>CM032391.1:4960865-5455865 GCA_019049475.1 Eueides isabella | reverse complement strand
TTTTTCAAAATAGCTAGTATACTAAATATAAAAGGGATCAAAAACTTTTTATTTAAAGTTAAAATCATTGTAGTTTCCCTCATATGATTACATAAAGTACAGCTTACATCGCTTATACTTATAATTATATGACATTTTATGGGGCGAAGAGTTGTTTCAATCAAATATTTGAATAAAGAAAATAATCAAGGTATATCGTAGCGCAAGGACACAAGTATGTTACAGTAAACGCGACAAGTTGTGGAGTCGATCCCCAGTCGAGGAAATAAAACATTTAATATTTCAAATTTCGGCGGAAAGTGGGAAGCGGAACGGAGTGTCTTAGCATTAGGTTCTCAAATTCCCTTTATATACCCTGAAATGTGTAGCGTGAAGCTGAAAAACGTTTACAATATAAATTCATTACTCATTTTTTTTCTGAAACACGCAATTGTTCCTTCCTATCTTTCCCACAATATTTTTCACATAAACATAACAACAACAATGCAAGTTTATATAAGGACTAAGTTATAAAAGTTTTACTCCCCCAGTCGGCACCCACGCACATCACCCGCGCGTGACCTGACTAGCGGTTGCGTACATTACGATCAGCAGCAAACCGAATGATTTGCTTTACTGATATTATTTTGGGTTCTCTCAGTAATAACTAACTTCTAGTACAATTCACGTCATGTTATACCGCAAATGTATTACAAGCTAAAGTAAGCTTTTTTTCAGACACAGTGCCCTGCAGCGTGCTCTGTGCTCACGACAGGGCTCAAAAAAGAAAAGAATAACCTTGATAATATGGGAATGTATTTTAATCAGATAGTTGTGCGCAAGGTCTTTATGGAACACTATAAACCTTATAAATGCTATCAAAGAATGAAAAAACTAAAACGATTTAAATAGCTACTTTTACGACGGAGCTTGGTGAGAACGAATGGCTTAATTGGTCGGAGTGCTAGAACGGTTTTCCAGAAGCGCGGGTTCAAATCCGGCTTCGTTCAAAATTTTTATACTGTTTTTAAAATTAAGTTTAGTATTTTCTGTCCTAAGTGTGGAATAACTCTTTGAAAACATAGTAAAAATAGCTACTTTTAGTTTATTTCATCGTATTGATCAAACGTTCATAGACATGTTAATTCCATCAAACATCTGTACTTAGTGGATTTTTTTATGAATAAATGATTTTAATTAAAAAAAATGGAATGGTTCAATGTGTAAGAAAACTTGTCTGTACTGTACCCATCGACGCGTCGAGACTAAGCTTCTAAAAATTAAACCCTAAGGTTCCCATAGAAATATTCATATAAAGACTTCACTTTAGTTTGCATTCTTTTGTTTTTTTTTTAAATCCCAACGAAATTGTACTATAAATATTAAGGTACAACAATTAAATTCATATTTCGTGTCATTCATTTTTATATTCATTTATTCATAGCATTAGACGTTGCCGTGACAAATTATTTTTCTTTTTCTTATTTTAAAGCTGTTATAACTTCTCCATGTTGGATATTAAACTTTATTGTAAAAATGTAATTACACTCAGTATAATTTAAAAAGATTTGTAACCACGATGGGTACAGTGAAATAACGTCCGACTAACGCTGGTTAGAGATTCTATTTGCATTCGGGAAAATGCTCATATTGATTTTCTGAATGAGAATTAAATAAAAATATATAATCAACATATATCCAACTAATTATTGTTGAACTTGTTCTATGTTCAGTCACAGTAAAATAACTCAATTGTCATCAATATTGTTAGTAACGGCAGCAATAAATAAATATACTAACGGCATCTACCGCTCGTAGCCGCAGAGTTTCTATGGAAATTGCTCGTGAGTGTCACCAATAAAACTGCAGGTTTGTAAAATATTAGTTTTTTAACATTATTGCTACACGATTTGTATTCCATAGGTACAATTTTTGTACTAGCACTTCCTTTTTGTGATGGAAATACGTTTGACAATGCTGATAGGTAAACATAAAGACCTACTAATATTTACTTTAATGTGCGGTTATTTGGTTCTAACATATGTAGCTATAAATAGTATGCGTTGAGCGTCAACGTAATTTAATCACAAGGGATCGTTCGTCCTGGCAAATTTGCATATATTGAACAACAGTTCGCTACTGAAAGCTTACTTGATAATATTTACTTATTTCGGATCCTATATTAATTAATTTGGTTTGTAAATACGATGAACAATAGTACGTTATGCAATAAGATATATAAGTAGTAATATTACATTTTTTGTATAGTTCATTGCTGTTCCGTTTTCCACTGATTTAGATTGACTGAATTTAACGCCGCGTTTTGCCTTGTTACCAGAACGAAGAAAATGAAAATACTAAATATGTAATTTCCTCTAGTGGTGACCGAATTCGACAGATATATATATATATATATATATATATATATATATATATATATATATATATATATATATATATATATATATATATATATATATATATATATATATATATGTATATATATATATATATATATATATATATATATATATATATATATATATATATATATATATATATATATATATATATATATATATATATATATATATATATATAAATATATATATATATATATATATATATATATATATATATATAATATATATATATATATATATATATATATATATATATATATATATATAAATATGTATTGGTATTCCGTATAGTTATTTATGATACGAATATAAAATCTCTCATAGAAATTACCCTTTTTAGTTGAATATTAATTAAATGCTGTTTATAATATTACGGTAGCTTGATAATAGTTATTTTAGGCTAACTCACACGAGTTCAGCAACAAAGTCTATCCAACCGTGTAATGACTCATTTTACTTTGTCGTAAAGGGAATACATTTCAGCACTGTGTCACATATGCGGCTACAACGGAGAGAGTATAATTTTAAGTAAAGTACATTGATATTAGGGATTTTATATTTTCTTCTCACGTCTTGGTCATGAATATTACACACAGATAATTACCACAAACAAATTCCTAAAACAAATTATTTAAGCTAACTTCTTTAATTTCTACTAGATAAGAAAGTTTAAAATAGGTTCCTTTTTTCTGTTCTTATATGAATTTTATTTTTTTTCTATATACACTTAGCATACCTTCAGTAAACCTGCTGTATGATACTTGTCAGTTAATAAATTCAAAGCCGAAAAAAGACGCAGCCACCGAGTATTCCTACCAAATTCAGGATTGTTGACCTCAAAGGAAGTACAACTTAGAAAAGTTAACAAACTTATGTCTAAGTCAAGTAACATCAGCTTGAAACTTTCATATAATCTTGTAATAAATTATCTTGACAGACGGACAGACAGGCTACAAATTGATCCTATAAAGTTTTGTGGTTTACTTGAGGCCTGTCGTGGCGCAACGGCACAAGAGTGTGACTGTAACCGACAGGTTCTGGGTTCGATCCCCAGTCGAGGAAGTGAAATATTTAATATTTTCAATTTAAATGTTTAATGTTTCATTTCTTCGCTCTGGTAATAAGGCTAAGCGCGGCGTTGAGTTCCGCCACTCAACACGCAATGCCTCAAATTCGGCGGAAAGTGGGGAACAGAAGTGGAACGGAGTGTACACACTAGTTTCCCGGGTTCTCTCTGACTACCCTGCCTCGTGCGGGATACCGCGTGAAGCTGAGTAGAGTAGAGTGGTTTACTTTTGAGATTCGGAATCCTAATAAAAGACATTTTTTATCAATAAATTAGTACAGATACTAAAAAGAAATATAAAACGTAGAGATCACAGGACAAGACAATATTTTTAATATTTTTTTTAGCTTAAGGCTGTACGCCCGTACTTTGTACGATAGACAGAGGAATTTTAGAACCTAGTGCCAAGATACTCCGTTCCGTTCGTTCCTCACTTTCCGCCGAATTTGAGACAGGTTGAGTGGCGGAACTAATCGCCACGCTTTGCCTTGTTACCAGAGCTAGGAAATAAGGGCATTCGTTTTTAAATTTGAATGTTTCATTTCCTTGAGTGAGGATTGAGCCCACAACGTCTCCCGTTTATCTGACGAATGCGCCCCTGCGCCACGATGTGCCTCGATCGGATCAACATAATACTAAAATATATTTAATTAGTTAGTGTGGTTATAAACTCCACTTTCAGACTCAGGCATTGTATTAAGTGTTAAACATTTATATTTGATTATATTTTATATTTTTATATATTTTTAATATGAGGTCTGTCGTGACGCAGTGGCATAAGTGTGTCACTGCAAACGATAGGTTGCTGTTTCGTTCCCTACTCGAAGAAATGAAATATTTAATGTTTTATTTTCCTCACTCTAGTAATAAAGCAAAAGGTGGCTTTGAATCCCGACCCTAAACACGCCTTAAATTGGCGGAAAGTGGGGAACGGAAGTGGACCGGAGTGTGTGAATACTAGGTTCCCAAGTTTCCTCTGCGTACCCTGCCATGTGCAGGATGCCAGTGAGTGAATTATTTTGTAAGTAATCTATATTTTTAATTTAAAATAAAAGTTTTTACATTAAAATAAAAATTTTTACCTATTCGTAAAATGTTCTTGCTTGATGACATAAACTTATTTACTAGCACTAGCACAAAACATTAACATATTATGAATACGACGACGACGTCCTTGACTCCAGTTATTTATAGTCAAAATCAATTTATTTAGTTATTACCATATGTAGAATACACATAGCATATTACAGAAACGAAAAAAAATTTATTACGCTTTCCGAGCCGATTGCTACACGCCGTTCTAACAATATTATAACTCAATCCATCTACAGGTACTTACATAAATAAAACAGATGAAAACGTTTCCTTCCAGTAAAATTAAAAGAATTATTTATCTTGATACGATCCCCATCACACCTACATATATATATATATATATATATATATATATATATATATATATATATATATATATATATATATATATATATATATATATATATATATATATATATATATATATATATATATATATATATATATATATATATATATATATATATATATATATATATATATATATATATATATATATATATATATATATATATATATATATATATATATATATATATATATATATATATATATATATATATATATATATATATATATATATATATATATATATATATATATATATATATATATGTAGGTGTGATGGGGATCGTATCAAGATAAATAATTCTTTCAATTTTACTGGAAGGAAACGTTTCATCTGTTTTATTTATGTACACGATTTTAAGATAAATAATCTTAACAGGCGGGACAAACGAAAACAAAGTGATGTTACAACCCCAAAAACATATAAAATAATGGTAATATATTATAAACGTATATAATTATTATTAATTTGTCTATACAGAATATATAAGTAATAAATAATTCGTTTATTTACAAGACCAGATCTAAAAAGCACGACCTTCAATTTATTTATATGTGTATTTAGTAAATAATATGCTCTTCTTCTAAATATATTTTGTTGAAGATCGTATATCAATTTAGAAATTAATTAGTACAAAATTGAAACATCCGACGAAGATTCTATTTCAAGTTAACATAACTTTAACGGGGTGATAAGATTACTGTTTCAACGAAATTTAATTTCCTGTCATTTAAATAAAAATCGATACTAAACGATATAACAGTTGATATTACGAGACTCTTATTATTATAATTTCAGCAATATCGTTTTATATTAAACTTTCGTACTGCAAAATCTACACTCACCTCACCTAAAAGTAGGAAGCAAATAATTCCCAAATCAAACTTTTAAATCTTCTAGATTTTTTAGCAGCAGGATAGACAGAGGGAACCTAATGTCGAGGCATTGTTTCAGGCCGAATTTTCGAAGCATTTCATATTGAGACACTGATGTATTGCCCTTCCTTGCTTTGTCTTGCACTATGCCTTGTTGTCAAACCAAGAAAATAAAATTATTAAATAATTCATTTTTCCCAGGGAAAATCGAAGTTATTGCTGTCTCGTTTACGGCCACATGTTTGTGCCACTGGTCACGTATTGTAATATACAGGCACTGGGTAATTATACATATACAGGGTTCTTAAAATTTAAATATGTATGTGCAAAAATTATACGATTGTAACAACTTGAGCGTGTCTTTTATGGGCATGATAATAAAAAAATACGGGAAATCGGAAGAAGACAGATATAACAAACGATCTGAGGAGCGCGGTTTGTAACTCTCACTAAGTTATTACCACATAATTTGATATTACTTTAATATCAAATTCGGTGGAAAGTGGAGAACAGAACAAACGAAGGCAGAACGAATATCTTTACACTAAAGTCTCAGTTTCCCTCTGGCTATCCTGTAGGGTACAGAATAAGACTAAAAGACGAGAAAAATCTATGTTATAACTACAACTTTTTCATTTTTATCAATGAAAATAAAATGCAAAAAAATCTTATCACATAGTACGCTTTAGTAAATTGAAATATGCCTTGTACTAGTCCAATATGTTAAATCAGCTTTTTAATCCCGCGCGTTGACCAATAAAAGTAAGCTAACGCGATTAACGTCGGTCTATTAGTTTTGCTGTATAAAAATAGAATTATAATATAAATTTCAAGAGATATAAATTATTAGATAAGCTCTTCTGTCCATAATACTAAGTTGTCCCTACGTTTTTTTTTAATTTAATTTATACAAGAGAAGGCGAACGTTACACAAAGGGGCCCCAAAGCCCCACTCGGGAACATAATTAGATTTTATTACTTGCATTTACGCGTCCTGGCACGCGTTAAGGTCCTCCACTCATTTGACTGTAAATTCCGTGTATGAGGCGCTATGAACAAATAGAATGTGGAAGAAAGTGGAGAACGGTGTGTTTCGACACGAAGTCCTCTATATCCTGCTAAGGGAAAAAAAATATATTTTATAAGTAAATGCTATTTTAATTTTGACGTAATATAAAACGTTTTGTTTGCACAACTTCACATGTGGACGCAATCTCTTCTATGCTAATATATTCTATTCCACACGCGTGATTTTTTACTACATTTTATTTAGTAAGCTACACTGTGTGATGCATGATATATATGAAGTTTTTTCACAATTTTGCTAAAATAAAGTTTTCCCAATTGTATATATTTTTTACATATATTTTACTATATAAATAAGTATATCACTCTACTTAACTTCGTATAGGAGAGTCACGTTGCCAGCAATAGCAACACACATGGGCCGACTCGACCAGATTATTACCACCCCCAACATTTAAAACCGGCGTTAAGTTGTGGCTTCGGCCACTGCGTTTCGCATTGGGTAATGTCGGGCCCCGGGGCCCATACATCTTAAAGACCGGCAACACTCCTGTAGGGACACGGGGCGGCGGGTACACGGGGCGTGGGCGGCGGTGATCACTTACCATCAGGTGACCCGTACGCTCATTTCACGTGTCATATACATAAAAAAAACTGTAAAAAAGGCTTCTTGGATAATATTTTTTTTCATAGCACAAGGTTGATTTTTTTTCTTAAAAGAGTTTCAAAGCTACAACCGTCGCGATTAAACAGATATGAAACACGCTACGGTGGCATAAAAATTTTAAGTAGAATTTACTAGATTAAAATGATGATTATTCGTAACATTATGAAGTGTGAAATGTTTGTAACCAACGCCCATTGCGTACTGCACGCTAAAGTTTGATATAATATTTCGAAAGAAACGTAAGATTTTCGTCATCTAACACGTACTACACGTCCAACACGTACTACGGTCGTAGAGGAAAAGCGAAATGATTGATTTCTAGGTTATATTCTCTGTACTTCACTAGGTAGCTGAAAACGAATAAAAATGAGAATGATTACTTTTGTTTAATTTCCTTAAATTATCTTTCTATCAGATTTACGCTGCATCCAGCAAATGACAGGATAGACAGAGGGAACTCAAGAAACCTAGTGCTGAGATAATTTCGTTCCCTACTTTAATTTTAGGTGAGTAACGGAAGTTGGGTGGTGGAAATCAACACCCCGCTATGCCTTGTTGCAAGTGCGAAAAAAATAAGATAGTAAATATTTTTTTTTTAGTAGGCTTCGAATCCTTAAACTAGTGCGCTTATAGTAGCACGTTTTTGCCATTGCGCCACGACAGGCTTTTTTGCTATTTTCAAATCAAATAATCAAGTTAGCAAACTTTACAAATTGTTATCGTCTTGAGAATAGGCAAATTGGTTCCAAAAGAAATAAAATGAGCAAATTAACGATTTACCAAAGTTTAAGTTTCATTTGAACTTCAGAGAAATATAGAAAGACAAAATTCTTTCAGTATTCATGTAAAATTAAATTAACTTAATGATTTAATTTATATTATATGTTGTAGAGTTTTCTGTTATTTTAATATGAATTATATTATTAGATAAAATGATATCTATAAACAAGCCAATCATCCCGATGAAATAAAGCTGTTCTTTACGCACTTATCCTAACCTTGTAAAGTACACTAAGAAAAATTTGTACGACGTTGCTATGTCCTTCACTCACTAATGACTATAAAGTACAACGTTCCAAAATGCTTGAAAGAAACAAGTTTTCAAATATTGTTGGCTTGGCTTAACATTTTTTATATGACTTTAAATAAAAAATATTCTTTTGTGTAGTTTTACTGGACTAGAAACGTAAATCAGCAACTTATGGGCATAAATAGATAATATAAGTCATATTTTCATTCAGTAATGTATGTAAGTATGTAGATGTTTAAGTATGTAGATGTTATCGGATTAATTTATTTAAATATAACTCGTCCTAAGCCACTAACACAATTGAGGTAAGATCTATAGAGAGAAGGAGTATAAATTTATCTGCATAGCAATGTAAAATCGCAACAGTGTGCTTTTTATAACCTTCATACAGACTAAGGCAAAGGTCTTGGGTTCGATGGCTACATATTCAATAAATTTCAGTATTAATTCAGCAATTGTGTTCTAATTACATATAGTTGTGTATTAAGTCTTTACTTACTTAGCTTCACGCTATTTCTACCCCTAGCGGGGTAGGCAGAGATAATTTTGTATTAAGTCTTTAAAAATACAGTACATATTATAATACAAGCAAATGTTTTATTCATTTATTGCTTACGAAAGGGACAGATAATCTAAGATTTTTTAGTCAAAGTACATTCAAAAAGTCCGTTACCGTGTGTTCTTTGCTTAAAACATTCGTGAGGTAATATGTCACGCAATATGTGGCTAAAGTTTTAACGAGTTAGAATAACGGTCTAGTCTCGGTGGAGTGCCTGAGTTATATATTCCGCAAACCGAGCTGACAACAAATGAAATCGTTATGTGGTTTAACTTACAAATTTTAACAGTAAAATAAAAAAACACTTCAGTGTAGAGACCTTGTTAACATTATTTACACAGTAACCATTTAAAATTGTTCTTCTAGTGCACATTTTGTTTAAATAGCAATACTAATACTATATATTATATTAATATATAATATGTTATATTAAAGGGAACTAACGCTCTTTGTTGTACCGACTGAGGTTAACACAAAGAGAAAACAAAATGGTGGATTCACTGATAAAGGTAACGATGTTGTTTGACATTTGTTGCGTGATGCTACCCCGAAATAACGACTGCACGATACTACCCAACAAAGCAAATATTTTTCTGTTAAAATATTATTTTATTATTATTTAAGAGTAAGTCAGTCACTTTATTTATTAATTCTTATAATTTTTATATTACAGATTATTTAATTTTATTTAACACATATGGTAAAATATAGTGGAAAAAAATATAAATATTGTATTTAAAATTTACGTAAACATTATAAAACCTTCGTGTAAATATATTGTTGGCTAAAATATGCATAAAAAGAACCTTATATATAATATTTAAAAAAAAAATAAACGGTCATAATGTATTCAAAACCGCAGAATAGCGGCAACATTAAATTTTAAGTATGTCTAATATTTATAACTATATAATTGATTTAGATTCCATAAAATAATATAATACAATTAAAAAAAGACAATTAACAAACTGTATAACAAAACTAAAAAGTATTACTTACTTAGTCAAAAATTGTGGCTCGTACGATACTAGAAGGCGGGAAATCGTTTAAGCCGTAGGGCGCAACAGGCGTAGAAATTCAAGCGTGGCACACAATCAATGTACTAGCATTTTTTCCACACAGTGATTTTAAGACGAAAGGTTATACAGTCAGCCTCTTTTATTTGATATCGAAATTCAAGCAAAGGCCGGCGCGGCGTTCGCCCGCCGCAGTCACGCGTCCGTATCTGCCGCACCCCGCCGCTGCCACCCTCTCTCTACCCTCGCTCTTAAAGCCTTCATTCGTTTAGTCTTCGCGCCCTTTGTGACACTTGAACCTATTGTTCACAGCGCTTCTTTTAACAGCTCCTTCTATATACATTCATGGTATCCCACATCTCTTTATGCAGCAACAAGTTCTGGTTACCAATTTTATAAGATATTTAACGATTACTATTATAAAGTATAAAAGCAATTCGCATTGGCATTTTTCTTAATACTGAACAGATTGAAAGTTTTGATAGTTAAACTAAAATCAATTTGAAGGTTACCCCAAGGGAAATCTTTAGGGCCAATATTACAATATACGTATATTGAACATACAATGTGTCCTACATTTATTTCCTGTCTTTCCCCAAATAAATAAATTAAGCCTCGCATGAAACTTCATAAGAACAATATTATAACAGACAACGTCGTTGCGTAGCGATGCTACGTCGTAGGACCCGAAGAAACATGATACACATTTCAGAGTAATATGCCCAAATTTTGTACTTTAGGAGCTATATTTCTCCTTTACGTTTCCTCCCTTTTTGTTTTATTAAATTGTATATAAAATATTTTATAGAATCCTATAAAATTATCTATAAAACATAAGATAAAGCTTTGCAAAGATTATTTATTGGAAATTTTACTATTCAATTTTGTAGCAATTGTAAAATGATTTCTTGCCAAACTTATAAGTAAAGAAATTATTTGAATAACATCTATTCTTACGATATATGACATCAGAGTTTTATGTCCATCACTACTTCCAAGAAGCTAAGACAATAAAGAAATAAAGTTTGTGTGGGACAAACCACCCTAGACATGCTTTGTTACGCCTTTTATTTTAAAACCTCGTAAACTTTTTATTATTTATTGCCATTTACAGACATCATGTATACATAAAAAAATAGTTTTAACTTATTCGATAAAACAGCTATTTTATCGAAACGATTATTAAATAGTATATTTAAACTGATTAAACTGTCTAATATTTTATAAGCAAACACAAAATATAGTTGTTTTTATATTCAGCAAGCACAAACGCACGGTCAATGAACCAAAAATGTTAAAAACGGATTGTTTTAGGTTTTATTATATACTATTTTAATCTTAATTACTTTCTTTTTCTTATAATATTATCACTTTAAAGACAATATCTATTGTCTTTAAAGTGAATCATTCCAGTCATTGAAAACTAAAGTTTCAGCTAAATAAAAAAACAAATATTTTATTTGATTTTTATATTTTATTATATGTTGATTGAAATGTTTTTATTTATACACCGATAAATAAAATTAGTGTTGTTTAAATAACACTAAAATTTAGTGTTTCTAAATGTTGAAGGAATAGCGAAAATTGCATTTAAATCTAGTTAGCCGTTTCTGAAATTAGCGCGTACAAACACATTGACAAATAGACAAAAAAATATATTTTCCATGCACAAATATTTTACAGATTTATTATAAATATAGTTATTATGGATTTTTAACTGTATATATGTGTCTACATCAATCATTATTATAATAAATTCGCTGTAATTTAAATTTGTCATGCAAAGTTAATACAGTAATGTTATTACATATATAAGTTATTTCAAGCACTCAATATTTTCAAACGAAAAGTCAAAACGGAACAATATAAATAAATCCCAAAACCAGGTATAGAAATGGTATTTAATCAAATTGAAAGTCCAATTAAGGAAACCGACATAGGCGTAATGTTAACGGAGTGTAAAACGAATATAGACCAAAGAGATGTAAACGTGTGAACTGTAAAGCTATTGACTCACGTCCATATAGGTATAGACAATAAAGGCTGGTATATCAAAGGTATTATATTACTATAATATGTTCGAGTTCCGAAATACCTATAGGATTTTGTACTACTGTGCTTGTTATATTGTGTTGCCATAGTAGAAAATTATTAACGCTTCACAATATAATTTTAGTATTTTGGCTTATTGTTTTGAATGGGATTAATATAATATTTCATATTATTGACTTCACATAACTGTATGTTTTTGACTCACAAAATTCGACGAATGTTGTAAGAACCAATTGATAAATAATTAATTTATTCTTCCAACATTTGGAAATTTAAATTACAAAGTGTGAAATTATTGAGTATAAATTAATTTATTTACATACTGTCTAAGTAAATTAAAAGTTCGATTCCAACTTGAGGAAATGAAATTTGTAATATAATGAAAAGGTAAAAAAGTGGTGTCTGTACATTAAATATATTTGCGCAAAAACGACAAAAACCTGCTTAAAATAACTAATAGAATATAAGTCTGTAATTTTTGAACTTTTTGTTAGTACGGACACTTCTAAATTACTTGACCATTTTGAACTATACTTATTTATTGTATATATATTTGAAGAAAACTTATTTGTTTTAGTCGCTATTAGGTCTGAACTCCTGGCCAGGCTATATTTAATTAGGTTGATTATTATCATTATATTTGATTTCATTGATTTTAAACAATTCCACGCCTGATGCAAGTCTTCACTTAAATTATAAGAAATAATTAAATTCGTCTGTTAAAAAAATTATCGAGAATGATGAGCATATTCTAATCAGAAATTACCAAAGAGAATTAAACATTTGGTAAACGTAGTAAACGAGAAAATTTATATATTTATAATTTGTTTCGCGCTGTGAGCAATCAACGAATTTCATTCAGAGAGTCGAGGCCAAAACCTACACTACCCCTATTCCGCCAGTTTTTATATAAACATTTATTAAAATCTAAATAACACCTTATTATAGACTTGTAATTTATCAAACTTTGTTTAGGTAAAAATACTAAATGTTATGTGCTTCAATTGAGCGATATTGCGCTAAATATATAATGTAATTATTGAAAACTCTCAAGTGTCATTTTCAACTTGTTATTTACATATTTTCTTTTTACGTTAGACAAAAGAAATAAAAAAGAGCACATCTGACGGCCAAATCAAACTTCTAAGTAATTCTCGTGAATCAGCGAATTGTATATTTCAGTTGCGTAGCTGGTATTTCTTTGAGGTATAAATACTTCTCATAATGTTGACTGAGTTAAATTTTGTGAAGGTAAATTAATTCAGATACGAATAACTAACTAAAAAATAATTAACTATATATTGATTTTGCTTTATTTAAGAAAGTACATTTTCATCGATTATATTACGTTGACCTAAATCGTAATAAATAGTTATACATCATATAAATTGTTCATAGTCCACGAGGGCTTTGTGAAATACAACAATAGCCACCTTTGCCATTATATATATTTTTAGTTAGGCCAGCCGATATTCGTAAAAGAGGAAATGCGAACGTTTAACCCTTAGGGAAAATTATAATGAAAATCTTCTAAGAAAACTTGACTGTAACAAACTGCGTTTCCAAAGCGAAAAATGTGCAGTGTTTATGCTGGAGGAAAAAAAAATCGTAAATAGTTTATAAAAGCAAACTGCAATAGCTACCAATAGGCCTAAGATTAGAGCTTTGCATTACTTGGTTACCATATTTCTTACGTTGTAGTAAAACAATATTTTCAGACTTATTCTTTTTTTATTTCAAATTCTTACTAAAAGTTCTCTCTTATTGCCGAATTTCATTATAGTTGGTCTACGGATTAAATTCCCTAACGAGTTGACCAATTAAAGTATGCTTTCTTTTTGTATTAAATGAACTACAAATGTAAATTGTTATATTTTATTCTTTATTTTTATACTAATTTCACACCATATTTGAAAACTTTAGGTAAATTGAAATAACCTGGGGCTTAGATTACGCTCCAAACTTCATACCGATTTAAAAATTTGGTTGACACAAAAATGTTTTTTTTTATGCTTCAAAAACCTGTAGACTCGATCTTGCGGATTGTGTAAGATGGACAATTAAGTGATTCTATAAGGATTCTGTTCTATTATTTTTGAGTTATGAAATCCTAAAAACAAGTGAACATGAAAAATGTATGCTTATAACATGATTTGATTGATGCGACGCGTTGACTGTTATACATTGTGTAAACGATAGTCCAGTTTGACCTATATACGTTATCGTATCAATTGTTCACTCACACTCTTTATAACTACGGATATATCAATGAAAGTACGTTTTTAATTGTCTTCATTTTGTGAGGTTTTTAATTTATATAATTAGTTAATAAACGGCTACCTGTAAAACGAGAAAAAGAATAAACAACTTAACAATAACAAAAATAATAAAAACATACATATAATTCGCTAAAATATGTATATACTAGCTTTAAGCTTTTTGTTTAAGCTTTAGCTTTCGCTTTAATCTATAAAACGCACCACGTATCTAACGGTATTAATACTGTATAATGTTAAATAAACTTCTTTATTGTAATTTATAAAACGTAAAAGTGTTACTGTGGGTTATCCTTAGAAGAAAGACATATACTCTAGCGGAGTTATTTTTTACTTTTAAGGCAGAACAATTCTGTCGCGTACTTTCAATGGATTATTCAGTATGCATGGAATTTGTCAAGTTCGCCGGTTTTTTAAACTTTTTTTTAATTTTCTTCATTTCTATATATCTTCCTCGGTAAGTTGGTTATCTTTTTATGGAAAAGACAAGGCAAGCGAACGTACGAGTCACCTGATGGTGAGCGATCTGTGCCCCGTGTAACACCAAAGGAGCTATAGACGCGTTGTCAGTCTTTAAGATGGATAGGCACCGGAGGCATTACGTAATGCAAAACGCAGTGGCCAAAGCCACTACTTAACGCCAGTTTTAAATGCAGGGATGGTCATAACTCAGTCGAGTCTGCCCATGCGTAGTTCCATTGCAGACAACGTGACTCTCCCACACGCACTTTTGTTACTTCTTATGACACCATTAGTAAGAGGGTGATCTTGTTTTTTGCCGAAATCACAAGGCATCTAATGCATATATATTTTTCAAAAACAAATCTGTAGTTCCTGAGATCAATAACAATTTTTTTTATGTTTTTGAATGTAAACAAAAAAGTAATACGATTATTATTAGTAAATTATAATGTGAGCAACCACTTATTTTACTATTATTATTCGATCAATTTAATATCTTATAACTTATTAATAATTGTTTTTACTTAATTTTAAAAATTAGCTCTTACACGAATATTTTCATTTTTCAACATTTTGCAAAATATTATTTTTATTATTTCAGTTCTTTAAAAAAAATGTTTATCCAACTTTTATCTTTTTTATACTTCTACTATTTGTCTATTATATAATACTTAAAAGCATTAAAAACATCATCAACGGCAACGAGGTGCAACTTTAATAAACTTAAAGTGAAAGCATAAAAAATCAGAGACGAATAAGTCAATTACTTTACGAAACTATTAAAATGGCACACTTCCACGCGAACTTGACATTATGTGAGGGGATTATATGAACTACATATATGCAGCCAACGATTTATCTAGTAAAGGTCAACAAAGTTTAATTACTTAATAAGAATATATGAAACATTTTTAAATTAAATTTCTAAAGATTATATCAATAATGGTTAGATAATCTTGATTCTACTTTTAGGTATTTTTCTACTTGATTTCTGTTAAAACACATCCGTCTCCTATGCTTCATCAAATTGAGATATTACGTACTGAACTAAATACGCTTTGCCTCGTTATCAGAACAAGGATATGAAAATATAAATATTGTATTTCCTCGAATGGTAATAGAACCTACAACTATCTCCTTTACATTAGCACGTTTGACTGCTAGATGAGGATCTCTCTATATATCTTAATTCCAAGATAATATAGTATAAATACTTCTATAAATAAATAATTGTGTGAATATATTAACAGAATTATACTGTAAGGTCACATAAAAAGCACAAAAACCTCTGAAGGGAATGTAACAAGCGGATGACAGTGAAACAAGTGGAAAAAATATGCAAGATCTTAGCGCATGGCGCTTTCAGTTCCGTCTGCCCACCCCACTAAGGATAAAGCATGAAGTTAAACAATGTTTAAATGTTTTACAAAATAAGGCGTAGGGTCGTAAGCATGCGACTGTAGAAGCGACCGGTTGTGGACTCAATCCCCACACGAGGTAACAAAATATTTAATATTATTCAACACGCTTCGCCTTGAATTTCGAATTTCATGCATGTTTCACCTAAAATTTTTCGTAATTTTCTGAACTTGTTTTTATTTGAGTTTTACGCTGTATCCTGCATATAGCAGACCTGGCAGAAGAAACTTAGGAACTTAGTGCTAAGAGCCTCCGTTGCGTTCCCCAATGGCAACTACAAATTTTGCTATATGTAACACGATCGAATAATCAATACAAAAGAGAAGAAATGAGATATTTTTAGTCATTTGAGCGACTTTCTTGCCGTAAAAATAACCTAATTTCGTTACACCGATTCGTGTTTCAAGTATCATTGTCGATCGATACGCAAGCTGCGTAATTGCTTATGGTTTACCTTCTTGCTAACCATAAAATTTTATTTATCTTATAAACTATACACTTGGATCATCAAGACCTTATCAAGCAGTATTTTCGCTAATTTTAAAGTATTAATCCATACATAGAAAAGGAAAAATACTTATTTAGAAAATATATAAAAATTTAAACATTCAAAGGGGTTAAAACTCCGGTTCAAATCCTGCTACATTCAAATAAATAATTAAAAAAATGTATATTTAATCTCTATTAAAACTTCAATTAAAATAGTTTAAAAATATATTATAGTCTTACTAGTAGAAGAGAAAAGAGATAATGCTATCTACGAAGCGGGTAAAATAGAAGCTTAGGTTTTATTAAGGCTCGCCCAATAATGAGCTCGAGGGAATAGCGTGGTTATTATTTTTTATAGCCGGAAATACGTTGTCAAAAACCCGCTTGTGTACTTTAATAGAAAAGCCTCAATTTGATTTTTGTAGCCAGTTTATAATATCTTTTGGAGTTTCCCCTTTTATTGTAGGTATGCGTATCAGAGCTTTGCAAAAGTTAAATTACATTTTAATAATGAGCCCTTCCTTTGTTTGTGTCATTGAGCAGAATGGGTTTTTCTCCTTCAAAAGAGTTATGAGAAGGACTTATTAAGATTGTGTGATTAAAAAAATATTTGCATAATATATATACAAAAATAATAGCCAAGGGTAATTGTTAATATTGGGAAATGTATTGCTATTTATTTTACTTAGGCGCTTGCACTAACTACTTTTTAAATTACATAGTATATGCATAGTATTTTAAATATACATATTACTTACAAATGAGGAACGCATATTTTTTAGTTTTGTAATGTAAATACAAGTCCTCTAAACAGTATTGAAGGAACTCTAATTATTTGTATTCTGTTCATTCGCTAAAGAATTTTCGAAATTGTTAGCATGTATATTTACTGTGTAAATAAAATGAAAGAAAGAAGGTAATCAATTACTTTATTAGTACATGAAATGTACACATGAAATAAACATACTAAGGTAAAATTTATAAGAGAGTCATAACTGTTTTATTTACCTACCCAAAAATCTTTATTTTATATACATACCTACCGCATGTGGCTGAGTAGAGTCAAAAGAGAGCTGACCTGGATTTTGAGACATTGTGCGTGAAGTAACACAAATGAAAGTCACTCTGTCTTTTTATTACCGGAGTAAGGAAAACAAATCTCTTTCTCGAGTGGAAATCGTACATGTTGCCGTCACCGTTACACTCAACGACTGGGCCGTCGTGCAACTACGGGTCTTATATCATAGATGTTCCAAATACATATTTATTAAACATATAAATAAAATAGTCATTCAACATTTTAAGAAATACTAGCCGTTATTGCGCGATGATTTTTTGATTGATTGCCACAACTCGATTCCTATTAGGAGAATGAAATATTTAGTATTTTTTTTATTTATCTCGCTCTAACAGTAACGAAGCGAGCGGGGCGTTAAGTTCCGCCACTCAATACGCAAATGTAATGAAAAGGTATTCCTATAGATGAAGGTTCAAAGGTTCTAAGGTTCAAAGGTTCCCTCTGCCTACAATGAGGAAAATAAAATTAAAAAAAACTGGTTATAGGTTGAAGCCTATAATATAAGATATACTATAAAATGTAGGTTGGGAGGCCTTAACCCTGCGTTCCTAACCTCCAAGAAAATATAAAGTATATAGTATTATGAATTTTATATGTTCGAATAAGTCCAAGTCAATGCAAAATCCGCAAAAGTTGTGTTCAGTAAAACTCGTTTCAAATATCACAATGATTGATTAAGTATTTTTATCTTTTGGCTAATCGATTGAAATTAATTATTGGCAAAGCTATAAAATAATTTACTCTTTATATGGTGACATTACGTAAATATAATTAATTGAAATGACATGTTTAAAAACACCGACTACCTCTTTTATAACAAGTATAGGTAAAGATTTAAAGTATAATTATAAACTAGATCATATGATTATAAATCATATGATCTATTTAATAGTTATTCTTTATATATCTAGTTGATCATATATAAAAATTTACTTTCTCTTTTGAACAGGTTTGCCTAAGATACGTTTAGCAACATTCAAATCATAATATATCAAATATTTTAATACTTTAACACAAGAACTGCTATGATACTATCATAACTAAAAATAGATTTACATTTTTTCTTCTTTTAACTAATTTTCGTGACATTACGTAAAGAATGGCGGAACACTGCGCTTTGCTAGCGGAAAAATTAAAGTAATTAATTTATTATCCCCCAAGTGGGAATCGAATACATAACCACTGAATTATTAGTCAGACGCTTTGTCACTGAGTTACGACGTTATCCTCGCAATTAAAAAGTAAAGTTTGAAGAGTTAACCATTACAAACACATTTATCTCGATTTATTGACAGTTCCACATAGATTGATGTCTTTGACGTCTGTCACACGTACATATTACATTGTTTATTAGGTGCTCGGCTCGCGGGTTTGCCCGCTTGAACTACATAATAATTTATTAACTAATCTCCGTTACTTTACTCATCTAACAACAACGTAATATAAAAAAAGATATCTTCATCTTGATTGAAAATTTCATTTTCAGCCAAGTCAATAAAACAGTTACTTATAGCAATTTTGTTTGACATAATTCTTTTAAATAGTATAACTTTTTATTTACGAAATAAACGTCAATTGAATAAAAAAACACAAATTGTGAAGGGAAGCTTACCAAAATAAAATTATTGTGAAAATTGGTTAGGCGGGTTCTGAAATTAAACGAACATAGACAAATTTAAAAAATCGTTCTTTTTGGTTTTATATCACTGATGCCATTTAATGTGAATATTCAAATTCAAATATTTTATTCAAAATAAGAAATTATCAGCTTCGTTTATTTTTGAACGTCAAACAATTTACCACCAGTTCATCAAAGTTACTGCCTTAGACCTGAGAAGAACCGGCAAAAGAAAGTCAGCGGGACATGTCTTATTTTTAAATATAATTTTACATCATATAATTGTGTGACAATGATAATAATAATATTTGAAATAGCCTGGAGCGAGCATTTTATTCCCAAGGCGTGTTATTATTTATAAAATCGTTAATATGTTTAGCATTTATATGTGAAATAGAACATCCTCGGAAGTTTTCTGGGATCCTATTGTACAATCGTACTCCCTGTCCCATAAAAGAATTACGGACTCGATACAACTAAGTTACAGGCGCACTAAGTTTAAGCCTATTTCTAGTATTGAAATGTACATCACTGATTTTAGTAAAGTTATGAATATTTTTCTTGACATAGATAACAATAATATTTAGACATTAAATGACACCAATGAAATGTTATCATATATATCTATCATGTCCCATAGATATTGATCCGTTATCATTTATTAGACTAGAGCTAGAGCATATTTTCGTTATTTTATGGTATTATTGGATTGTATAAACATTAAGCTAAATTGGTCTAATAGACTTCCGAAATCTAGGTGTAATTTTTACTAAAAAAAAGTAGGGAAATATAGATTTTTACAATGTTATTTCTATGTTCAATTGTAGCACATTATTAATAAATAATAGACAATACTATAAGTGAGATTCTAGGCATAATGGCCATGGGTTCTATGCGGCGTTTCGCCATACTGTATTTTAAAGTCAGGCGAAAATCAAATACATTACTGAAATTATTATTAATATATAATTTCCTCTGATACTATATACTAACTGCACACGATTTCTAAGCAAAATTGAACTCATTATGACAACGCAATCACCTTACTTACATCACGTCTCTAATAAGGGGGTGTCGACCGTCATTAACCACCGCTATAATTGTAGAGGTACAACCAATTATTATTTATCTTACTTGAGCTCGTCGTTTCACTTGCAACGTGCCACTTTCAAAACCTATAATAAATCGAATTGAAGTAATAAAATCTGACAATAATAATAAAGAATAAGTATTTAAAATTATAAAACAGAAAATCTAATCTCTTTGAGATCTTAACACTAATGGAAAAAGTTTAAATCATTGCGATTGTTATGCGTTCAAACCTAACTGTATTTTTTTTAGTTTGACACTATATTCCACACGAGGCAGGGTAACCAGAGGGAACCTGGGAACATAGTGTTAAGACACCCGACTTTCCGCCGAATGTGTGAGTGAAGAATTGAAAATATTAAATTAATATTTGTTTTAAAAATATTATTATTTCAATTCTACGATTGAAAATCAAACCCACGACCTATCGCGTTTACAGTCACGCATGTGCCCCTCCGACCGACCTCTTCACCTCACAGAGGTGAATCATTATTAAATTGATTATTTTTTTATGGCTTTTTCCATAGTATCTGTAATATTAAGTTGCACCTTGCAACATGCAATACTTCTTGGAGGACAGAAGTTAAAATTACCTTATTTCGACAGTTTTACTTACGAAGTCTCAAAGAATAGGAAATTCGTTAATAATTTAATTATAATATATATATATATATATATATATATATATATATATATATATATATATATATATATATATATATATATATATATATATATATATATATATATATATATATATACAACAAATTAAACAATACAACAAATTATATAATGAAAAATGGCTTATAGTTTTAAATAACTATATTTCATAACTACTGAGAGAATCCTAGTTATTTAAAATAATTAACGATATTATTATATAAAAATATAAAATTACAATACGTATAAATGCCACTGGAGTGGCAACTGGATCGAATCTGGTTTCAAGAGTCTCTATTCCCCACTGAGTAGCGGAAATCAACGACAGTTTTACTTACGAAGTCTCAAAGAATAGGAAATTCGTTAATAATTTAATTATAATATATATATATATATATATATATATATATATATATATATATATATATATATATATATATATATATATATATATATATATATATATATATATATATATATATATATATATATATATATATACAACAAATTAAACAATACAACAAATTATATAATGAAAAATGGCTTATAGTTTTAAATAACTATATTTCATAACTACTGAGAGAATCCTAGTTATTTAAAATAATTTAGTATATTATTATATAAAAATATAAAATTACAATACGTATAAATGCCGCTGGAGTGGCAACTGGATCGAATCTGGTTTCAAGAGTCTCTATTCCCCACTGAGTAGCGGAAATCAACGCCGTGCTTTGTGTGCGTTTAACAAAGCGGATAAAGAAATATATCTTTTCTCCGTGTGAGAATCGAAATCACAATCTTCTCGTTTTCTGTTATATGTTGTTTCACCATGCCAATATGATCTCACATTTATATCTTCTCATATCATGAACACCTATTATAGTATTTCCAGGTCAATCCGGCATGAGTACCTTCCAAAAGCGCGTCTACCTCTATCTTAAAGGCCGACAACGCCCCTGTAGCTCCTCTGGTGTTACATGGGGCCGTGGGACATGAAACGGTGACCGCCATCAGGTGACCTGTACGTTTGTTTGCCTTGTCTTTTCCATAAATAGATTTAGCTTATCGATATCTAATAAGTAAGTTCCCTTGTTTTAGATATTTAGGTACTATTTTGCTTACTATACTGTACGTTGTAAATAAATAATTGTCGTAAAACGTGTCAATTTAAGTCCGTCTTGGCGTATTGGCACTACGAGTAAGTAAACACACCAGTTCTTCTTTGATTTCCACTTGCAATCATTTAGTATTTTCATTTCCTCGCTTCTAGTAATAACACAAATTGCGTTGTTGCTTCCACCCGCTTAAAAATTAAGACGTGTTCTAAATTCTAAATTCCACGTTCATAAATGAAATCTTATCTTATCATAATTTATTAACATCAAGCGGATCTATACTAAATTAGTTCTTCTTCCGCTCTATTTGCCATGTCGTGTAGTAATATAGAAAGTGAATAAGTGGGTCATAGTGACCGGCCCTACAATACATCTAACGATCCTCAGTGTAAATGATTGTAGTTATAGCTATTATTGTCATGTTCGGTTTTGAATAATTGACGTGGAAAGTGAAGGTCGAAATAATCATCGAGTATCAATTCTTGTCATACGAAATGAATATGTATTTGTATATATTGCTTGACTGTGTCATACACATATGTAGATAAGTAACAAAAAATAGAAACTTTTAGTTATGTATATTTTATTTTTATAATAAAATCCAGTTTTAATTAAGCTATAATAATATTGGAAAACGTCTCAAATATGACCACTTTTAATTTCATTAAAAATCGGGAACTGTTTATTTCTTTAGACAATGCAATCGCCATAGTTCAGAGTAAATCTTGAACTAAATAAATTCTGTTATATTTTTTACGATATCGAAATATTCAATTTATAAACAAAGTTAAGTGAAGAGTTTAAGAGATGTCACGTAATCGTGACTTTGAAAATCTAAATTTATTGTATATATTTCTAATTTGCATCTAAGATACATTCGGTATAGAAAGTATATATGTACATATAAGGCAACAGATAATATTAAAAGGGGAAAACAGAATATTTCTATCACAAAATCTTAGGCGTATTTACAAAAATACTTGTCAATAGAATGATAAGTTAAGTGAAATTAATAAATTAGTACCAATTTAATTCTTTTAGAGAAACGACGGTATCGCGTGCTTATTAGGTCCTAGCCGTCCCAGCTCGCTTAGTTAAGACTATCTTATAATGTGAGTCTACGGTACGGTGCTATCAGATTACAATAACCATTTTTTATGGAAAAGATAAGACAAACAAGCGTACAGGTCACCTGATAATAAGTGATCACCGTCACTCACAACCCCGTTTAATATCAGAGATTAGTCTGACCCGGAGACATCACTCTTGTAGTAGGACATAGCACAATATGTGTGTCACGTGCAAGAAAATTTTTATAAAACGACTGCCACTAGAGTGGTATACTTAAGCTTCTAAAATAGCGTGTGGTTATAACATTCGAATATATGGATCAATAAAATAATTGGAAGATTTCAATTAAACAAGTCAGAATGAACGTTTCTTCGCAAAGCCAAAATTTCAAGCATTTCACGGATTAATGATTCCCCAATGATTCTACGTTTAATACAGTACTGCTCTACGTTTAATATAGTCAGATAATAATAAATATGTACATGAAACTATACTGTTTTGTTATTAATCGACTTACAAACAACGCTCAGAAAAAACCTAGAAAAATTTTGGCATGGCGGTAAGTATGAAGAATGCTTTAAAAATCTTACTCTAAATTCCAAAGAGAATAGGAAAAACATAAATTTAATTTAACGAAAGTTACACAAAGAAACACAATAAAAGTCACATGCAACGATTGTTATTTTATAGAAATATGTAACACTGTCTCAAATTTTTACTTTGAAGTTAGCTTCATGTATATTACCAATGCAAGTGGGGTTACGTTTTGAAGGTAACGTTAATAAATGAAAAGTTTCTAGCACACTATTCATGTAAAGTAAAGTAAAGTACTCAGTGTTGGGCTATTTTATCAAGTTTTACTTAGATTCCACTATCACTCAACCAACATCTTGGGAACCCAGTGTTAAGTCACTCTGTTCCGTTCCCCACTTTCCTCTGAATTTACCTCACCGCGTGTTGAGTGGCGGATCTCAATGCCACACTTTGCCTTGTTACCAGAACAAAAAAAGTGAAAACATTAAATATTTCATTTAAACTTACTTATCTTTACGATGTATTCCTAGCGGGATAGACAGAGAGAACGGAGCTCTTTCGCCTCGTCCACTATCATCAACCTCCCTTCATACATGTATCGTAGATACTTTGTTTTCCCTCTCCCTCTCTTAGCACTCACTTTTCTTTCAAAAATATTTTATGCCAGTCTATCATCACTAATTTGTTCAACGTGCCCAACGCACCTAGCATAATCTTCTTTATTCTCACTGTGACATCTAGCTAGTACCTAATGTTCTACGTATCTCTTTTCAATGGGTAAGCGATCAGCTAAACTGACTGCACATATCCAACGATGAATATTACAAGACTGTCAACTTTTTCCAAAATGTTTGAGTATTTTGTGAATAATAAACTGAATATAACAATGTAGCATTGGCGATAATCATAGGACAAGCCAAAATTATGAATGTATAATTTAATTATTAATTATGAATATATAATTTAATTTTTACCTACATTATTTATATTTTCATAACTACTTTTTTATGTTTACTCAGCTTTTCGCTATATCCCGCACATGGCAGGGTAGGCAGAGGGAACTTGGGAACCTAGTGTTAAGACACTCCGTCTCACTTCAGTTCCCCACTTTCCGCAGAATTTGAGGCATTGCGTGTTGAGTGGCGGAACGCCGAGCTTTGCCTTGTCACCAGAACGAAAAAATTAAAACATTAAATATTTAGTTGAAAAATATTAAATATTTTATATCTTCCAGTGGGGATTGAGCCCACATCCTATCGTTTAGTCGCACGTTTGTGCCGCTGCCCTACGACAGGTCTATTTTTTATTTTTTTAAAGTAAATTACAAATACATTTATTTACAAAAAGACACCTACACTCAGGGTACAGTGTACTTGATTAGTAGGAGTGAATGGTACGCACCAGGCTCAGTTCTTATCTCCTCGTGGGTCCAGTACACTACTTGTTTTTCCTCATTTACATATAGGTATATGTAAATGTATACCTATATGTACATTTTTGTACTTATTTTCTCGAAAGAATATGTCTTTTCAATAATTTACTCTTATCAATAAATCACTGCTCTATTTGATGCTAAAGGTTTACAGCTATTTACAGTCAGCGATAACTCGGAGCTTGTGATATATTTGCTGTGAGAATCGCACTGCAGACACTGTTTGCTCAATCAACTGCCAATCAAATCTATAGCGCAATGAGTGCTCTTTTGCTGTCGGATTGCGTTTGCTTATTTCCTTGTATATATATTCGATTTTGTTTCTAATTTGTTACGTATGTTTACTGAAAGATTATTACATTATATGATTTTTTGTCAAGACCAAATTTTCCAAATACTTTATTTTCAGTTTGATTTGCTAGAACAGTTTTTATATAGTACCTTAAAATATTGCCGTAAATTTTATATATGCGAAATAAGTGCAGAATTGAATTCCCAACTCTGTACCTAAATAAAAAAAATATACACTCAAATCGCCAGATAGTAATTTATATGTCTTCTTTTCTATTCTAGGAAATCAGGATTCAGCAGCACAGTGACTTAATGTAAATTCTTCAATTGTAAGTGCAATTGACAATTGAGGAATATATGATTTTCACTCCTGTCATTACATAAAAAGCGACGTTGAGAGACTCAAGTTGCAATGTCTCGAAAATTTTAGTAGAAAGTGAAGAACGAAGTGTTTCAACATTCAATTCACTCCGCCCATCGTGCTATATGCCGGTTAAGTAAAAAAAAAAGTTTCTCTATACATAGCAAAAATGTATATAGTGAATATCTAATACAACAAAATGGAACTAGCCCGTTAGTTTATGTATGTAAATATTGAAGTCTTAATGCTTAGTTTGGTAAAAGACTACACAATGGAAAGCGGATAACAAAAACTAATATTTTACGCTAACAATTATGAAACATGTGCGTAGTAATCGCTAGTAGCGAGCATAAAGTAAGTTACATACATACTTTTAAGTATATTTGTATGTATAGATATAGATATGTCGTCCATCGTACATTCGTACGTAAATATCTTTGTGCAATTAAAGCCCAAAACTGAAACCGCTTGAATACAGAGTACCTTTTTTCTACACACGGAATGCCCACAACGTAACAGTCCCTATAAAAAATATATGAATTCATACCGTACCGTAGTTTCAACTGAAAAAGAATTTATCACAAACGAGACAGATTGTCAGGTCGAAATGGTTTTTATACTTTACAAATGGCGTTAATGGTGACATTTTTTTGTCTTTTTTTAAACAAAAGCATCTTTTTATTTACCTATTACGAGTATATTATTAAAAAAGTATTGCAAGTGTACAGCGAACACTGCTCGTTAGTCATTCCCAAAGAGAAATATAGCATCTGTACTCATAAATTATAGATAAAATTGTAACTGTTATCTCGTAAGTACGTTTAATAAATCGTTTTTCAGCGTTGGACTAAATACATCCTAAAAACAACGTCTATTTCACATTTGAACTACGGTTTAGCTTATCGATTAAGCTTAAAGTACATAATTCCAATATTAAAGTTATATAATTAATTAACTAATGCTTACGATTAAATTTTAATATTATAAGTTATACATTTTTAATGGATGGCTGTGAAATTTGTGTTGACGCGCTTGTCCCTGTTAAATTATTCATTTTTCGTGTTCAACCCTGGTACAAGATATATTACGCGCGGTTGTAAGATACTCGCAGGCCTACATCATCGTCATATTAAACCATAAATAATACACTATCCTTTCCCAGCGTCTATTCTTTGTTAATCAAATTGTATCGTTAAGGGCCATTTTAAATAATAATTTTAAATTAGATATTGTAAAAAAGTATTATAATAACACAACTAATATTGCATTAAGGCATTCAAGATAAAAAATAGTACTCAGCTTCATGCTGTATCCCGCACGAGGCAGGGTAGGCAGAGGGAATCCGGGAACCTAGTGTAAAGACACTCCGTTCCACTTCTGTTCCCCACTTTCCGCCGAATTTGAGGCATTGCGTGTTGAGTGGCGGAACTCAACGCCGCGCTTTTGCCTTATTACCAGAGCGAAGAAATTAAATATTAAACATTTAAAATGAAAATATTAAATATTTCATTTCCTCGACTGGGGATCGAACCCAGAACCTGTCGGTTACAGTCACACTCTTGTGCCGCTGCGCCGCGACAGGCCTCGATAAAAAATAGGTGGAGTTAAATTCAGCACACTCTACTAGCCTAGTTTTGCTCACCCTTTAAAATGTGTAATTGAAATATGTATAATTAAAGCATAATTTATAGATACAAAGCACGTGAAAGTTTGGCTATTCAGTAGCTTATTAATTCATGTAATCCACTTCACAACAACCATATGCTATGTCCATACGCTACAAAACAAACAATTTAAAAGAATAACTTTCTATAGAGCGCTAATGGTGTCAATATTGATTCTTTTGTTAATGCCCGTCGATAAAATTATCGTTTCGAATAACATTTTCGTTTTCAATTTGAAACCATCTGCTAACTCTTGAAACGCACTTACCGAATTACAACAATTCAACGTTCTATACGTACACGTAGTATATCCGTACACAGCAGCTGTAACATTTAGTGTCTTATCTTCTTAATTGGACTTGATTTATCTTTTAGCTCAGGTGTCACTCTCCATCTCTCTCTCTTTCTCTCTCTCTCTCTCTATATATATATATATATATATATATATATATATATATATATATATATATATATATATATATATATATATATATATATATATATATATATATATATATATACATATATATATAGTACACGCGATTTAAAAGATATTGCAATATAAATCCTTTACAAAATTAATACTCTTAGTTTCGTTAATTTAGCAAAAGCTTTCAATATCGTGCCTAATAAGTTCCAATTCTTTGAAAGTTCCTAACTTAATAATAAGTATTGTCACGTAACACATACATATATCTTAACAAGGTTATTTTTACGACTACCCTTTTATCGCTCCGGAATTGCGTGACTAAATATATTAAAACATAGTAAATTACATTCATTTATATTATAAGTGATTAATAATACTCTGGGCTTATTTTGTATAAACTATGTTCCAGAACGTAGCGTATTATAGAATACATGTAATTAAAAATGTTAATCATTCGCCTATCAAAATTTTAAAAAATTGCCATAAACTTTAATTGGAATATTATATAATATTTAAATCATTAAATTATTCATTTAATACTTGGTAAATAAAGTCAAACATTCGAGCACTTGCGGATGATATTATTATTTATCAAAATTTATAGTAATATAATACATTACCACTTCAAAAATTCAAAAATTACTAACGGCGGCCTCAAAAGTATACTTTAAAAAACAAATTATATTATGACATAAGCTCTTATTATAACGGCTTATTCATATTTTTAACATATAGTAATATTTAAATTAATCAAAAAACAAATAAACACTTCATAGATATTATATATACAAATTTAATGAATAGTGCGGCGATATTTAAATAAGCAAAGTAAGAATGCAGTTATCGATCAAGTGTCGTTTAAAAAGTGAAAGCAGCAAGGTATAACCAGTTCCGTTTTGGTAATGTAACGAAAAGCCCGGTAACCGTTTTGAAGTTGAGAAATCATGAATAGGCATTTATTTTGAAAAGAAAAGAACTTGTGAGTAATTGTTTTGTAGGAAATTATTTATGTTGCCGTTTTTCACCCTTGACCTGTGTCACTAACACGTCAAATGAAAATAATTTAGTATAATTTACCCGTACATATTAAATAGTCAGACAATATACAATGTGCATAAATCATATATAATTTTCTAAAAACATATCCTTACAAAGTATGCTAAATATTGTAATTCTGAAAAAAGTGGTTCAAATTATAATGACGCAAGCATTCATAGAAGCAGAACAAGAAGGAAGACAGTCTTTTTTTTTCTATTACTTAGGAAAAGTAAATAAAATTATTTATTACTAGTACATTAGATTTTTTTATTTTTATTACAAGTTGATATAAAAGTCCCATTTTTTTTTTCATTGTGTTTATAAATTCATACTTTGAAACATAAAAGCTACTTTGTAACGTGCATTTTGCAGCTGTTTTACGACACCATTTCACGATAACGACAGAAGCATAAAATCTCACTTTGGAATAATTATTCTCTTACTTTATTATTTGTCACTCGATATTGCTTAATTATGTATAATATATACGTATAATATTTCATTTCACGTTATCTACATTTAAATGAAACCAATTTACCATTATGAAAACGGGTGAAAATTTTGCTTGAATTACAGCAAGTTGTATTCGGCGGGTATAAATCTCAGTGTAAGGGGCCTAAGGGTGCGGTATTACAGTGCCCCGAGGACCAATACATTAAATCTATTGTGAATATAATTTAGTTCGAACATTTTTAAATAGAGACGAAATAGATATTTTTAAATTGTAGTTATTGCTCTATAGAGGCACAAGCGTGCGATCGTAAACGCGTCGCGAAGTTGTGGGTTTGATCCCCACTCCAGGTAACAAATGCCAATGCCTCAAATTCAATGGAAAGTGCAGAAAAAAGTATCTTGATAAGCTCCTTCTGCTTACCCTGCCATGTGCGAGATATATCATGAAGCTGACAATTTTTTTAAATAAAAATTTTAGAATATTTTATTGCATTTTTATAATTTATGCATTTTACTATTATAAAAGTAAATAAAATGTTAAGGATTAGGGTACACTAGGACTTCTATAATATTTTAAGACTTACTTTGTTTTTATCTTTCACACCAAAGGAGCAAAAACTTATTGAGATTTCACCCTACTTTCTATCTAAGGTGATCTTTAATCCTCTTTTATCTTAATCTTGCCTTAGCGTGAAAGGTTTTACGTTTTCTAATCACGTAAAAAGTTATAAAGGTTCTTCAACGTTTTTGTATATATGTTTGGACGTAAAGTTAGAGTAATTTGCTAGAAGAGATGATTACGTAGATTTTATATTAAAATCTTATACTTTATAAAGAAATTATATATATTTTCAATATTCAAAAGCTAGTAATGTTTAAAATTAAATTGATCTATTTTGTAGCTACACATACTATTTATTGATAAAAAAATTCAGGCACGGGGTCTATAAAAGTTCTTACTCGCCTTGTCTCTCATACTATTTTATATCTAATAAAATTATAAAGCCGTCAAAAAATATGTAACTGCATCATAAAAAATATACTATGTTTCACATTACATCACATTGAACTATAAAAACATTTTACTTATTGAAAAGGGACAAGTTATATTGAATTTGGTTCGGAGCTAGGGAAATAAAAGCCTCGCTGTTACAAAATATGGTTATATTTACATTACTTATATGATATATTGAGCATAACAGTACTATACATTTGCTTCTCTCATTTGATTTCTGTCGAAGTATAGAGTAACGTACTCACTCGTCGTGTATGTACGTATGAATATTTTATGTTCGTTCCTATGATGACGGTCGCATGCGTTTTTATACAATGGGAATTAACTGAGATACAAAATAACGTATTTTTATTCTGAAAATTATGTTATTTTACGACTGTCATTTATTGATTACATTTAGAATTGAGAGTTGAAAGAATTCATACATTTATTAAGTATACGTACACATTTAATAAGAAATTATTTTTAAAGGAATATTTTGTTTTTCAAAACGTCTACTACAATTATTTTAAACACATACTACATAAATGCTTCAACACAAAACTAATTTATTTTGCATACGGTAAAATTGACAATTTATATAAGTTAATTGATTTGCACAAAACTAAACTATATAAATGTAGAGATCTATTTTATTACCGATTTTATAACTTCAGTCTTCATCCAGCAGGGTAGGCAATGGAAACAGTGTTAAGACACTACATTCTCCATTTTCCGTGGATTTTTTAATGATTAACGTGTTGAGTGTCTGAGCTCAACGCCACGCTTTAATTACTCATTACTTTTTGTAATGTACATTAACTACCAAAAAAAGGAACTGTCGCCTCATATATGACCATATGTATGTATATTAAAGTTAATTGTACGTGGCATAATTGGATGATAAAGCAATGCATAATACATATGAGTATGTGAATCGACCGCGTCGGCTTAATTTCCACAATTTCAGTTGCAATTAAAAGTCATTTGCTACATTTTAAATGTTTAATTTTTTTCTAGATCAAACTAATTACAAACTAAAGAACTTAGTAAGAAATAGGAGTATATGTACAATATACAATATACATAACAATAATATACATAGATAAAAATATTTGAAAAATGTGAATTTTACTTTACATCACTAATAGTTATAAAAATATAAACCTTTCAATTAAAAGAAGAATTGATTAAGCTCATAAAACATTTTTTCGGCGGAAACTGGGGAACGGAAGTAGAACGGAGTGTCTTAACACTAGGTTCCCAAGTTCCCTCTGCATACCCTGCCATGTGCGGGATACAGAGTGAAGCTGGGTGAGTACAGTAAATAATTTTTTTAAGTAGATATGCCAACTCCTCAGTTGTTATAACAATTCAGTTCAAGTTCAAAATAAAACAAAATATCTTGAACACATTCAAGCAAATCTTTTACAGAGTAAACGGCGAGAAACAGTAATAAATCCTCTGATCTCTATTTAACGCTTACAAAGAGACAAAGCAACGCGCTTAAATATCCGTACACATTGTAGACACGCCACTCGTGTGGCATTTAAATTTTATCTGACAATAAGTTCATAGACTGTAATAATGGTTATATAACAATCTTTCTTTTTCTTTAAATCTTTATTTCTTTATATAAGGTCACTTAGGTTTTATAAAAGCAATGAAAGATCACTTAGAATGTTTATTATTATTATATTAATTAATAAAAAATAAGGAATCCCGCCAAATCTAGTTTTAGTGTATAGATAGAAATTTTAATTTGCTAACAAAATCTACGATTGGCTGGAGTTAGAATAATATCACATTAGAATAAATAATTATCTTATAATAAGGCCCGTGCTTTGTACTTTTAGGTCATCATGGCTAAGCATTAAAAGCATTAGGCAATCTCTATGTCAAAAAAATATTCTAACATTGTAACTTTGAAGTGAATTTAAATATTTTTTTTTAATATTTTAAATATTTTTTGATTTTAAAGAGAATGTGCATGAGAGAGCTCGATCCCCTTTCCATGGCTACTATAGTAACTATTTTACATGCGAGCTATAAACATTTCACGGACGTAATAATAAAGTAATCAATCTTGATTATATCAAGAAGTATTCAGGTCCGACATAGGAGCCACATTTAGGGAAATCCGATGGCGCTTGCACGAAGTTCCTCTGGTCACCGACTTTTAAAACAAAATCCAATCCTCTCGTCCAATGGGCAGACTTCTCATCCCTCATCAACCAAAACCCTGGATTATCTGCCTTGAATCTTAAAGCGGCTACACCAAATTTTGGTATAACTATAGTATCTTTTGCGATTGGATCTACAATGTTTTTGTTAGGGAATAAAGTTCCGTCGTCGTTCATTTGCTTAATGACCTCCTTGTCTAAACTCGTATTGAAATGTCGGACCCCAGTCACGTAGAAACTGTAGCCGTGGAGATGGAATATGTGGTCAGATTCGCCTCCTGAAAATAAAAAGTAATCTTACTATTCTTAAAACATATTAATGCAGTATAAACATATGTAAGTAATTGCAAAGACTTTATTTTTTTAGCTTCATACACAGGGATGCAGGCAGCGTAAGGGATAGGGATACAGCGTATCCTGAACATGGCCTGGTAGGCAGAGGAGACTTGATATATTTATATTATGTATTATGGGATCGAACCCACAACTTGTCGCGTTTACAGTCACACGCTTGTGCGCTTGCGCCAAGATCGGCCTCAAAATAAAGACAGTCATATTATTATTATATCTTAACAAGACTTGCATATCATACTATTTAATATTCACAAGAGAAACTAAATTGTCTTGTTACCTTAAACCTACTTTCTTAAGTTGTATTAGAATACACGGAATAATTAGAGGCTATGAGAATTGAATGTTGTAATATGTATTCTTTCACGTAAGAAGGGGAAATCTAGGAGCATAGTGCTAATGTACACCGTTCCCATTAAAACACTTCCGTTGCCCACTTCCGGCCAAATTTTGGAGGGATTGCTAGTTCTGAGGTGGAACTCAACAACGCTCCTTGCCTCGTTACCAGGACTAGGATGTGAAAATTATAATTATTTAATATTATAATAAATATATAACAAATATTTTCTTAAATTTAATTTAAACAAAATATATTTAAATTAAAACAAATGGATAGTTGAATTTTAAAATGTTTTTTCCGATATTTTATGTATATATGAAATGACATTTAGCTGGAAAAAAAAATGTTATTTCTAATATTTTCCACAAGTTCAATAATAACCGTTCAATATAGTTTGTCTCCCATACAATATACTATCCCAAAGGAATATTTATTGGAGTTTTTATTATGATATTTGGATTATTACATCTGTTAAGTTCCTAAAAGATCAAAAGACGGTTTTTGTGATCCAAATGTTACAATGCTTTATTTCAATTTGCTAAACCTAATCTTTATAATATAAATTTACCCTAGAATTTATTCAATACTATTACAAGATAAACAATTATAGTCCAATTTTACTAAATTAATCCCGTAAAAGCGAAGGAAAATTATAAAATATCAATAACTTTGGTGTATTTGTTAATAAATACTACATTGCGGATGTAGTTTCGTCTATGGATTATGATTATTTATGAGTATCATATATTTTAATAATGTACATGCTAATTTCTTAATCGTTTTATTAGATACAATTTGTACCAGTTTATGGCCTATCATAGAAATGACAAGAATGTTAATTACGTGAAGCTACGGAAGTGTGAAATGTATATAAAAACTCTTTATTACTATAGAAATGTAATAATAAATTGAGACTCCAGCTGTAGAATGAGGCAAAAGCCTTATCAAATTTAACCTACATGTAGAAATCCGAGTTAAAGTAAATACAGTATCAAACCCTTCTATCATAAGTAAAATCTATGAATATTCAACAAATAATATTTTTTCTGTAAAAAGTGCTATTTTTTTATCTATGAGAATTTTAAAAAGCTTACAAGAAACAAAATAATTTCACATTAAAAGCTTACCTAATAAGGCCCGTCATGGCGCCAGGGTAGAAGTGTGCGACGGTAACGCGTCAAGTTGTGGATTCGACTCCCACTCGGAGAAATGAACGTTTTTTTTTTTATTTCTTAGTTTTGGCTGTGGATGCAAAGCGCGGCGTTGAGTTTCGCTACTTAAAACGCAATGCCTCCAGAATTCGGCGAAAAGCGGGGACGGTACCTAATAATTAAAAGCCGAGACGTGTGAACATATAGTATATTGTAATAATGACACCTTTCATAGAAAGTTGGGAAATAGATAGTAACATAATAAATGCACAGGTGTTTTGTTTCTCAGATACCTAATACCTATTATGGGAAACAATTATATTTCCGACAATCCGACGCTATTTTTGTAATTTTACCTTACTGTAAAAAAAATACTAATTCATATAGTAGTATTTTGGGGAATATATATATATATATATATATATATATATATATATATATATATATATATATATATATATATATATATATATATAATATATATATATATATATTTATATTTATATATATATATATACATATATATATATATATATATATATATATATATATATATATATATATATATATATATATATATATATATATATATATATATATATATATATATATATATCGTACAATATTTTTGTGAAATAATGTATTTAGGCTTAATATAAATAAACATGTTTCTGCCTATGCGTCTAGATATGTCAAGATATATTTCAAGCATGAAATATGCATATCATAATATATTTTAGAAAATACACTCAGCGCTGCTATTTTAAAGCCGATAGCGGATATTGTATACGTAGTAAACAAAGAGCTCTTTGATGGCATATATAATAGGGAAGTACCAATTTTCAGGACGCTGTACTACTAGAACTTCTTCTTGTGTGTGCGAGTGTGAGTGTGTAAGGCTAAGTGTAGTGAAAATAGCTCGCAATTAAGTTCGTGCTGAAATGTTCCAGAATTTTCTACAAGGCTTTCAGATTTAGGAAGTTTTAGCACTAAAATGAATAACTACTTATAAAAAAAAAGAAACTCTTTTAAACGGATTAATCGCTTATGTTGGTTTTTAAACATTTTTGGAACCCGTTTCGAACACTTTACAGTAGTCGGTATCTACCCGTGACCACGGACTAATCCATTTAAAGCTGTTTCTTTTAAAACTACCGATAATATCTATGTGAAACGTTCTTTACGTCGAAATTTTTCACTAATTTAAAAGTTTGTATTATTTACACAACACTGCCAGTTTCAACGCAACAAAAGGTAAAATAAAATAAAACTCATAAACAAAATCGTTTAAAAAAGTATTTTAACTTTTTTCATATTCACATATAGCGAATTCTAAATTTTTTTGTATAGAAATATCTATACCGAAGAAACAATAGTAAAATAAAAAAGAACCACAAACGCTTGTTAAGTAAATATATTTAAATTAAAACTTTTTACAACCTAGTTTCGAGAGAGAGGTATAATCAAAAGTTTATCAGCATAGCCCGAAGCACCTAATCTCGTGAATTGTAAACATGAATAATGCAACCAAAAGGTTTCTTGAGAAAGCAACTAATGCTCACGATTACCTGTCATACTACTCGTCAAAACGCAAAATGAAATAACTGTTGTGTAAGTTGAAGTGTTTGTGTAAATGCTTATAAATGTAAAATATTCTTATTGCAAACATTTTGTAAGATTTTATACTATTAAATTTCTTTAAAAATTAAATTAACATAGAATGTATAATTTAATATCATTTAAATATGTCAAGTGCCAAAATTAATCAACATAGGTTGCTTCAAGATAAAAATATCCTCGATAGCATTAAAATATTCAAATAGCCAACAAGTGTGTCAAATTAGCATTTTGAAAGTCTAATAAAATAAAGTAAGTTAGACTCCAATCTCTATATATGAGATTTAATAATACAACAGTTACTAACGGTTAATATTATAAATAAATCGCTCATATTGGATGTTAGTGCAGTTCTAAGATTATGGTTATCAAGTCATAAGCTTATAATTTGAAAAGATCAATCATGGCAATTCTAAATATTCATATTTTCTACAACTAAATAAATACAAGTATTTCATTGGCAATAAAATTTTAAATCATATTATAAATTTATAGTAATTTACTTTATTCTCCTTATCGGAAGAGAGAGCGAAAATATTTTCTTTTAAATGGATACCATTACAATATTTTGTGTTTAATGTTTACCATCATAAGGAAATTTATTCTCAAGCAAAAATTTATCGTACAGATTTTTGGTTATTAAGAATTATGTTTATTTTAATAATATTTGGTGATATATTTTTTCAATTACGAATGCTAAGATGAACGCAATATTTTCTTATATATACGTCTAATAATTTACTAATTAAAACATAAAACTTTAAAGGTTAATGTATACTTTAAATTTTTTTCACACATACCATTTAAGGACCGGGTGACCCCAAAGACACCGGAAACTCATCACAAATATACACATTAGTCATTTCCTATACAATGCGTAAACTCATCTCGGTATTGTATAAAATATGTAAATATTATCATAGACATCATCCTACGACTCGACTCGAGCTATACAGTTTCTAGCTTTCCAACAAGGAAAGTCAAAACCTTTTAAGCTAAGTTCCTAAAGAAACGTCTATCGGGAAAGTGCATTCTTATTTGTTTTGTGCAACACTTATACCATTTTATACAATTTAACTTAGTAAGCACTTAAGCTTGGCCACTTTAAAGGTATTTCAGATGATCATACTTACTATTTTTATATACTCTCTTAGCGTAATTAGTACAACTCTAGAGGAGAATTACTACATCTTTCATTATTGATCAAAAAACAATATCGCCTAATAATATGATCACCTACTATCAGGTGACCCATACACTTGTTTGCCTTGTCTGTCCTTTATATAAAAACATTGTTTAAAAGTGTATCCTATAACTCAATAAAAATAACGAAAAGAATTTTAACTATTTCGTTCTCATTTTTTTCCTTTCCCCGAGCTAGACAGTGACTAAAAAACTAACAGTAAATCTAACCAACCTAACCCACATACCAATTTAATAAATTTATTTAAATATTCAATTTTATATAATTTAAATAAATATTGAATGCTTATTTATAGTAATTAAAAAAACGAACAAAAGTTTCCGACGGACAAACATCGATTGTATGCTGTTATTTACACTGTTCATATGCGAGATACGCTACTATTTGAATGAGACAAATAAAGCGATCTGTGAAGCAAATTTGAGAACTTCCCAGGCGTGTTATATAACCATCGTGTGATGTGTCAATTTGACGATACGATAGTCGATGTCAAAATATACTATTAGAATAATATAAATAGCGGCAATATGACGTCAATATATTTAGCATTAATGTCAACATGCTTGTTTGCAAATATAATATAAATATTTATTGGTCAAGGCGTATTACTGATCGCATAATAAATAGACTATTTTTGATAATATTCGGTAATTATTATTACTAAATTAGTGAAGTTATGCTCATCGAAAACATTATACTCATCGAATTAATAACGTTTTATGTAGTGTTGCCCAAATTCAGTCTTGGTCTTGCAGTCTTGGTCTTGTTCTTGCGTTTTTGCAAGACCAAGACCAAGAACAAGACCGCGTATTTTTAGCAAGACCAAGACCAAGACTGACCGTGCAAGATTTGAGCAAGAACAAGACATAGCCTGCAAGACTCTTGCGTCTTGCAGGCTATGTCTTGTTCTTGCTCAAATCTTGCACGGTCAGTCTAGGACTTAGCGCTATTTCACTGAGTAGTTAGGTGTAACAGTTCGGTGTATAGGTGGGTACGCTTAGGAATTCTATGAGACGCAAAAAACTGGACCTATCTATTAAAATCAAACTGAGTGCATGCATAGTTATGTTTTAACCATCGGCACTTTGATAACGCGGCATCAAAGGTTTTGTACTTACTTCTCAAAGAAATTTGCCGCTTTTCGGAAGTACATGGTTATGATACACGCGCCGGCGGCTTCTTTTGAAATCTAAAACAATCGTTGCCGCCACGCCGAAATCATAACATTTGACACTATTTGATTGCCGCCATAGGGCGTAGGCGTAGGTCACTCATGCAAAATAATTTCGAATTTTAAGAGTACCTACAGTAAATCGTAAAAATCTTTTATTAAATTTCTTATAAGTTGAGGGTTCAATCTCTTTCTAGACAGATAAGTATTGTTCTTTAAAATACAGTCAAGTTATTGTAATTAATTTGTTTTTTTACATGTTTTAGCAAATGTAAGCTTATAAATCATAAATGTTTATTAAGAAACAGTTACTTCTATGGAAAACGACATATAGGTCAGTTGATTTTTCGAATTTCTTATCAAATCTTCAGTTATTTATGAATCTGCTTGATCTTGACTATGGCTATGTTAATTCAAGCTCACAATGTTCCAATTCTAATACGTTTTTTAAGATTTAAAGTAAACTTTAATAAATAGTAATAGACTAATAGGTAATTGCAAGACTTGCAAGACTCTTGCTGCAAGACCAAGACCAAGACCAAGACTGGGAGCGCAAGACCAAGACCAAGACCAAGACCAGGTGTATTGGCGCAAGACCAAGACCAAGACTGGCTAAGTCTCGTCTTGTTCTTGCATTTGGGCAACACTAGTTTTAATACATTTTGAGAAATTACATATAAGTTCAATGTGTTTATTCAAAGAAATATCATATCTTATTATTTCAAGTCTATGGTAGCGAGGGACACGCGGAAATGAGATATACAATATTTTCAAATGAAGTATTTTATATTTTCAAATCAGACATTTAACAGGTGACAAGGCAAAGCGCAGCGTTTAGTTTTACCCCTCAATGCCTCAAATTAGTCTGAAAGTAGTAAACGGAACGGTATATTTTAACACTAGGTTCCAAAGTTCTCTATCCTGCCTTTCCTAAAGCCCTGCTTAATCATAACTTAATTTTTAGATTAAACTTCAAATAAAGGACTAGGACAGCTAACCAAATATGTTATATCAAAAATAATAAATAATGAATAATTATTGTGATTCTGTAAGTCTTAATATCTAATCTTGTCGTATCTATAAAAGAGTTTACTAAATATAAAAGCGTACAAAAATTTGGAACGTAGTTATTTCTATTCGATTTTAAAATTGATATTTTCTTTCCTGTGTGAAATGACAGTTTAAAATAGTAAAAAAGTGTAAGAAAGTTTATTTACGATAAAAATAAAGATTATACGAACCGAAGCAATTTTATTATAAATTAAATAATAAATAAATACAATTGCTTAATTTCAGCATTATCATTTCCTTTACAGTACAACACAATAGTAGATAATAACAATTACTAAGGTACTTATATATTTTACAAGATAATCCCTAGCGTTTTCCAGCGCCTGTGAAAATTATCGAGGGTATTCTGCTCTCGCATAAGGTTTGTGATACCATTTTGTAAGCCATATTTGCTTTCAACAAACATAACTCCGCGGTGAATTAGAGTGATAAGTACTTAGCATTTACACTTAGTGTTTGCTCGTGTTTCGCTGTTACCCAGGATTTTAAAACAATATTGTCCAACGGACCGTATATACACCGTACTTAGCTGTTCTTTTATACTTTTACATAAAAAATAATTTAGATATTGAATTTTTTTACTAAAATTGCTTAAAAACAGTAAAAAATGAGAAAAATGTCAATTTGTTAGCTTATTTAAAGTTGTTACCTGTTCATTTAATTGTTTGTCTATATTTCTCTTTGCGCAAAGAAATTAATCAAACTACAAAATTATTTATCTGTTTCTGCTCAAGAATGTGTAGGCTTCCAAAGTCATTCCATAATAAAACAAAACAGGTTATTCGATTTCCACTCTAGAAATTGAAATGTTTAATCACCCAACACGCAATACCTCACTACCAAATTGGTTACGGAAGTATCTTAAAAGGTACATCTCTAAACTAGATTCCTATGTTGAAAGAAACCAAAGAAGAAGAAAAAGGAGAAAGAACAAAATTACATTATATAAATAGTAGTATACATAAATATTATTACCTTGATCAAACATAATTAACTCGACAGTGGAATGGAGCGGGACCTGCTTGACGTGAACGCATTCCTCTCCATCGCCAGGTTCTTCAGGACATATAGCTTCTGAAGCTACATCAGCAGTTTGTGTTAGCAGTGGCGACGCTGGATACGTGAAGCGATGCCCATCTGTTTGACCCCAGCTCTCTGAGTACAAAATAATATATTTTATCGAACTAGTACTACTAATACTAATTTGATATTATATGTACAGGTTTATCTGCCTACGTAATAGAAAAGACTTTAAATCCCATGTCAGATAATTCAATTTTATTGACAATACATTATTATATTATTTGGCTGGCTTATAGTAAAAAAATATTTTATTAGCGTTGTTCAACATGTCAAAATAATATTTAGACGATTAAATTATTATTCTTAGTTTTAGTCGCTACGTTGGTAATATTATGAAATTATACGGTCTCCATCTGGTTCCATCCAATGACGTTGAAAATATATGTTAACTTATTGCTGCACTGTTATATGACTAAATATTAAAGGTCATATTTATCAATGAGGCCGTCTGACTGAAACATAACGTTTTTGGTTCGGTTCCCAGTAGAAGGAATGAATTATTTTCATTTCGCTGTTCTAATAACTATTCAATGCGCATTAACTCGAAATTTAGAAGGGACATCGGGAAGGCAGTGAGTGAACAAGTAATTAAGCTCCCTCTTTTCTCTTCTTTGCTATGCAGGATACATTGTAAAATTACTAAAATATAGCCATAACATGAGTCGTATTTATCCTTTCAGATAAAAAAAATGTTTAAAGATCTCAAAGATCTACTGATAATTTTCTTAAAGTTTTACTAAGATTTTAAGAAAATAGATTTATGTATATATATATTTTTAAATATAACCTATTCAATATGAAAGTGTCTCACCCACCCAAAAAAGCATAATATTCAAAATTATACCTATCTAAGATGGAATAATATTTAATCGTGTAATAATTGACAAAATAGTTATTTACATGTTAATTTTGTTTTACTAAAATACACATAAAGACCATATTAGATATAATGACAATAATTGTTTCTGCTTTGTCGTGGTTGCCCAGCACGCGCTGTGTCCCGTCACTCAACCATACGCAATTCGGCGGAAAGTGTGCCCACCGTGCTAAATTCGGTCTAACCCGTACGTATACGTTAAATATAACCACGTATAAAATATAATTAGACTTTCTTATTACTAATTTGAAACATATTATAACTTATAAGTAAAATTTCAATGAATATAAATAAAAAAATACATATGAGAGAGATAATATCATATATGTTTTATATTAATTTGCAAATGTAATAATAATTTTCCTCTTTGATAAGACAAGCATATATCGTTACTACGCGAACAATATTTCCAAATAAGAAGCAATAACAATATAATATTCATATAAGAGTAAAGTATTTCACGAGCCACAGTTAGCTGTGGATAATTAGTGTTTACGAGCACTTGCACAACTCAGCAAATGGCGTACGACCTGCTGCAATACGTTACTTAAAACATAAAACAAGTATTGCCTCGTATTTCACGCCTTAACAGATGAGGCACATTGTTAAAAGTATACGTATATTATTATATAAAATAACAACACCGTTTACTATAACAAATAAAATACCACTGTAAATCAGTGCATGGTGGTAAGCTGTGGTTAAAAGTTCGAAGATATATTTTTAATATTTTTAAAGTGTTATTCCACATTTAAAAAACTTCGATCAACTATTCACTGAATAGTTGATCGAAGTTAAAAAAGGTAAATACTAAATTTAAAAAGGTATAAAAATTTAAACGATTTGAAATACTTTTTTTTGGTTTCCGCATGCTAGGGAACGTAGAAAGAGATTGGGAACCTAGTGCTAATACACTGTTATTTCTTCAAGACACTATTGTTGTCTACTTTCCGCTGAATTAGGCATTGCGTAATAGAGCTGGAACTTAATGCCGATATATATAAATAAAAAGTATGATGACAAAGAATCAATCTTGCGAAGTATGTTTAACATATTTTAAGTTTACAATGCTAAGTATGGAAATACACAATACAAATATTTAATCAATTATATTGGCAAGCAAAGTTAAAATCACTAAGCATTATCAATGTCATAATAAATTTGAATTTTCTAACGCTACGCTTTCACAGAGGATATGTAGCATTCAATATGGTACGTAAAGACACTAATTATAGTTTACGAGCACTCCCGCAACTGGGTAAATGATATAGGAATACTGCACCGCGTTACGATGAGCTTAAAAGTTTTATAAGTACTTGCACATACTCAAACATACATATGTATGTACAAACTTATTTAACTTTGAACCGTAAATCGCAATTTTAACTTTAATCCAAGATAAACGAAAAGTTTTGTTTGTAAATATAAGGTGTTATACCGCCATCAAATGTTATAACAGAAATTTGGGGAGATGCTTTGTTTGTTTTGATCTGTTGACGTGGCGGACAGTTCGTATGTTCGATTGTCACTCGAGAAATTTGAATATTTAATATTTTAATTAAAATATTTAATATTTTAACTTCTTCGCTCTGGTAACAAGGCAAGATTGACTCCCCACCCTACACACGATATGCCCCAAATTCAGCGGAAAGGGAAATACGGATGGAGTTCTCTCTCTCTGTCTACCCTGAAATCGCTACAGTGTAAAGATTTTTTATATTAATTTGTTATCGAAATTTTATTCCTCCTTATATACAGAGGTTCGGTAAACAGTAGTGTACATATAGTGTATATAAAATAAAATAATACTGCAAAATAAAGATTTTTTCTTAGCTTTAGTGGTAGTATTTTAAAGATTTCTCATGTGAAGTCTAACAACTCTTCTTTGTTTTTATGATGTCTTATCTCTTACACGACATACTTTTCTTATTTTGCTCTATTTTTAACATTAATTACCCAAAATATATTTTTATATCAATGTACATTCCGTTCGCATACATTGTCGTACTTATAGTATCAATCTCGATTGATATAATTATATTTACTATTAATATACTGGTAACATTTTTTGAAATGTTTCTTAGGAGATATAAAGTTTGTAATCTTCTTTTGTAAGTTGTCCCGACACAACAACCTCTCGTATCGATTTTCTAGTCCGAGGATTTGTGGTTAATCGAATTAGTTGAAAATTTCTAACTTTTGCCAAAAGGGCTTAGATGTGTTGTGATAAAGCGTCACTTTTGAATAACTAACACAGCTTTTGTGCTTACTTTTATAGCTTTTTTGTTATTATTTGATAGCCATAATACACAAATGTTTAAATATCAATCCAGGAAATTAACTAAATATGTTAATTATAAATATTAAGGAAATTATTGAAAAATATTATAAATATAACGAGAATTCAGTATAGATACATAAAATAAACTAATGATGACGAATGTATATACTCACTCTTACTCAGCTTCACGCTTTATCTCACATGGCAGGGTGGACAGAGGGAACTTGGGAACCTAATGTTAAGACACTCCGTTCCGTTCCTCATTTTCCACTGAATTTAAGGCATTGTGTGTTGAATGGCGGAACTCGACGCAACGCTTTGCCTTATTAGCGGAGGGAGCGAAGAAAATAAAAACATCAAAATATTTTATATGAAATTATTAAATGTTCTATTTACTCAAGTGGGGACCGAACCTACAACCTACAACCAGTCGCATTTATAGTCACGACAGGCCACAATAATGATGAATTTACACAAAAAATATAAATGATATTACATTTTACTAACAATATATGTTATGTTCAAGTAATAGATTTTCACAAGTCTCAGATATATACTAAAATGAAATTTATTTGACGTCGAAGTTGTAAAATTATTTACCTACTTTCCTAAAACATTTAGCTAGTTGCAAATTTCAAAGCAACGCGTAACACGGATCGATATCTACCGCCACTTTGTAATTTCTTTCCTGTTCACTCCTATTCGACTAACAGCGATATAAAATATTCATGAAGGTTTATTGCTAATCCAATGTTTAATAAATCGCGACAGCAGTGTGATCAAAATCACATTTTAGATTCTTCTTTCAAAGCTAAAATTGTTTGTTTGTTTATTTGACAAAGATAAATTATATCTTTATACTTTTTTTACTATGTTGTGTTCGTTAATAAAATATTTTAATTCTCTTTACTCGGCTTCACGCTGTATCCCGCGCCTGGCAGGGTAGGCAGAGGGAATTTGGGAACCTAGTGTTAAGAAACTCCGTTCCACATCCGTCCCCTCACTTTCAACCGAATTTGAGGCATTTGAGGCAGTGATGAACCTCAACGCTGCCTTTTGCCTTGTACAGGATCGAATAAATAAAAACATTAAATATTTAAATTGAAAATATTAAATATTTCATTTCCTCGATTGGAATCGAACCCTCACCCTGTTGGTTACAGTCACACTCTTGTGCCGCTGCGCCGAGACAGGCCTCAATTCTTTTCTCATCATATATTTAAATGATATTTATATATTATATTATTATATACCTTCACGCTGTACATAGCAACACATAGTCTGGTAACTTAGTGTTAAGGCACTCCGTTCCTATTCAATTTCGCAGAATTCTGGAGGCACTTTGTTTTGAGTTCCATTCATACCTGTATATCCATAATCGATATATGTATATAATAAAAAGCATAAAGCAGGGAACGGAGTATCTTTACACTAGGTTCCCAAGTTCCCTCTGCCTACCCTGCCACGTGAGGGATACAGCATGAAGCTGAGAGAGAGAGAGAGAGATATGTATAATGAATGTAACATATCGTTCAGATATGTATACAAAAACTGACATTTTCATTTTGACATAATATTTTCTTCTTTTTTTTTACATACACTAAGAAAACTAATAGAACCAATTAGCAAAAATCTATTAAAGTGCAAATAGACGACCGAACTTGGTTTGGTTAAACCCCAAACAGTCCGGCACGGCCTTTGCGCCAGACGACCAAACATCGAGCCGTACCGTCCAGCAATGTTTTCAGCTTGGGAGTTTTCCCCTAAATTTAGGGAAACAATTAAGTGAGGAAAACTTTAGTGAAAAATTATTTAGGGTATTTTTTAAGGAAAACAACAGCTGGAATAAGAGACTTCATTAATAAGAATGTTTTGTTTTAACTGTGTTTAAAAAAATAAACTATACTAGATACGTTTTTATATATTCATTATATAGCATGTTCGTGGTAGCTTGGTGCCCTCTGTAGTCGAACTAAACGTCTAAAGCAAACAACTATAAGTAAACGAGTAAAATTTAAATTAAAAGATATTGATAAGCATTTATCCTTCATATATGTGCACTCTTATTTAATAAATGAAGTAAAAACTTTTATAAAACAATAAATAATGCCCAAAGTTAATCAAAGCTCAGCAGAGTAAGGATATATTCAAAAATATAAATAAAGTGGGAAAGAGAAGATGGGCGGATGAATGGCGATTTGTAAAAGATAGATTTGAATTTATTATCACTTGAGTATTTTAATTTTTATCATTAAAAAAAATCATTAAAAATATCACAAAAATCAGGGTATTTTAGTTTGAATTTAGGGGATTTTAAAGTATGCTTTTGATCAGTTGGCAGCACTGTCGTCCAGTCTGCTTTTGCTAGCACAGCGTGAACACGTCTCGGTATGCCACCTTCACTATCAAAAAATTACGTAACAAAAAATCATTACGTACATGTTCATTGTAGCAGAGCTTATGTGCTGTATTGCCACAAGCATGGAAAATCTTTATATAGCTCTAAAATTTTATATAATAGATAAGATTTATTAAGAATAGACTGAATATTGTTGCGAACATGTTGCGACATGTAAGGCTTTCAGTCTACATCTAAGTAAAACCAATAAACGATAAAATATTTATTAAATAACAGTTATTGCGCGTAGTAAAGAATATACAGAATAAAAAAATATTTTTTATAAGTTTCTAGAAATAGTAACAAAAATAATAGAATAATAGAAACACAATGAAAATAAATAAAAAGAAATCTAAATAAACAAAAAGTATAAATAAAAACACAATACATTTACTAGGATTTGAAACCAAGTCATGAGGACACTGAGCCGCCAGCTACCATTTGAGCTATTACAGCTTACTAAGTTAATGTGAATATAACATATTTATAATGATTTAAAAATATTCGATATACACGTCGAATATATTATTATGTCTAAGTATAACCATTAAACGATAAAATATATATTACTTAATAATTATTACGCGTAATAAAGAGTATTTTTGAGCAAGCAAAATATATCGAAATTATTCTAAGATCATAATGCAAACTGAAAGAAAAAAGAAAATTTTCTAAATTTATAGAAATATCAATTAAAATAATAGAATAACAGAAACAAAGCCAAAATAAATAAAAAAAAACAAAATAATAAAAAAAAAAAAAAAAAAATGATAACGAAGGCTCGAACAAGATCATTTAGATATTGAGACCGCCGCCTCCCAACTGAGCCAATACATGTCTCAATATTATTGCGAATATTACGTATTTATATAAAATATTAATTTTTGAACATTAGATATTTTTACGTATTTTTAAACAGTAAACAGCTGTGAGTGGATTTATTCTATTTATTATTATATAACTTCTATTTTAATACTTTAAAAGAGTACGTCATTGTCAATTTAATTTTACATAATAACAAAGCAAGTGTATGTACTTTAATTTGTAAATTATAAATAAGTGGATTCATCAATTATTTATAATTAACAAATTAAAGTATCCTTGCTTACTGTAAATAATTAGGGTGAATAGTGAAATCTGAACTTATATTTATTATTTAATTTTAATATACCTATAGAAGAGAAAGAAAGCCAACTTAATATTTATTATTTAATATCAGTATACCTATTTTTACGTTTTTTAGTATAAGTATACATTTATGACTATTATAGTTCGTATTCAATGGATTAGAGCAGGTCTTGGAATATGACAAAATTTACAATACTCCCTAATATACGATTTTTGTATGACGTATTATTTACGATCCTTGCATACAAAAGACGAGTGATGAAAATAGTCTTTATATATCTCCTATTCTTATCCAAAACAATGTTGTCTTATTGTTACGACGTGTACCACTTAAGGTGGCCTAATAGCAACTGAATCAAAAATTGGTTTGGTACGCCATCCACACGATCAAACATGGGTCGGTCCAAACCACGTACTGAATTGAAGTTGCTCCGCGCAAGCCTGTCTGGAGTGAAGTTGGTCCGCACCACCTTTTTTTCGCCGACCCGTGCTACACACGATCGAATATGGCCGGTCCGGTCGTCTGTACTGTTCTTTAATTTCGATATATTTTGCTTGCTCAAAAATACTCTTTATTACGCGTAATAATTATTAAGTAATATATATTTTATCGTTTAATGGTTATACTTAGACATAATAATATATTCGACGTGAATATCGAATATTTTTAAATCATTATAAATATGTTATATTCACAATAACTTAGTAAGCTGTAATAGCTCAAATGGTAGCTGGCGGACTCAGTGTCTTCATGACTTGGTTTCAAATCCTAGTAAATGAATTGTGTATTTTATTTATACTTTTTGTTTATTTAGATTTCTTTTTATATATTTTCATTGTGTTTCTATTATTCTATTATTTTTGTTACTATTTCTAGAAACTTATAAAAAAATATTTTTTTATTCTGTATATTCTTTACTACGCGCAATAACTGTTATTTAATAAATATTTTATCGTTTATTGGTTTTACTTAGATGTAGACTGTAAGCCTTACATGTCGCAACATGTTCGCAACAATATTCAGTCTATTCTTAATAAATCTTATCTATTATATAAAATTTTAGAGCTATATAAAGATTTTCCATGCTTGTGGCAATACAGCACATGAACATGCACGTAATGTTTTTTTGTTACGTAATTTTTTGATAGTGAAGGTGGCATACCGAGACGTATTCACGCTGTGCTAGCAAAAGCAGACTGGACGACAGTGCTGCCAACTGATCAAAAGAATACTTTAAAATCCCCTAAATTCAAACTAAAATACCCTGATTTTTGTGATATTTTTAATGATTTTTTTAAATGATAAAAATTAAAATACTCAAGTGATAATAAATTCAAATCTATCTTTTACAAATCGCCATTCATCCGCCCATCTTATCTTTCCCACTTTATTTATATTTTTGAATATATCCTTACTCTGCTGAGCTTTGATTAACTTTGGGCATTATTTATTGTTTTATAAAAGTTTTTACTTCATTTATTAAATAAGAGTGCACATATATGAAGAATAAATGCTTATCAATATCTTTTAATTTAAATTTTACTCGTTTACTTATAGTTGTTTGCTTTAGACGTTTAGTTCGACTACAGAGGGCACCAAGCTACCACGAACATGCTATATAATGAATATATAAAAACGTATCTAGTATAGTTTATTTTTTTAAACACAGTTAAAACAAAACATTCTTATTAATGAAGTCTCTTATTCCAGCTGTTGTTTTCCTTAAAAAATACCCTAAATAATTTTTCACTAAAGTTTTCCTCACTTAATTGTTTCCCTAAATTTAGGGGAAAACTCCCAAGCTGAAAACATTGCTGGACGGTACGACTCGCTGTTTGGTCGTCTGGCGCAAAGGCCGTGCCGGACTGTTTGGGGTTTAACCAAACCAAGTTCGGTCGTCTATTTGCACTTTATGTCTTTTCGCGAACAAGAACACCTGTTAATACTAATCTGACAAATCAACTGGTACGTGAAACTTCTGGCCGTTACAGAGATCGTATTATATTTTACTATAATTAATGAATACACAGTAACATTTAATTACGAAATAATCAAATATTACTATTTATGCCAATTATCTTTCCAATCACATAGTAATTATGTTATTTTAATTTTAATCTGTAAGTACATATTAAATATTATCTTCCATTTATAAATGCGCATAACAATTGTTTAATTTGCATACAATATATTGTTTTCTACGTATAATGCTGTCGGGTTTTTTTAATTATTAATAGTGTAAACTTGTTATAATTAACTTGTTGTCTTGTGAAATAATCATACCTATATCAAGGTATGCTTACGTTTATATGCTATTACATTTATACAAAAAAATATGCAGATATTTTGCTTTATATTGCAATATATTTATTAATTTATTAGTTTTTTTCAGCCACACGCTGTATTCCGCAAATGGCAGGAAGGCATAGGTAATTGAAAAGCTAGTGTTAGAAATAATTCATATTTTTTCTTTTATGAAATAATGCATATTTTTTTCTTTTACTTTATATTCTTTGTTTTTTACTTTGTTTTTTATTAACATACATTGCGAGGAAATATTTCAGTTCCTCGGACGGGAATCGAATCCACAACTGTCACATTTATATTTGCACACTTGTGCCAGTATACGACTGCCTTAAATCCACGCTGTTTTTTTTATTTTATTTATAGTCTAATAAACTCGTCTAAAATAACGCAATTATTTTATTGATCTATATGTTTAACTTATATAATATTAACATAATAATGACCACAAGATAGTCTTTATTTAATTTCATATAATATCTTAAAGTGTAAAGTGAAAGCTAATTACAAAGTACAGGTATATTATACGAGGTCAATTAATCTGATAAAATATAAACACTTATTAATTAATAACATTAACATTAAATAATCAAATCATTCATATTTTTTATAAAGTGAATGTGTTCAAAAAAAATGATTGTAAACTATATTTAACTTTGTAGGTATACTCGTATGTAGCTACACTGTTATATAAATATTTTAATTTTTTTTCCTTTCTTACTTTTTTCACAGAAAGTAAATTATTTTCGAAGCCAATTGGGTAATGTACAGGGCCTGCCTCGTAGAATGCAAAGTTTTTTTGGGGCAATTTTAATCAAACATTAGCTATTTTACCAGAACTATAATAATTAACAAAAATAAAGTTTATAAATTCGTATTCATCGTGTCACAGCATACTTCGCATATTCTTCTTCCCATTAAACGCACTATTTTTTACTGTTGGTAGACATAACTTTTGTACGCTCTTTCACTAAATAAGATATCTTAATATAAGACTACGCATTAAACGCTCGCGCCCTCATTAACATTAATCCATATTTATAAGAACGGCTAGATCAGTTCTAATCTGATTGTGTTGGTAGTCCGCCGTCACTGTTATATATATATATATATATATATATATATATATATATATATATATATATATATATATATATATATATATATATATATATATATATATATATATATATATATATATATATATATATATATATATATATATACATATACATATATATATATATATATATATATATATATATATATATATATATATATATATATATATACATATATATATATATATATATATACATATATATATATATATATACATATATATATATATATATACATATATATATATATATATATATATATATATATATATATATATATATATATATATATATATATACATATATACATATATATATATATGTATATATATATATATATATATATACACATATATATATATATATATATATATATATATATATATATATATATATATATATATATATATATAATTGCAACACAATATAAACCCAGCAAAGATGCTTTCAAAAATAATTTACTAAGAATTAAAGCTAAAGAAAATTAACAATTTCGTATACAATATTAGATTATTAATACATTTCTGTTGTTCAATAATTGCTTTTTTTACAGCTTTATTCCATTCGCCGTTGCTGTCCCACAAATAGCAAAGTATGCAAAGGTAACCTGGGCACTTAGTGTTGAGACAATTCGTTCTCTACTCTCCGTAATATCTTACCTAAAGGCATTGGGTGTCGAGTGGCGGAACCAAATATCGTGCTTTGACTTGTTACCAGAGCGAGAAAATGAAAATATAAAATAATACTGTTATTTGAATGAGAATCAACCCCAGGACCAGTGACGTTTACAGTTGCACTCTTATAGGCCCTGTGCCACCACTGACTTCAAAAAATACATACTTTTTTATTGTCTCTTTAATTTTGCAGGATTTCGTTATAAGAGCAAAACATACAATTAATGCTTAAAATTTCTTTCTTACTCAAAATTAATAAACAGTATTAACTTTACCTTGTCGCAGTATTATTATATATACGTAGAAATTGCAAAACAAAAATAGAGGTTGAGCAAAACGATTACAGTCACCACGCGGCAATCAAACATCATTATTTGCGGTTACGGTGGACGTGATTATCTTGCCTTTGATTACGTTACTTTCTTCATGCACGCTTTAATTTACCATGATATTCAGTTTATGTATATTGCATACAATAAACTAATGTTACATAGATTTGAAGTTGTGATGAATTTAATGTCTTTTCGTCGTTTTATGTTTCTAAAGCATTTTGAGTTACGGAACCTTAAAAAATGTTATTATTATATCCCAATTAAATCTTAATGTCATAAAATGTCAAAAAATTATGTCAATTAAAGATTGATGTCATAAAATGTCAAAAAATTATGTCAATTAAAAATTGATGTCATGTTCGTTTACCATATTTTAAGGTTCCGTAAATCAAAACGTAAAAACTATTCGCTTTATTGTCCGTCTTTCCGCCTGTCGAGACCATTTCGCTAAAGGCATGGAGGTATCCAGTTAATATCAAACATTCAAGTTTACAGTTTTGGAGCACAGAAAAAAACAATCAACGCAGTAAAAAGATACGAGAGCATTCGTCGTCCATCGTTTTTGCTGAATTATGTAAGAAATTTGCTGCATAATCAAAATCGTTTGACCGAGTCCCTTTGTGTCTAATTGAAAACCTCTATACAAAAAAGAAAGAGTGGAAATCTATAGTAGAAAATCACTACAAATTTAATATAATAAAATATTTGTAATAAAATGACATATGCTCGCAAACTTATATTTGGCAACATTTGTAAGTTGTACTTCTCCTTGACAACTCTGAAAGTGGTACTAAACCTTCGATGACTGAGTCTTTTTAAAACTGGTTTAATTATTACTTTACCATGCAAAAATCTTCCAATTAACGGAGGTAATGAATAATGTATGTTTCATTTACCTACGCTATTAATATACTACGTAACTAATAAATTCTATAGATACAATCCCGCGCCACGCTTGCGTGAATGAGATGTTAGTAGCACTTAGATAATATAGATTATGTAAAAATTTAGAATAAAGTTATATAATGATAAAAAATATAGTTGTGACTGTCAAAGCTGTTACGTAAGTGTTTTTAAATCATTTTAGAATGAAATCTACACTTATGGGATCTAATTTTCAAATATAATTATTTTTGAAATGTCACCAAATCCCTTCTCTTCGCTTTTATGTAAAAACCAATTTTTGTGGTATTTGAATATTTTAACCTTGCTGCAGTAAATTGTTAGAATTACATAATGATACAATTTTTTTTTATGAATAAGTACCTATCTGTCTTATTAAGATACCTGGAAAACCGAGCTTTTTCGGTGTTATTGTTTGGAAACCCATGATTTTTTGAAATAATATTTAAATATAAATTACATATTAAAAGAAGTAAGTTAAGTAGTGGGCTCGAACCAAGTTCTTCTACTATGACCGTTCGATTACCCACCGGAGCTACTATAACTTAGATAATTAAAGTGAAATTACCTTCTTATTTTAATTTGTATCAATATTAATTTCTAAACCTAGTAAGATCAATTTATAGAAATAGCTATAAATATTTCATTCTTTGTCATTTAATAATATTAATTTTTAATTTAACGTAAAACATTGATCAAGGAAAGTAAAGCGAAAAATATTTATTTTATAATCGCCTCCGAATTTGAGGCACGCAATAGTTAAATTTAACGCCACGCTTTGCCTCATCACCAGAGCGTAGAAATGAAAACATTAAATATTTAATTTGATAGTATTAAATATTACATTTCCTCGATCCCACAACGTGTCGCAAGTACAATCACACTTTTGTCTCTGATGATTTGCCTCTTAGTCACGACAGGCCTTAAAATAACGTGTATTCTATATTGTTTAGCTGACCGGGATGAACAAAGCTTTCGATAAAAAAAAACCAAATCAGTCGGACTTATATCGCTTATATGATTTGTTTTGTGTTGTCGGTTAATTGTCTAATATAATAGTAACAAGAGATATAAACATTTGCGGTCTATGTAGTAAGTTAGGTAATAAGTTAGTTGCTCTAATTTAAAATTATTCTTTTTTTAATTTATACATTTAATTAAAATTTCATACGTAATATAGCTAAAATAACTGGATATTATAATTAAAATATAATTATAACTTTTTTTTGACATCGAAAGCGAAAGTACATATCCGTTTACGTCTCACGTTATAAAGCCATAATTTTTTTTTTTGGAATTTGGTTCTAAGATAACTAAAGTTTAATCTTAGGTTCCCTTTTCCATAAAAAATAGCATCTAGTACTTATACAAATCCAAAACGGACTAAAAAATAAGAAAACCTAATACAAGTTTAATAAAAAGTCAACACTGGATCGATATCAGTATATGTTTAATTAAGGAATTAAGAAAATACTTACCGAGTCGTTTTGCTGAAATTTGTCTTGTAGAGTAATTGAATGGCACGTAGATAGTTTCATCGATAGTGGCGACTAGCTCAGCAGGCAATTTGTCAGCTGAATGCACCTCATTCAAACACAACACAGCACCACTAACACAGTCGTCACTAATTACTGTTGTAAATTCACGGTTCACTAACGTAGCATCACTGTCCTCGTTTTTAAGCAGAACTTTTTGCTCCTGGTTTTTATATATCAGCTCAGCTTCACCTTCTAAATTATCTTGACAATTTTTATCGGCTATTACTTTTATTTTGTACACGCCAGCAGTTCTTTTGGCATCCAAAATGAAATCAGCGCGTTCACCTCTACCTAATGTTATTGACCGAACTGATTCTGTTTCAATTCTATGGCCGTCCAAAGCCACTAATTCAAGAGGATGTTGGTCAACAAAGAATTTTACAGCGCAACTTTTAAATCCACCGCCGTATGCTAATCTGAATCTGTATCTTTTACCGTATTCCACGAAGAATTTAGATAAGGGAGCATCTAACGATTCTTGCGTGTTTCCTTTGCCATTTATTAATAACGACTCAGCGTTAGGTATTTTCGATGTCACCCCAGCTAGCGGACCCATAGAGTGACCCCATTCTGCGATAAATATTGTATGTTCTGTATCATCTACGTCATACAAACTGTGCAGTGGGTCGAGTCTAGGTGATTGACGAACTATAAAGGCTCCAGAAAGCCCATCTGCCGCATCTGCAGCAGAATGGGCGTGATACATATGTGTTCCTACAGCAGACGCTCGGAACTTGTACTGGAAAGTCGTGTAAGCAGGTTGAGGACACTGTGTTAGCATTGGAGCTCCATCCATGAATGGAGTCTCTTTTTGAGGTTGACCACGCCAATGTATTGAAAGAGCATGGGCAGGCGCGCGGTGAACGACGTCAACAACAAGAATGTCATTTTGGCAGACATGGAAGGCCGGAGCCGGTAATTCCCTATTAGCCGATAATACTCCACGTTCACGACCATCTGCTGTTATACACATGGGCGGGCAGTCGCTGCCATCTTCTGCACATTTATTGCAGGATCTATAAAAAAAATATTACAATACAATTTAAAAAATATGTAAATAAAATATTTCAAATTATTTTCAGAATTTTCCTAAAAACTACTAAAGTAAACTTTCTCTTTTTAACCATTAAATTAACGAAACATAACAACTCGACTCTACAATAACTCGACTCTCGCAGCTTCACGCTGAATCCAGCACATGGCAGGGTATGCAGAGGGAACTTGGGAATCTAGTGTCCGGACACTCTGTTCCCCTCTCATTCCCTACTTTTCGACAAATTTAAGGCATTGCACGTCGAGTGGCGGAACTCAACGTCACGTTTTGCCTTGTTACCAGAGCAAACAAATGAGAATATTTAATTTTGAATTTTAAAATATAAAACATTTCCTCGAGTGGGATCAAACCCACAATCTATCGCTTACAGTCACCCGCTTGTGCCGCTTCGCCGCGACAGGCCTCTACAGGTACAAGCATACACGTAATTTTGAATATTAAATGCAAGTATTTCGTTATTTATGACATAAATATCAGCTATCATTTCAATTATGCTAAGCATTGATACTTACTTGCTATAGGTTTTATAAACCTCGATGACCAACTTAACTCGGCATATCATGGGCCAATCTAATTCATGGCATTGACGATCACAGTTTTCGAAGTATTCCTCTGTAGTGACAAAAAAAGAAGTATTTTTAATTCATATTATAATTTTCTTTTGTCTAAATAGACAGAGATTTCAATCATATAAACAGCTTACACATTTTCTCCCCATAACTATAGATTTCAACTAGCTCAATCGTCTTTGAATTAATTATATAGGTAATTAATATTATTTTATTTGCTTCTACTACAGTAACCATATAATAATGGACATAAAAATAATAAGCTAATAAAATAATGAATGTTCGTTTAATTGTTGAAAGTGTAAGTACATTAAAATTTACTGCCAAACTATAAAACCACTAACACAATTATTTTCCATTTGCCACAAAACCAAGTAGTTGGCCTGTTCAATAATAATAAATAGAAGTCAACTATCGTAAAATTTAATCATAAAGAACAACGGCTACCCATATTGAGTAAAATATAATAAACGTAGAATAATGGCTAAACAGAAGCCTTATTTTAACGCTGTTGACTCATTGAATATAAAAAAGTTTACATTTATCCATCTTATATGCTTTATTATATGTAAAGATTTTTTTTATTATAAAAGTCATTTGTTTCGATTAAACTGTTATTATGATTAAAGTATGAATATTTACATATAAATTAGAAGTGTCTTACATTTGGCACTCGGTAATTATTATAATTAACCGCCTTTTTATATATATCAAACGCTTCATAGTCTTGTGACCTACATTATTTACGTTATTTGAAAATTTGATTGGGAAAGTTTGATAGCTTAGTTAAATATATATTTTTAAATTAAATGTATATTTTATATAAATTATATTTTTATGTCCTTTTAGCGGTAAAGAATGGTAAAATTTAAAAAGGAATAATCACATTGTGTGCAATAGAAGTATAAAAGACGGTAAAACAATAACATAACAATCATAACATTATTACAACAATTGTAATTATAATATAACTTTAAAAAGTATATATAATGAGTAGGTGTGTGTGTATGCATACGTATTAAAAATACTTTATAAGATACAAACAACTTATAACTTCGGTATTTAAATAAGCAAGTTTTATAAATATAGAGCTGCGGTAAACCCGTACCTGGCATTGGGGTATAGTAAACAACAACAATCACACTGGCCATTATTACAAACAACACAAGTATCCTCTGCAAGGACATGAGCATGTAATTTGGCTTCCTTATCACATCACTAGTGGTATCCATCTTCTTAACTTCCATGTTTGAATATATTTTTAATTCAGTCTTAGATTTAAAACGATAATGTCACTTATAACATTTTGTTTTTAAATATCGATGTTTATTAATTAAAATGAATTAAATGCGCGGCCACGCGAGTCTACCATCAAGTGGCGACTGGAAGAATGGAAACAATTTACGCGTGTTGTAACCAATGCAGCTTCAGGCATGGCCGACACTCGAGACGGCTCCAATTCGGAAGTAAGTATATTGTACAATCTAAGATTGAAACTCTCACTGCAGTGTTATACAATTTATATTATGTAATCGATATTAAATGTTAATGTCGAACGATGCAAGATATTTTACTTTGGAGACCTATTTTAACATATGCGTAATAAATAAAACATGCTTTACATTCATAATTATAATAACAATCGCCCTAAGACACAAAGGTTAGTTAGTCAGTTATAAAAGTGTATTATTTGAACATATTAATATACAACGTTACGGTATAGTGTTGTTACGAATTAATGAGACTAATTGGCTTCCCTTACCATGAATATTGCTACGGAAATGATATAGTATTATCACAAAATATGAGCTCTATCTGCAGAAATTGATTAATAGACAATTATTAATAAAAACAAGATAAAGATTAACAAAAATATAATTCTGACTTTTGAAAGGTTTTAATAGATATGGCTAGGTTTAATTATTAAAAAAAATATTTTGATTTAAATCTTCTTAACATATTTAAGTAATGAAAACATCATTAGGATGGACCTATATGACAAAACTACACGTTTTACAAAACATAAATCAATCCATAAAGATTTCTATAGACACAAAAATTAATTTGTACGAGGAAATTTAAAAATAAAACTATTTTAACGGTTATTTACTCAAATTTATAAAATGAACAGTCTGACAAATTACTACACTAGCACTAAATTGCTTACACAATAGAAGGCAAATAAATGCATAAATCATAATTTGAACTTTATTTGTATGTAAATATTTAAGATTCAAAGAAAATATTTATAGTTTAAGTAAAAAGGTTTCGCTAAAGACTTGTGATTTACGATTTCATAATAAAAATGTGGCTTCACCGCCTTTAGTTTCTTTACGCCACGCCGTCCTTGGCCCGGTCTACATATACTCCTTATGTAATAATAAACCACCGACATTTGACAACATTTCCTATTTCATTTTATTTCCAGCTTCACGGTGTCCCGCAGGCCGGCAGGATAGGCAGAAGAAACTTGGGAACCTAGGGATCAGACACTACTTTCGCTTCCCCACTTTTCACAGAATTTGAGGCATTTTACATGTTGAGCGGCTGGACTTAACGCCGTTTCGCCTTATTACTAATTTCTCCATATACTATATTGTTACGTATAATATATACATGATTTATTTATAAATCACTAGTCAGTTAGAAAAGCTAAATATTAGCCCTTGATTTAGGTACTAAAAAAAATCAATACTAATAATTCTATTCAGAAATCGGAGGCTGCCACTGACTTTCTAAACATTTCGTCTGAAGAAAGACACGGCAATGACTTACAAAAATTGTTTTTTTTTTTAAGACATCACAAAAACTTTACGGTAATGATATGGTATTTTGAAGTAGATACTTAAAATTTTATTTTTGCGAACTTAATACAGTACTTCAATTTCTTATTACAAAATAACAAAAAGTATAAAATAGAACTTTAGAACTTTTGTTAAATAACAATAGAACAGTAACAGTAAATAACAGCTATACTCAAATGTACGCACATTTGAGTATATGACTTATTTATAAAACACTCTAGACTACTTCAACGTCAATTGGACAGTTGTGGTTTTAATTCCCAATCTGGAGAATGAAATTCTTCCACTGTATTGATAAGAGAAGTTGAGTTCCACCACCAAACATATATCAATCCAGTGCCTCCAATATTCTGCGGAATGTGAGAAACGGAAGTGATCTAATGAGAACATAGTGTCTTAACAGTAGACCCAAAAGTTATAGGATACAATGTGAAGCAAAAAATAAAGAAAATATACCTACATGTACAATAGTAATTAGGACTAAACACGCTATAAGGCAATGATTTTGAAGAAAAAAAAATTATAGACTATACCTAACTTTAGCTACATGCTAGGTTGTTCGTGGCAGTGTGCACGCGCATAGTAAAATTATACTCTCACATAATTTTCTTAAAAATAATATAATATAAAATATGACAAAGATTTCTTATTTCGGGTTCCATTTGATTTTTTCATATTGAATGAGTCAGCAACACACCAAAAGAAAACAATAAAACCAATATAAACTGATTTATAAACAAATTTGGAAATCAATGAAATTATTTATATAATTTATCACATTATCATATACAATATTTATAATCAAAACATTATTTTATATGTGTATAAAATAATAAAAGATTTATGCTATTTTTTAAAATTCAGTTTAAGAACGAAACTAAAAATAGAAAAGTTACCATTATAAAACGTTTTCCTACTTTTCAAACATTTTTAATACTCACACATGATTAAAAGAAGAACATAAATAAATAAAAACATACTTAAAAAAAAAAACTAATGACATCATTTATTTATTTTATTATTACTCAATGCTCATAAGTATAAAACCCCAAATTTCAGGAGAGTCATTTTAGATCTAAACCCGCTACGACGTTTATAGAAACCTAAGTATTTCTATATTCTCTAGTATTTTATACATAGAGAAATAAATAATGAAAAATAATATAAAGGTTATGTTGTAATATACATTATTAAAATACGTACAGTAGGTAGCTATAATATTTTTATTGATCTTAAGAAAGAGGGAAAACCGTTTTAACAAACTACAACTCTAAATATACGTCAGTTTCCAGATGACAGCTGACAGTTTTATAAAATTTTATGTTATCATAACTTACCGTAATCTGCTTTTATATTTTGAAATGAATAAACACTAATAAAAGTATTGAAATAGGAAAATATTATATTAAATTATTGACAAGTATAAAAATGGAAATAACAAGGAAGAATTTTAATATTGAATTGGACAATATAACCAAAAATTTAAAACTTTCATGTTTTGTTGGATTTGATGCTGAATTTACTGCAATTCTCTCTGGAGAGTCCTTTAAACATAGGTAGCTGTTTGTTTAAAAGTTTATACTAGCGCCTTACTTTCATAAGTAAACGTAGAAATAAAAATAATTACCTGTTCTTTAACTATTTTGTTAAATTATATTTACAGGTTGTTTGATACTAACAAAGACAGGTATGATAAAATTAAAAATGAAGTTAATAAAATGATTATGACCCAAATTGGCTTAACAATGTTCCAGTATGATCGAAACCTTGATAGTTATACAGCTGTAGGATACACATTTCATTTGTGTCCACAAGTTTTTGGAGATATTGACCAATCGTTTACGTTTCAAGCATCAACACTTAATTTTCTTTGTAAATATAATTTTAACTTTAATAAGGTAAGATTTCATATTCATTTACCAATAAGTTATAATGTTACAATTCTATTAAATTTATAAACTCCAATTATTTATTGCACTAAGAAAACATGTATACTATAGAAATGCAGTGTAATTTTTTTATATATTTTTCAATATAAAATTGTAATTTATATATATACATAGTTTTGCAAGTACAAACAAAAGCAAGCAAACAATAAAAAATAATTAAATAATCATTAATGCCATATTTTGGTGCATACAATGCCACATAGAATTGGTCTATATAGCAACTATAAGTAAGAGTACTGTAGAACCAACAATTATTTCATAATGTACATATTACTTTCCCACAAGATACTTTAAATATTTAAAAAGTATAGTTCTATGTATTTTCAGTTCATCTATGAAGGGCTTCCATATCTTAGTAAGGCAGAAGAAAATATTATAAGACAACAGTTTAAGGATAAAACTTTATTTGATCACCTAATTAATTCTATGGAATTAGTAGATGAAAAGAAACTCCAAGAATACTGCTCTGAAGTTTCAAAGTTAGTATTGTACATTTACTTTTACTTTTTAGTTGAAACTTGTTGAATGGTACACCTTTATATAGACATTAAAGCAAGAGAAATATCCCTTTATTTCAGAGGGAAGAAACCCACAAAAGTTTTAAATTTATTTAGTTTGTAAAGCTAATTACAATATCCAATTAAAAACAATAGTTCAACAATGGCTTAAAGAATTACAATAACTTGAAAAACAGTAGGCTCAATTCCCAAAAGGATTGAATTTTATCAATTCTCTTAGCTTTGGCATTAAGACAAAGGGGAGCATTGTGTCTCTCAATACAAACAGTGACAGACTAAGTTCACTCTTTCTTTCATGTGTAATTAAATAAAAGAAAATTATAATTTATAGATGGCTGACAATCGGAGAAGAAGATACTATGTATTTAGATATAGAAAACCCTGTTATGCGCTACATAGTACACAATGAACTGAGACACAGATTTCCGGAAGTGCTCACTACAGATAGCTTAGGTAATAGTAATAAGGTAATTTATAATTAGCGCTAAAAGCTGAATTATATTAAAATGTTTAAAATATCATGCATTTTACATATTTTTGTATAAAAAATGGCCAATATTAATAATGATGACTTTGATTTTTGCGATTGTCACACATTTTGAATGAAACACTTTTAACCGGATTAATTGCGTATATTGAATGGTTAACATTTTTGGGAAACCCGACGTTTCGAACACTTTACAGTAGTTCGTGGTCACGGGTAGACTGAGGTGGCATTTGTCTGTCAGTTGATAAAAATGTTAACTATTCAATATACGCGATTAATCTGGTTAAAAGTATTTAATTTAAAATGGCCAATATTGTTATGTGGGGTAACAGCATACTATAATCTCAGGGAAATAAATTACTTCTATTCGTTAAAGACAAATTGTGACATTGAATTATGCCCCTTATTATTATTCCTTATACATTTTATTATATACTACCTAGGGTCTACCTTAATATGCTTGTAAAAAATTTAGTAACATATACAAGAACAAGAACAATTAAGTAATATATTATATATTTTAATTATGATATTGTGATTCTAATTTCTGCTCAATATAATTTAACTCTAATACAAGTTAAAGCTTTACTGATCAAAGCAATAAAGTAATAAAATTAGAATGAATAATAAATCCCAAATTCCTATCTCCCTTGATGAAATTGAAATGTAATTAATAAACTGACAATTTATATATTTTTTCCAGGTTTTAATATATAAGGATAAATATGTGGAAGGTGCAAATGCAGCTCCAATGGCCATATTAGAAGATAATTTGTTGAATCATGTACTAGGATTTTCACAAATAATAGAATTACTGGCCTCGTACAAGAAACCTATAGTCGGACATAATATGTTTTTGGATGTTATACTTCTACACAGTCAATTTATAGGGCCGCTGCCGAAAAATTATTATATGTTTAAAAAAAATATAAATAGCTTGTTTCCTATGATTTTTGATACAAAATATATATCTCATGATATGAGAAGGAAATTGTCTTTTGATGAAGTATGGAGATCTAATGCGCTTCAAGAGTAAGAATATTTTTTTAAAATTTTTTGACTATGCATTTTTTTTAAGTTCAACCTTGCATCTTGTATCTCACAATAGCAGGGTAGGTAAAAGGAACCTAAGGAACCTAACCTAACCTTAACTTTCTACACAAATTGGGAAAATGAAATTACACTGTCTTACTATGCTAATATGGCTTGACTTCTAATGCTACAGTATTCTTTAAATTACGTTTGCAATTTTTACTACATTAAATTGGTATTTGGTATAAAATCAATGTTAAATATTTAAATTAGTATAAAACTGATTAAAATATTTAACATTGATTTTTAAACATTCAATTTTTCAATGATTAACTTGAAGGTTAAAATTACATGCGTTTCTGTTGCCTTACACATATGTCATGTTTCTCTATAGAATAAAAAAATCTATAACATATTTTTCTTCTTAGATTATAATTTTATTTTTTTATAAGAACCTTGTTTGTATTTGCCTTGTTGCTGAATAGGGAGGATCAGTAAGACCGTGCCCAACCCTGATAGTGTTACTAAAAATTAAGAAAAAATCCTTTTAAACAAACAAAAATGATTAAGCTTTAAAAAAAAAACAAAAGTTTGTATGAAAGGTGTTTTTTTTTTAATAATACATTCCTTATGTATTATTAAAAAATATATATATGGTAGTTTAATCTTTGTGAGACAGATTTTGTTCTATTTTATAGATATTTTTTTAAAATAATTTTGTTTAAACCCTTTTAAAAATTGAAATATTTAATATTTTCAATTTAAATATTTAATGTTTCATTTCTCCGCTCTGGTAAGCGCAAAGCGCGGCGTTGAGTTCCGCCACTTAACACGCAATGCCTCAAATTCGGCGGAAAGTGGGGAACGAAAGTGGAACGGAGTGTCTTAAGACTAGGTTCCCGGGTTCCCTCTGCCTACCCTGCCTCGTGCAGATACAGCGTGAAGCTAAACCCTTTTAATAAGATTATGATTTGTAAAAATATCACATGTACCTCAAATGTTAACCCACCCAACCCACTTGACCCATCTAACTGATACTATTTCTAATAATACTATTTCTTTTTTTAGCCTATATGAATTCTTTTCTGAACGTAAATGCAAGAAGTTAGAAGAGGGTGTTAATTTAATAAAGTTGAGCACTCCGTTTGACGTGAAGCAATCTTATCACGAGGCTGGTTGGGATTCTTATTGTTCAGGTTTGCTTATTATAGTCAAGTTACTTTTATATATCATATAGAGTAGCAATAACTCCGTTCTAGCACTCAACGCTACGTTCTGTTTTAGGAGCCGTCCATTAATCACGTGATGGTTTTTGTAGCATTTTTTAACCCATTTTTTTTTTTCAGCTTCACGCTGTATCCCGCACTAGGCAGGGTAGGCAGAGGGAACGAAAGTGAAACCTAGTGTTATGACACTCCGTTCCACTTCCTTTCCCCACTTTCCGCCGAATTTGAGGCATTGCTTGTTGAGTGGCCGAACTCAACGCCGCTCTTTGCCTGATTACCAGAGCGAAGAAATGAAACATTAAATATTTAAATTAAAAATATTAAATATTTCATCTCCTCGACTGCGGATCGAACCCACAACCTGTCGGTTACAGTCACACTCTTGTGCCGCTGCGCCACGACAGGCCTCATTTTTTTATTGTTTATCTTATTCAACACTGAACCTATAGATGACTGGCATGACGCAGGGGTACAAGTGCGACTGTAAGCGTGACGGTTAGACTACACCCGCTTGAATTACATTATTTTAATAATATTCTTGTTCTAATAAATTATCATTTTTGAGACAATATCTATACATTGTATAAGTAAAATGAATAAAAAAATTCTAGCAATTTTGTCGAACTAAATATTTATATTGAAAAACTTTTTTTATCTATCTACCAATTAAAATAAAACAAGCACTAAATGTTGAGGGAAGGTTGCCAGACTATAATAGTGAAAACTGCATTTCAATTTGGTTAGCCATTTCTGAGACTAGCGCGTACACTCGCAAAGACAAACAGTACAAATGTTGAAAATCACTATTATTTAAATAAAGGTGTTGTTACATTAATAAAGGTCGCCTATAAGGTTTTTTAAATATGTCTTCCATATACAGACAGTTATTAGTTACAAATTTATTATAAGTATATATTTATGCCTGTAATTTAGCTTCATATAACGCCTAGCGGTACAGCCAGAGGTTACGAAGCACCAAACGCTACGATCTCTTTTTGCCATTAACCTCTTCGTACGAGTGCATGCCTTCCAGAGGCCCTCACGCTTTTTACATGACTGACTACTTGTGGGTCAACCAAAGTCTCCACTGCCTCTCTCAGTGTTAAGACACTCCCTCTTGTTTCTGTCAATGACTTTCTGTATACGTTTCTACACCTTTCGTTTACCTGATCTCCATCTTAATTCCTAATGATATTTCCCATTCATATCTCGGGCGTATTTTGATATTTTTAAAGGTATTAAAATTTTTTTTTAATAATTATTTCATTAGGTTATTGCTTTATCCGGCTGGGCCACTGGGCGGCGTGTGAGATCACGGGCAAATTCAGAACAGTCGGCCCTTCACAAAAATTGGCGGCATTGTCGAAGTATTGTAATAAAATTAATGTTATTAGAGGAGCTGTGCCTTATATGGTGAGTTATTGATGTTATTAGAAAAGAATATTAGTTTCATATAATGTTATATAATTAGAGACCTGTCGTTACGTCATGGTGTCCACTTGGTTACCAAGTTCTCTTTGTCTACCCTGCTACGTGCGGACTGTGGCATAAAGCTGAAAAAAAAATAAAAAAGAATTATATAACTTTATATATGTGAACCTGAAATATCTCACATATTTATTAAAAAACTAAAAAAAAATTGCTACAGTTGTATAAATTTCGCCAACTCGTGTACGAATGGGCATGGCTATACATGTTGCAGTTATATGCCGTTCATATTTCTTACCTTTGTATCTATATCTTAATTGTATACAAGCAATATGCTTACCTCATCAGACCAGGAAAACACCAATAAAAGCCATCTTTAATATGTTTATATGTTTGTTTGCTATTCTCCAAGAACAACTCAGTCTATTTAAGCTCTGATTCGAGGCTTGTCGTGCGCAGAGGTACAAACGTGTGACTGTAAACGCGACATGCTGTGGGTTCGATCCTTATTGGCAATGAAGTATTTAAATATTTAATATTTTTAATTGAAATATTGAATGCTTTCAATTCTTCGCTCTGGAAAAAAGCGCGGCTTTCAATTCGGCTTCTGCCACTCAACACGCAAATCTGCGGAGAGTGGGGAACGGAACGGTGTGTCAAGTCCGCTTTGCATACCCTGCCTTGTTCGGGACGCTGCGTAAAGCTAAAAAGAAACTCTGATTTATCCCAGAAATTTAAAGATATAATTCACTTTTGTGTAAAATATATTTAAAAGAATACATCCTCAAAATAAGAACAGTATGAAAAATAACATCAGAAGTCATCATTTGGCGGACGTCAAAAAAGTATTATTGAACTACCGATACAGATAAAAAAGACCTCCAAACTATATAGTTTGGCGGTATAGTTTGGCGGTCTACCTACATAGGTATCGAACAGCTTACTCAGCTTCACGCTGTATCCCGCAAATGTCAGGGTAGCCAGAGGAAACTTGGGAGCCTAGTGTTATGACACATTATATCGAACCATTAAATCTTAATGCATAGGTAAAGTATATTAAAAAGCCAAAACCAATATAAATTTAACGAAATCATACAAATGTAACTTGTTATAAAAATGGAAACATTATTTAGTAGTCATCTTATATTCGTAATAAGTGCTCAATATCAGTACCAGAAGGAACCGCTTATTTTATAATTCACTCACTCACTAACTCAACTTCACGCTGTATCCCGCATATGGCAGGGTAGGCAGAGGGAACTTGGGAACCTAGTGTAAAGATTTGCACTTCCGTTCCTCACTTATGACCCGCCGGTCTTGTAATTAATAATAATTTTATTTTGTATTTCGCGATATTTTGTTTCAATTAAAAAAAAATGAATTTATGAACTTATTAGTTAATAGTATTATACTACGCATTAACGATTTTTAGTAAGTAATGAGAGGCTTTACGCGTTTTATCAAAAGTATCATGGTCAATATTGTACAAGCGCTTATCACTGACATTGTTCTTGAATTATATAACCGAGATATATTATTATATTTCTACATTGTGACCCATACGCGGCTTCGCCCGCTTAAATTACACTATTTTACTTACTAATCTCAACTATTTTCTAATTCTAACAAAGTTATCACTATAAGACAATATCTACGCTTTTGAAACTAAAATTTAAGTTAAATTTGTAAAAAAAATGTAGCAAATTAATACTTTGACGTAACTTTTTCAATTATGGACCAGTTTAAATTAAACAAGCACTAAATGTTGAGGGAAAGCTGTCAAAATATAATGATGAAAATTAGTTTAAAATCTGGTTAGCCATTTCTGGAATTGGTTCGTAACAAACACACAGGCAAACAGACAGAAAATTAAAGAGCACTATTTTGAGATCTATTACATAAATAAACGTCCCCATAGGATTTTTCCTTATCAGTATATTTTCCTATTAGGATATTTTTTTATCTTCCATGTGATCAGTTACAACCTTACTACAAATGAAAGATTTTAATTGCAACGCCATTTTTGTGTAAAATTATTTGCTGTTATAAATGTTAAGAATATATTCTTCAATGAACACGTGTTATAAAGTGGCCTAACACAATAATTGCAAATGTTAAAAATCACACTAAAACTATAGAATATATGTTTTCTATTATATTATAAGTTTCAAACAAGATCAAAAATATTTAGATACCTCTCTTTGATTTTAAAGAAGCAATTGTGTTTTACGGTAACCGACAAATATAAAAATTTACAGGAAATTAATTTTAAAATATTTTTTACATGAGTTTTATACTCAGTAGAAATAAATTATTCATTCTACAAACGTAAACATTTATTTACAATCGTTCCAGAGCTTGGTAGAGAAAGCCCCGCCGAGCCATCGACCTGACTTACTACATATAAAATCATTACACGAACGGGCTTTAAAAGTAGGAAAGGTATGTTATCTTTTTTTTTTTTTTCATTATTTATGACATTATATAAAGATATTTTGAAATGTACTTTTTGTTTGTTATTATTTATAATGGATGTTATTATTTCTGATTATTCTACTGACTACTGATATGTTAACAAGACTTAATAAATTAATGGTTTCCTTATAACAATAATAATAATTAAATAAAATCTAATTATTTTTACAAAATATTCGATATATTTACTGTTTCGACTGCAATTATTATTTGCTAAGTTTTATTTTACACGTGTTTTGGCCGTTTTAATAAATTTATTTTTATATAATAAATAAGTTCTTAAAATGAAAAAAAAAAAAACTAAAGAAAACAATTGCAACTGAGCTATAAAAGTTAAAATATCTTTTGAACTCGTCTAGATAAATCACATTTTTATATTATTTATGCAAATTTACAACCAAACATTAAAATTAGTAACAAATATCTAAACACATATAAATGTTTGTTACTAAATATTTCAAGATACGTGTAATTGATTGGCATCATAAAGACTATTTATAATGCTCCCGGGAACGCTGAATCGACCTTCAAGAGACAAATCGATACATTTACCGTTAAAAAGTGCAAAACTTCATAGATTGTTAATCTAGCGAAAGTTAGGTACATTTTTATGCATCTTATTAACTTAATTACTACGAAAGTAACTATCGTACATTGTTAAATAAATAAGAATTCATAGAAACTTATTGGTATATTTTATTTTTAATTACTATATTATAATATATTTTATTCTTTTTTTGAATATTTTTCAATCTGAAAAGAAAATCGATAAGAGAAATTTTGAGCAACACTAGTTAAATAGTATTGTTAAATGGAAACTTGAAATTTTAAATTGATTAGGTATTAAGATTAGTTTTCTTTTAACTATTAGAGCTACCATGGGGATACAATAGAAGTGTTTAATTTATGAGCTCTATGTTTTGAACATATTTTAAATGTTTGCAATGTAATTTACTGATAACATTTAATTAAAAACAAGAAGGTTAGTGTAATTATTTTTACGTACTTATCATAAAGAATAGGTAGAACGTATTTGATTATTTGGATTATTTAAAATAAAAAGAGCCATATATTTATTGCAGTCAATATAAAATCCATTGAAAGTTATATAAAGTGCAACAATTTATATAAAACACAAATAAATTATATATGCAAGTATCATAAAATTATGAACTAGACTAAATACAAGCGAAAGTTAAAATTTATTATTCTCATATTTGAATTGTGCGATAAAATTCTTATACTCTATTTCAGCCGTTTCAAATGCATAATCCAATGCGTAATAATTATATAAGAAGCCCGAGATGCTATTTGCGTCGTATGGTAAATTTGGGGTCGAGGTGCCAAAATTAGATATCTAAATGTTAAGGAACGGTTATGGTAGTAATAATTGTCACCAGTCTTTGGTTGTTCTACGATATATTCCATATATAACGGGCGCAGTGAGAGCTATATCGGCCACCGTGTGTGCCGCCACCGACACTGTGTTTGTTCAACACGCCAATTGAAAAGATTTGACAGGTGGCCGTCTGCCAAAATACGCACACACTAACGTATATCAACACACAAAAATACTTCCTTATTATTATGAAACACGCACACTATTGCAAAGCACACACACACACACACATGCACACAGATTCATTTCTACCTACTTGCTGTTGCCAGTTCAAACGGATTGATAATGCCCGAGTGTCACGTCAGTGGGAATCTTTATTTTCGCCTGCGGAACGTTTTTTTTTTATAATACGCTTGATTTTTAAATGTAAGAAAAGCCATTTTTCTTGGCTCTGTCAAGGTTGATTTAAGGTTACGATATAAATATAATTCGTATGGCAATGTCACTAGTATTCTTGTTAAGAGATTTGGCGCTGTGGCAGTCTGCTCGCTCTTTAAAGTATTTAAATGATTTTATTCTGCAATTATACCGAGTATAAAAGCGAGTAATGGATCTCTTTGAAGATATTTTTGCATGCTATTACATCGCAACTCACTATGGACCAAGAAATCGCTCGCATAATATATTTTATGAATCATAATTCAAACTGAACGTGAATATGATCGTAATATGCACTAATTAAATGCTCTATTTATATGCAAATTTGTGTATTAAACAATGTATTTGTTCTACTTTGTACTAATATAGGTGACGTCGTTGTTCGCCTCCTTCGGGGCTGTGGATATCAAACCCTATGGACCCAGAACTGCACTTATAGCTGCCGGTGCACATAATACGTATGTAAAAAATAACAACTCCCTTTAAAACAGATATATTCTGCAAATTTCTACAAAATTCCTACTTACTTAGAACTTCTGAGTCTGATTCTTTATTTTTAACCCGATGCAAAAAGAGAGCTTTCTTAGCCATGTTTTTTAAAAATGCTAATCCGCGCTGAATGATTTTTACTTTTGTTACTATTTTAGAATAGAATATTTGTGAGTCAAGTGTATATAATAAAATATTTGTAAGTCATAACATGAAAATTTGTTTATTCCATTTGGTTGTGCATTACTTTATTCCGCACATACACTAATAGTTAAAAACCCTCGAACTAAGAAACTTAACGCTGCGTTTTGTTTCAATTTGAATATGATAATAATTAAATTTTACTTACTGGAAACGAACACGCAATCTTTACAGGCAAAAGCCCCACTACGGGACGATGGTGTCTTTGATTGGTTCACCTTCGAATATAACTGATATTGGCGGAACGTCGTACATGTGGATTGTTCGAAGGTTACTATGATAATGTTGATAACTCGGAGGACAGAAATATTTAACATGTGCATATCCTCGCTCTAGTATCGAGACAAACCGTTGCGTTGAGTTCCGCTACTCAACATGCAATGCCTTTAATGAATTTGCCGGAATGTGAGGAACGGAAGTGTATTGGTGGACAACGGAGTGTGTTAACACTAGGTTTCCAGATTCTCTCTGCCTACCCTGCTATTGCACGTGAAGCTAAAAAATATTAAATTATAATTAAAATGAGGAACTGCAGTGGGACGGAGTGTCTTAACACTAGGTTCCCGGGTTCCCTCTGCCTACCCTGCCCCGTGCGGAATACAGCACGAAGGTAAAAAAAAAATTTGTATTGAATAATAATATTTTAGGGTACTTTTGTTCTTTTTAGGGCGGATAAGATATTGAAACATTTTCAAAACAGTAAAGACTACAGAGTATCTCCGTTCAGTCTCTTCAAGCATTCGCCCGCTAGTCGTATGAGTTTGTGGTGAGTTTCATTGATGTTACAGCCTTAAATTAAAATTTATTAATTTAAATCCTATTCTTAAAAACTGCGTTTTACATGAATTTATTTTAAAGAATCTTCTTTTCAGGGGCGGCGCCATTATAACCGGCAGTATCCTACTAATTTATATACACAAACGAGTTAATAAATAACACACATTGGCACATTAAAAGCATCAAAATATTCTTGTTTGTTTAAACAACAAGGAAATCAATTATACGTGTTTTATTATAAACACATTCCGATAAATATTAAAAATAGTCTAAATTGCGCAGATTTTTTTTTACTTAAAAATAATCAAAAATTAGAAGTATATTGAGTAATCAACAGTACTATTGGCTTTTCAAAGTACCTAAGTGCCTAAAAGTTCATAACAATATAGTGATCTATTTTTAATTACCTATATTTAAATGTTGAAAACACTTTTATTCGATATTTAGATTAGGTTAAGTGAGATAGTTAGACTGAAACTACTTTTTCATTTTGATATGAGAGCCAAGCCTGCCCAAGAGTATTTGAAGTTTTTTTATATTTTTTTCAGTTTTACGCTGTGTCTCGCACATGGCAGGGTAGGCAGAGGAAACTTGGGAACGTAGTGTTAAGACACTCCGTTCCGTTTTACACTTACCACCAAATTTGAAATATTGCGTGTTAAGTGGCGAACCTCAACGCCGCGTTTTACCGTGTTGCCAGAGCGAAGAACTGAAAATATTAAATATTTCATTTCCTTGAGCGGGGATCGAACCCACAACCTGTCGTACAGTCACACATTTGTGCCTCTGCGCCACGACAGGCCTCTCAGAGCTTCCATAATGCTTATTACAAATATGCTCAAATCATGTACTAACTTATTCAAATAATGATATGTAGATACTACTGCTAATAGTGTACTGTTAAAATATTTTAAGCAAGTATGTTTTTTTTGTTATTACAAGGTGATAATAAATATTTTTTCTACCTCAAATTGGATTTTATTTTTAATCTGTTTCCTGGTGAGTGCTATATATAAGAATATACTTAAAATTATTTATGTGGTAAATTAATTATTTGAGGCACTACGTCTGCCTTCAGCGTCTGACAACTCGATAGTTGTAAGTTGATTTTTCTCGAAGATAAGATATATTATTATTTTTTCGCTCTCGTAACAGAACAGAGCGCGGCGTTGAGTTTCACCCCTTGATACGTAATGCCTCGGAAATTTGACGCATAGTAGGAAGTGAACTGTCTATACCTACTCCACCCGTCCTACCTTATTCTATGCGGGATACAGCGTGATGTTATTTTTTGTAAGTTTTATAAATTTAAATAGGTTTTGAATATTAATACGATTTTTATTTAGGACAATTACGGCGAATTTATATTCGACAATTTGTAATATTTTTGTTTAAGTTATTACTATTTTAGTAATAACTAAAGCAAAAACATTTAATAAACAAATTACATATCTAAATACTGAGGCTTCTTGTGATACCAGTGTACAAGCCTTTGAATGTAAACGCGACAGGTCGTGGGTTCGATTCCCTCTGGAAGAAAACGAAATATTTAATATTTTAATTTACAAGGCAACGCGCAGCGTTGTCTATACCTATACCTCATTTTCGGCGGAAAATCGGCAACTGAACGGAGTGCCTTAATACTAGGTTCCGAAGTTCCCATAGCGTCCAAAAAGTATTCAAACAAACTTGAAATTTAATACTTATTAGTAAGTAGTAGTAGTACCTATCTATTTTTATTATTATATTTATTTCAACACATATATATTCATGACAGTTGGTTAATTAATATTTGATTTTCTGAATAATTTATATTCCCTATTGAACTTTAAATACTATATCCCCAGCACCTGCCTTCCCGGGCAAAGCAGATATGTCTATTTTAAATTCTCGCACAGTTACGAAAATAAATGTCCATTAACGTTAACCGAATTCAAGGCGCCATACAGAACAAACCTGTGTTGTAAATCTAGCTGTAAGTGGTGCCATTCCCGCCTCCCGGTGGCAGTCGACAGTCGAATCAGACATGACTGTGTAACTTTTGTTTATTTATGACAGAGCTCTTAGTCCGATACCAATCGTTGTGAGTACAATGATTTCACGAATTAATACTCGTTCAAAATGTTATGATTTCCTTTGATTTTTGAATAAACTTTGTCTAATGATTTTTAGAGTGTAACAAATTTGAGTTTAGTCTGGCATTCACTTTGCGTCACATTGTTTGTCTGCTACGTATGTACGCGGATCTCTAAAAACGTGGGGATCACTTCTATAAATTGGTTTTTGGACTTGTTTTATTTACTTACAACTAAAATAATACAAATTGACATACCCATGTCACTTCTAAAATAATATCTTTCACCTTATTACTTAAAGGCTACTTAAAGGCTACACTTAAAATATATATTATATGTAACATATACTTACAATTTTTTTATCGGCGTCAGGCTTTCCCCCACACATGGCAGAGTACTTGGGTAACCTAGTGGTAAGACACTCCATTTAACTCCTTTGGCCACTTTCTGCCGAATTTGAGATATTGTGTGTTGAATGGCGGAACTCAATGCCTTGTTACCAGAGACAAGATCCAATATTTCATTTCTCGAGTGAGGATGGAACCCACAACCTGTCATTTACAGCCACACGCTTGTTCCGCTGCGCCTTGAGAGGCCTCATCATATATAAATGTTTTTTTCATTATAATCAATAAAATGTTGTGTATTTCATTAAATATTTCTTGCTAAAAGGGAATAAAAGACGTTACAAAGGCATAGAGGGCAGAAATACAAACAAAACAGGCTTTAAATATTCCATTCACAAATGTAATATAAGCAGGAAACGTAAACGTTCCATTAGCATAGTAATTCCGTTGTAAATCAACATAAATCGAGCGTCAAAACTGGAGCTCTCAATTTACCGTGAGCGCGACGTGTTTGCAATATTACCTACACGTGATTGATTTTACTCCGATGCAAATCGTTTTCATTCGGATTGCATGGTAATATATACACCTCATAATAGATTAGATGAATGTAGGTTAGGTTCATTACGTATGTACATACGTCTCAGCTTCACGCTGTATCCCGCACATGGCAGGGTAGGCAGAGGGTACTTGGAGACCTAGTGTTAAGAAACTCTGTTCCGTTTCTCACTTTTCACCGAATTTCGGACATTGCGTGTTGAAAGGCCTAACTCAACGTTGCGCTTAGCCTTGTTACCAGAGCGAAGAAAATATTAAATATTTCATTTGACAATTATTAAATTAAACATTTCATTTGAGTGGCGATGAAATGTTCAACCTTTACAGTCACACGCTTGTGTCTCTGCGCCGCGACAGACCTCATTAATAAAATAGCTACATACAAAAGCTTTAAATTTACAAGTCATACGTTACAATAGAAGCACAAATGTAACCAACCAACTATACATTAATAAACTTTTACTGTTGAATGATTGAGTTAATTTTAACATTATTAAATGAATATCATTTACGAATATGTTAACTGAAGTCATTCTCTTGTTTTATTTCCATTTGTTACATTGTTTTAATTTCATAACAGTTATTTGCTTTCTCTGTAAACTATTATACTATTAAGACATGCTGATTTACTGTTTTTAACGGATTTAAAGAGGAATGTTATCAATTTAACATGCACGTGATCCCGGCTTAGAATAGGATCACCCTGGTACTGATGGTGTCGTAAGAGGCGACTAAAGTGCGTGTGGTAGAGACACGTTGCCAGCAATGGCAACACGCATGAGCAGACTCGACCGGATTGTTACCACCCTCGGCATTTAGGACCGACGTTAAGTAGTGGCTTTGGCCATTGCGTTTCGCATTAGGTAATGCCGGGCACGGTGCCCATTCACCTTAAAAGACGGCAACGCTCCTGTAGCTCTTCTGGAATTACGCGGGGCCGTGGGCGACGGTGATCACTTACCATCAGGTGACCCGTACGCTCGTTTGCCGTCTCTTCCATAAAAAAAAAAACTCGATATTCAAACAGTTGTCGGTATGGTGGTTAGGTAAACACTAAACACGTCGATTTCTGAAATTCATTACCCTTTCACGTAAAAGTATGCAGGTATTATGAAAATTGATGTGACTTGCAGGTTCAAAGATACTACGCATAATACATAAATGATATGTTATGTCCCGCCCACTTAAGTATGTTAATTTCTGTTTGTGAACTTTTTTCATCCATCCATTATTTAAATTACTTTTATTTGTATAAAACTGAAACATTTTTTATAGTAATTACATGATCTTAAAATATACCAGATAGAGGAAAATTGTGTCATAAAACTAGAGTCGTTAAACTAATATAATTGGTCGCAACCGCGCCGGAGACCTGCGGCTTGTTTACGTCTGGTGAATATACTGTGGATTAATTAACCACAAAATGTCTACAGACACTTACATATTTTGTTAATACATTTAAAATTTGCCTGTATTGACTGATCATATTAGATAAAATCTACATTTGAAAAATAGTTATTTAGGAAACGCATAAAAAATGTGTAACGTAGCTGATTTTGAACGCGCGCCCCTTGGGTACCGTCTAAGGGCTCTTACAACTCATATGATCTTATCAAGCTACGTCTAAGTGTTTAGGTTTTGTAAATAAGTATTTTCTTTCCTGTTTTTAAAGTATGGAGTCGCACTGTGAAATTATTTTACTTTATTTTTGATATATATAATTTAATGAAATAATAAAAAAATACATCAAAACTATTGAGATTTTACGTCCAAAGTAAGTCCAAAGTCTTCGGCGTCGACTTAAAGCTAGCCGAGTCTCCTTTCGTACAGCACACTGCAATAACAATTTCTTTCTGTTATAAATAGTTACTTAATTTTTGCGTATTTGACATGCATCGAATTATATGACTATATAAAATAATGTCTGGTTAATACTAACTCTCTACTACTTAAGTATCAAGTCAGGAAGAAATTGTAGGTAATTTTAAGTTGTAGTAATAATTGTGTATCAAAAATAACTCGATGTGTTCATTTAAATTGATCTTATATTATTATCCATATTTTTAGCCAAAAGATAGAAGGTATACAATATATCTATGTGATGGGAAATGTAATTTGTAGAAACGAAGTAAATCAAATGTTGAGAGCAGCGAACTATAATTGTAACAGGGAAAGCGCTTTAGTTCTTACATCAGTTTAGCAAGTGTTACAGAATGATCTTTACTTTTTGTGCAATAAAGTAGTTCTGAAGTATTACTGGAAATCCTCTGACTCACCTCCAGGCACATTCTCAATACCTGTGTGCTACATATTCTAAATAGGCCGCATTACTGGCCACTTTTACGCTAATGCGTTCTGACGTGTGTGAATAGGATACGATAAGACTGGATAAGTTATATTTATTTCATTCAATTATTTTTGTATGGCACGAGCGGGAGGTTGAGGATAGTTTATGTTACTGTAACCGACAGATTGTGGGTTCGATTCCCACTCGAGGAAATGAAATATTTAATATTTTATATAGTATATATAAACTTATAAGGCAGCAAATCCTAGTTCGTATAGTCATAATTATTTTAGTGACATAATACTAACCTAACTATGACTCCAAATACTATTAGTCCTAAGAATTGTGATAATATCTGTCTGTACGAAAAGTAAAACGAAGTTCTATGGAACTTACAAAATTTAAAAAATTGAAGCTCCTACTTATTATTTAAATATGTGATTGTTATTGTTAACAATATTTACTTTTATTTTATATTACTTACTTACTACCTTGCAGTTAAATGTGTAAAAAGTCTACAAAGATACCTCATCTATATTATGTAAAATCAAGTGCGTACGCACGTATATTTAATATTATTTATGATTGATGGTTTTGAAGGCCTTAGAACTTTACCTAATCACTATAACTATAGTTGTTTTACATCTAAACTTGGACTATACGCTTATCTACTTAGTGTTCGAAATATTAAAAAATATTTTTCTTTTGTTATAACACTCATAGATACATAGAATAGAATGTGCGCGTATTTAATTAATAGACTTTATGCTTTTCGAATGCTCCAATTTCATATTTGATTAAAGTTTTATAAAAAAAAACCATGTATTTGTAATTTTCTTTACAAATTAACTTTAAAAACATAATATTTCAATATATGCTAATTATAGTTACATAAAATAAAAGGCCATTGTGACTTTAGTTGGCACTAACGAGCAGATACTCATCGATCACCGCTCTGTTATATTGTATATGACCTACAACACACTTTAAATAATTACCACTTGTAGTATTTTTAAAATATTTGTGTAAACCGTAAATAAATATTTATATAATAATAGGTCCCAACTTGCCTCTGCCCCTGCCATGTGCGGGACACAGAATATTAAATCTCGTTCAGCGCTGATTTTCTAGATATCAATCTTCACTGAAATCTATTATAGATAATTCATAAGTAATAAAACAATTACAGTTAAATTTAATATCTATAATTATTTTCCGAAATTATGTTTTTTCCTTTTTGCACCTGTTTACAAACCCAATATTACCTGACACCGGTATAACACGGAGGCAAACGCTATTTATTATTACGAAGAATATAAGAAATTAGATATTAATTATTGATAATATTAGGATGTGATGACACTGCTGGACACTACTGAAATGTCATTTCTAAGTATGATGACTCACAAAGTTACTATAATATCTTTATTTATTTCCAAAATGATAACTAGGAAATATCAATATTGTAAGACAATTTTGTAAATATTGTAAAATAATTAAGAAATATATATTCTTAGTATTTTTTTTATGAAACTCTCTGTCAAATATGAATCGCTATAGTTAAACCCAGTAAAACAATTGCCAAGCCACAAAACCTACTTGTCACTGTAATGGATTAAGCTTATAATCTCATGTAGATACAGAGATTGTGGCTATTATAAAATGACATGTGAGCTAATAAGTGTTGCGACGAGCAACGCACCCGCTCTATTCGTCACAGACGTCCTTCCTTGCAACCTATTGTTCTTTACATCTCACAACTGTCTATCTGAAAAATCTGCTGTATTTAATTTTCTCTGGCACTGGCGTCGTCAAGTGTACCTATTTTAATTTGGCCCGCGTGGGTAGCCCAGCTATCATCTAACAGGAGACTGACGTCGATTTTTATTACTCGTTATATATAATATCGGTCCATTGTTTTATTGACTTGTTGTCAATAAAAACTGCTATACGGATGAGGAATTTATTTTTGTGTTTATTTCTATAATATCACTTAAAATCGATAAACAGCTGGAGGCCAAGCCTACGCGGATAGCGCTCGTTTATCCATCATTCCGTAATAATAGAACTTACCTACGGTATTCTTAGAGTAGAGAATGCTTCTGGTATTGGACGTTATTTGTGAAATATTTATGAGGGCTATTGCTGATTTTATAAATATTTACTATTTTATTCACTTTATATAAGTATATTCGTGCGTAACAAAAAGACTGCTACCGCATTACTGAGCATGATGGAAAGGGTTACTGATTTTTAGCACCAGTAATTTTTTCGTCAATCTCGTGTCAATGTCAATGCTTACAAAAAGCTTATTGTTTGTACTTAAATTATGAATGTATTTGAAATACAATTCAAATCATATTTTACCATACTAATATCTTTGGTTTTCACATTTGTCACATATTTTAAATAAAAGTATTTTAAACGGTAGACATTTTTGGAAACCTGACGTTTCCAATACTTTACAGTAGTCCGTGATACACAGGTAGACCGTAAATCGATTATTTACAACATTTTTAACATTTTTGCAGATTCAGTTAAATCATCACTAAAAAAATTAATGTCAATAATTACACTTTTGTTTCTAAATATAACAAAATAAAATGACTTATTTATATTTCATGTTTCTACGTCATAAACTTTTTAAAATTTATATTATGCAAATACGTTTTTACTTTCACATATTTAAAAGAAATGTATGTAAAATAATTATTGGCTTTTAGAATTATATTCCATATATATTTACTTAATTATCGAATATGTTAATTGCTTATAAAAAAAAGTACTTTTCATATATTAAAACATAAGCATTGATATAATTTATCGTTGGTTTCGTTAATTATGAATTACTATTTATTTCCAAACTTATACCTAATACATACTAAAGTAACCAATGGACATATATCCCATATGGGACAAATTTACTTAAATAAATTTACTTTACTGAAAATACAAATATGAAAGAAAGCAAGAACTGTACTAGAGCTCACACAAGAGTTGGACAAATGCGCTTGCGCAGGCCGGCGACCGTTTATATTTGCAGCGGTCACGCAGCGATGGCCTGACTGTCTAATCCGCAATTGAAAGCTACTGTATCCTATTCTTAATACGCCAATCACTTATTTTTTATGTCATTTTTATTTTTTCGAGATGAATTAAAATTTAATCATCATATTTTTCCCGTCAAAATTTAAGAGCATATCGTAGCATAGTATATGTACCATAAAAAACAAAAATCATATTTCTGTTTCTTTTAATATTGAAAGGTTAAAAAGCAAAATGATTTAACCTTAACTACAAATTCATTTAGCGCGGCACAGATGTATCGCTCTTTCAGCGATAAGCTGCAAATTAAACGATAGATTGTATCAATGTAGTAATTTTATAACATTTTTAACATAACATAACTATGTTCAATAAATAATGTTTCATATTTTAGTGACAATCGAGAATCAAAATGTATATCATTTATTCTGGCATGTAATGGCAATCCGTGTGTTGCTTGCCAAACAATGAGCGCCAAATAAAAGCACGACACGACGAATAGATTGGCGAGACCGAGATGATGAGTTTACGCTACATTGAACGTTATATATAACCAAGATATTATTAAGTCTTTAATTAATGTTCCTTAATTGAGGTACACTCCACGATTTCCGTCTCCGCATACAACTTGTGGATAATAATTGGAACACGTGCGATATCTTTACGAGCTCACCTCGGATAGTATATGGTTGACAGGTACTTTTAGATACATGATTTCAAGGTCTGGCTGTAATGATGTAAGAAATTATATAAAAAGTACTTGCGATATTTCACTTACTAATATTTTTCCTATATTCTTTATGAAATAAAAGTTTGGTCTTATGTTTGTGTATTTTCAATAAAAAAAAATAAGTAAAGATAATCTATTTCTAGAGGTAATAATAATCACTTGTTGCATTATTTTAATAATGTCTTTGATTTTCGCGATTGTTACACATTTTAAATGAAACTCTTTTAACCGGATTAATCGCGTATATTCAATGGTAAACATTTTTGGGAAGCCCGATGTTTCGAACACTTTACAGTAGCCCGTGGTCACGGGTAGACTGAGGTGTCATTTATCTGTCAGTTGATATAATTATTATATCAAACTACCGCCAACGATTCCTTAATTGCCTCGCGTACTGCCCTGGATTCTTGCAGAATGAGCTAACTGTATCTGGTCCTCTAGTGTAGTGGTCTGGGGACTTATATTTTTTTAAGAGTGGGTCCCAGGTGGTGGAAAGTTTCCAACCATCTTCTCTATTGAAATTAGGATGTTTTTGTATTTCAATAGCCTCGCGGATCATTCTAGGGATATATCTATTCTCCCTAGCGAGTATGTGGGGTTTATCAAACCTGATGTAATGGTTGGATTTGTTCGATGTATGCTCACACACAGCTGACTTTTATACATGCCCATTCTTGACATCGGAGATGTGTTCCTTCACTCTAACACCGATGCTTCTCTTTGTTTGACCTTTATATGATAATGCGATCTATTTGTAAATAGAATTCTTGATTGAACACTAGATATCCAGATGTAAGGCAGTGTTCTAAGAGCATTGCTATGGATTCGCCTGTGTCCCCGGTAATAGCAGATATATACACGGAGGACTTTAAGGAGATGGCTCTTAGCTCTGTACCATGTCTACCTAGGATATATAAGCGGTACGTAGTTGACACTTTCACAATTTGATCTACGGACAGTGTTTATATATTCTTAAACCACCTTAATTCTATTAATAATAATATTCAGTTCACAATGGAATTACACGGGCTACTGTAAAGTGTTCGAAACGTCGGGTTTCCCAAAAATGTTTACCATTGAATATACGCGATTAATCCGGTTAAAAGAGTTTCATTTAAAATTTGTTGCATTATTACTAGATGTAACATTTTACAAGCCTAAAATACCGCAGTTACCAAGAGGAAAATCAACATTAGTAAAAAGCATACAGTTATGTATACCGATAACAAACTGGTTGTGTAAAAAAACTTAGAAGTTATACATAGCAAAAAGTGCCGTACTTTAAATATAATATTAACCTAACTTATTATATACTAATTAATAACTACTAAAGAAGAATTAATGAATTTGCTATTTTTATAACTAAAACAGTCATTTCCTTGAGTTTCTTGTTATTCTTATAGCTGAGTGACCGTAACAATTAATGAAAGAAAATCATAACAGTTTTTAAATTCTTTGTTGAATGTTTGTTTAATTTTCTTTATTCAGGGTTTGCGTTTCGATTTCGGCACACCAAGATGAAGAATGAAGTGTCACAACATAGTTGTGATTGAAGAAAAGGAGGGCCTCTACACTATAAACACTTTCACCAAGAAATCCCAGCATCAAAAGTGGACCTGTAGGAGTCCGTACGACAAAGTCGAAAATAAGATAGATTACATCTCGACGAAGAGGCAAATATTCAATGTCATCTCTGTGATCAACACCTTTAAAACAGTGAGTGATCTTGAGCCTTGTGCGAGGCTCATTGAATATTAGTATTTAGCTCGAAAGATTCTAACTGATAAAATCTATGATCTGACAGCCAGCACAACTCCAAGGCCCGATCTTCATTAAAAAACTGGAGGATACTATTCGTACGGTAAGGAAAAGATAAGTTTTGGTTTCAAGACTAACAGTATCAAAATAAAGAAACTCTCCAATGAGATACAGGACTCAGACGATGCCGGCTAATATAGTCGGCTAAATAGGCTGATCTTTAGGTATGTATCATGCGAACTTCGGCGATATAATTTAAATCACATTAAAGATTCCATCGAGCGGAACCCAGGCTCTAAATTGTTTGCAAGATAACTGTCTATTGGATAAAGCCAATCAAAAGGACTGAAATCTGACAACGGTAGCTTAATTTCGACTAGGTCTGAACTCCTGAGTGAGATAAAGAGTTTCTTTGGAAAATTGTACTCAAAAATTCAACGCTGCGTCTTGGCCTGTTACCAGAGCAAAGAAATGAAAATATTAAATATTTAAATTGAACGCCACAACAGGCCTCACATGCTGCGGCAAAATTATACAAAAATTCAAAGAGTATAATTTGTTACTTTGCTTGGCATTTGTAGACTATAAGAAAGCCTCTATAGAGGTGCCAAGTTAACTACTCGTACATCGGTGCAAATGTTAAGGCATCTATACGAAAACACCACTATGTCGGTCTTATTACAGAACCCAAGCTCTAATTAACTACAACAAGGTGTGAAACAAGGAGATGTCATTTTTCCGAAACTGTTTTTTGCTGCGTTGGAGGATATTTTCAAGCTCCTGGACTGAAAAGGATTTAAAATTAACATTAATGGTAAATACTTTACACAGCTTAGATTTGCCGATGATGTAGAATTACATGCTGAGACCATGAAAGAACTGAACACAATGCTCGAACTAAAGCTTCTTGTAAAGCAAGTTTTAAGATAAATATGAATATAATAAATATTATGTTAAGTGTTTACGTATTATATACTGCCAACACTAACTGCTACCTGTAGGTAGTGTTAGGAATAATACTCGAAGTTGAAGACCACGACATGGGACAAACAGTCCTACTAGATAAATCCAACTATGAGAAAGAGATCTCTCGTCGAGTCCAACTCGGATAGGATGCTTTCAGAAAGCTTTCACGATATTTTGCCCAAAAGCGAGACAGGCGGCTTTCCGAATTTTACGTCCAAAAGCGAGACGTGGCTAATGACTATGCGTGTAACAAGAAGGCTCAGGGTCACATAATAAAAAAAAGAGCAACGCTTGGCATTTCCCTACGAGATAAAGGTATCTCTATATATATATATATATATATATATATATATATATATATATATATATATATATATATATATATATATATATATATATATGTATATATATATATATATATATATATATATATATATATATATATATATATATATATATATATATATATATATATATATATATATATATATATATATATATATATATATATATATATATATATATATATATATATATATATATATATATATATATATATATATATATATATATATATATATATATATATATATATATATATATATATATATATATATATATATATATATATATATATATATATATATATATATATATATATATATATATATATATATATATATATATATATATATATATATATATATATATATATATATATATATATATATATATATATATATATATATATATATATATATATATATATATATAGATACCGTAGGGAAATGCCAAGCGTTGCTCTTTTTTTTGTGTAAATTGAAGATAATGTTATCAGCATGCACCCTAAAGGTGCAATTTACAGAAATCGATTATCTCTACGCGTTTACGTAATAACTCTTTTTAAAAAAAAAAACAGCGAAAACATATAATTTTTGAATTTTTATGAAATTTGCTAAAAATACCCGTGAATTTGGTTTTGGAGGGAGGGGTAGTCTTAAACCTCACCACATATCCCCAAGGGGGGAGAAGGTTTAAAAAATGCTACAAAAAACATCTCATGATTAATAGGCGGCCCCTTATTTCAATGCATAATAGACCTCCTTCTTCTCCCTCTCTTAATTCTTCTTTAAAATTTAATCTAAAACAAGCCAACTGGATTATGTTTACCGACTCCAGATTGCATGTTGGGCAATCTTCCTGAGGCTGCTAATTTTGAGAATATCATTCTTTGCTATGATCGTTTTGTCTCTACCATCTTGTCTGCCGCTGACTTACACGTCCCTAGAAAACACTCCATTCAGAATTGAATACATTTTAATCCTTGGTGGGATCAGGAATACTCTGATTATGTCAATCAGCGAACAACTGCCGAAGAGTCTGTATGACAATTGAGGATTTTGTTGAATACGAACGCAGAGATTCAGGAAGATTGCCCATGCGGCCTACCCCGCCATGTGCGGCATACAGCGCAGAAGCAGAAGCGAGCTATTCGCGACATTTACAAGTAATCTCAATATATAATTGAAAATGATATAATGTATTTAAAAAAAATATTAATATATAATTTTACCAAACTCAGTGATGTACATAATATTACTACTAGTGTAGACAATATTAATAGTGTACATAACATTAATAATAGGCTTAAATCGATTACATCGAGCTTGGATTTTTTTATTGGATTTTACAGATACGTCTTGTTAGAATGTTATTAAGTTTTTAAATTACTATTAACACAAAATATCAACAACATCACTAGTACTTTATAAAACACAATGAGTTTATTTATATTATAGATGTATGACTTCAACAAAAAAGCACTACAAATTATTCTACAACTTTCATATTCCTCAGGGTCACAAAAGTCCATGAAAAAGTTAGCCAAAAAAACCAAGTTGTATAGCCTCGCTAATGACACAAAATACCGCAGCAGCCGCTACCAAGGACGCGTCACCGTCCGATCTATTTCTGCCCGTCTATTCCTGAAAGCTTACATTGTTTTATTTCGGTCGATACTGTCCACTGGCAAGTACACGACTATTAGCGGCCTAATGATCAGCGAGCCTTGTGATGATCAAGATAAAATTCTGAATATCTATTTCAAGACGCTCACATTTTTGTGCCACCCACACGAGACCATGTCAAGTTAGGTACAATTGTGAAGCTAGTTGAAGCATCATTGAAAAGAATATTATAAAATATTTTGTATAATTATGAATGGCAGTAATGTTTTAAGGCAGTTAAGTGTTCGTAATTAGCACTGGAGGCATTTCATTTTGTAAAAAATTGCGATACGATCCGCCATAGAGAGAGCTATCACTCTCGTTTGTTGTCTGAATACAAAGCTAATCTAATATGGTCGTGTATAAGTGGTAATAATGTTTTCTTACTGAAAAGATAATTTTAAATATATCTGATCATGTAAATCAGAATTAGGACAAATCTTTATTTAGTTGCAAAACATTATAAACAAAAAGTTCACTGAGTGTGAATAAACAACTGTATCCGCAGTTTAACCAAACACAGGCCGACATGTTTTGTAAATTCGTAAAATATTAATAAATTTTATGAGACATTAATATAAGCACAATGTGACCACAGATGAGGTTTACTAATTGAATTCAAACTTTTTCTAAATAATTTTTACATCTAGTCTTAGTGTTACGTCTAAATTCGCCCTTCGCCTTTAATGCACACCAAATTTTAAGACTGCTATAAGATCTGGAAAAACGAAATGTATAAATAACTATCGCTATAAATAAGCAATTTCTTGTAACAATCTTTATTTGTAGCGTTGTTTATTCGAAGGATATATGTATGTACTTATACCAAGCAGCATACAATAGATTATATTACAGCGAGTAATATATCTACTCGATGCACATAATGTAGAAGAAGATATATATATATATATATATATATATATATATATATATATATATATATATATATATATATATATATATATATATATATATATATGTGTGTGTGTGTGTGTGTGCGTGTATGTGTGTGTGATACATTGACCATTACGTCATTCATGTGATCATCTGTGAAATATAAACAAACTTACAACAACATAAAGCTTAGTCTATAATCCGTATATTTAAAAGGTAACAATAAGCACTTTCTCGATACATAATTCAGAAATTGGCAAGACGATGGGAGACAAAAGATAAATCGAGACAAGGCATTGTTCCACCGTTATATGTGGACGACAGTGAGTAATACTCAAGAATGCATCCAGAGCTGTGGCTGCGTGACGACTACCATCAATCATCAAACGACAATGTGGAAGGCCTGCAACGGCTTTTTTTATCTGCTGACGTATAATGTGGTAATGACACACTTTGACACCTGTTTAAGAGTACAGAATATTGATTTAGTTAGTGCAATACGTGTAGAGACAGAAAAAAATAAAATAATAACAAATGTAACTTTATGGAAGTATATATAAACTTATCCTCACGCTGTATCCCACACATGGCAGGGTAGGCAGAGGGAACTTGGAATCCTAGTGTTAAGACATTCGTTCCACTTCCGTTCCCCATTCCGCCGAATTTGATGCATTGCGTGTTGCGTGATGAGTGACGCAACTTATCACCGCGTTTTGTCTTGTTAAAGAGAGCGAAGAAATGAAATCTTTTAATATTTAATTTGAAAATATTAAATATTTAATTTACTCGAGTGTGAATCGAATCCAAATCCTCTCATTTATATCATATATTTACACACAAATAAAACTTAGATAGAGATTGTTCCTTTTATAGGTTACACAGTAAAATAAAACTATTTAGAAACTTAAACCAACCAAACCGTTTAAATGCACTTGTCCTAGTTTGTATTCTGCCGTTGTTCAACCCTTTCAAATACTTGAGCTATTAAGCTTTCATCTGAATTTAAGCTCAAGTCTTAACATTTTACTCAAATGTTTTGTGAAATAGCTATCTTTTCCGCTAAAATTGTATGCAATAGTTTTATGTAAGGCACTAAAAGCATGTTTACAAGCTTATGAAAGTTTTCAGTTGTTAAGACATTAGTCTAAATGTTTATCATTATGATGTAACCCAGATTATTGCTTCTGCAACTTTAGTCGTCTATTCTCATTTAAATTCTTATATTTACCTTATTCTTATAATTATATATTGTAATGTATTACTCGTACATAAACAAGTTAGTGAAAAGCATCTATTATTAGTAGAGTAGACGTACAAAACACGAAAATATTCCAGTTTTATTACAGCATAAGCATAATTAGTTTTTTAATGCTCTAAATTATGTAATAAGTGTTATTTGGAGTCATAGGCAATTTGATTGTTCGTCCCAAACCACTCTGGATCCGTTTAATGAGTAATGAAGGTAATAAATCCACGATTGAATGTACATGAAGTATGTATTTATAGCGGTGGCGGTCACCTGGGACCTTGGCCAATCGGCGCGGGGTGCAGCCTGCCAGCTCGCGAGATTTTTACAAACGGATGTGTGCTAAATTGACAATCAGTTTACTTTTGATTCTCTTTATTAATATTCGTTTTGTAGTAATATTATTTTTAGGTATTGAATATTTCTAAAAGTTGCTTGTTATTATTACTACAGTACTGTTAAAATGTTATAAAGTATACTGATATGTAGGGACATCTCTAACAACTAGATAAAGGACGTCTCTTAACAAAATAGATCCGTTAAATAATGATTTGTAGAAAGAAGATATATATAGTACTTATCTAGGTACCTACATAAATAAGTTGTAACAAGCGTATAAGATTTTCGACGAATGTTTAGTTTAATGGTCAGAGCACTTGAACGGATTCCAATAGACGCGGGTTAAAATTTCACTCCGTTATTTTTTTATACGTTTTCTAAAAAAAGTATTTTTCTTTCCTGATTGTAGATTTTAATAATAGGAGCTGCGCGTGGACGTCGTTTGCTATACTTACCATACTTAATATACTTAATATACCGCACTATGGGATTGAAACTTGCAACAAGGGACTAGCAAAGAAAACCTAGTTTCGAGATACCCCATTCCGTATTTTCCACCGATATTCATATATTTGTTCACTTTGTGTTACTGCAGCAAGAAAATAAAAACAATGATTATAATTATTTCCCTAAGTATATATTATCATAAATTCTTAACCAAAGCAATTGCAGTTGAACGGTATTTTATCATGAAAACGACCTTCATTTTTAATACGGCGCGGCGTTGACTTTTAATTTTGCTGGACCATTTTTTACATGTGAATACTTTACTTAATATATTTATCTAAACCTACTATTATACTAAGTGGAAGAGCTTGTTTAGTTGAAAACGCTAACTAAAGAATTGCTAGTTCGAATTAAAAAAAAGCGTTGGAAAACTCACTCATCGAAGACTCTCAGCTGTATATTACTCCACATATTATAAGACTTATATAAGTGGAGAGAACATTAAAAATGTCAAAATAACTCCAGAACTCCCAAACATGCGCTGCGGAAAGGAAGAAACTATACTAAAACCACATGACGGTATTGTTCATTTTGAAAGTAAAAATAAATTCAAGACGGCATATATCTATCTCATATATATACCTACCTCTTCGAGGTATCCTCTGGACTACATTATTAGGCGTTAATAGATTCGACGATTCGATTCACTGTACCTGTCCTAACTACCGTTCTCTAAGAATGTGTTCCATAACTATTGATCTCTTTGGACCCTTTGGACCATGCGAGCGGAGTCGCACGTAAAAGCTAGTTAATATGTAAGGGTCTTATTTTAGCAAATAATATCAGAATGCCACACACTCTGACAGCGAACGAATACAGATGTCAGTGAAACTAGAGTCGATAATGCTGCAGCGTGGGATGAAACAACACAGCGTAATCAAATTTCTTAGAATATTTTATACCATCATGTGACTTTGATTGACTTAATTAGTTTATTTTGGATATTTAACTTATTTTAAGAAATTCAACTTTCCTCCTTCTGTCCACATTACATAGTGTATCAAGTAATATATTAAAAGCCGGCAGGTTATTTTAGGCCGTATGATTCCGGCTTAGTATAGAATCACCCTGGTACTAATGGTGTCGTATGAGGCGACTAAAGTATGTGTGGGAAAGTCACGTTGTCAGCAATGACAACACGCATGGGCTGATTCGACCGGATAATTATCACCCCCGACATTTAAAACCGGTGCAGCGGCTTTGGCCACAGCATTTCGCATTAGGTACTGCCGGGCACTGGAGCCCATCCACCTCGTAGACTGGCAACGCAGCTGTAGCTCTTCTGGTGTTACACGGGGCCGTGGGCGGCGGTGTTTACTTACCATCAGGTGACCCGTCCGCTCGTTTGCCATGTCTTTTCCATAAAAATATATATATAAAAATTTGCTAAGTTAAACTTAAACATAAAGTACCAAATGCACTGAAACACGACCTATGTACACGGCTTTGGCTCATTGTGATATATAATAAATAAACTATGATCGGATTGTTGGATATTAAACTTAGTCAATATAGATGTTTTACGATTTACATCCGTTGCAATTTATGATCGAACACATAATACTCCCTTAATATTTATTGGTGTAATAGAACTATTAATTATAGTTATGTGAATTAAATAGTTAATTATCATTATCAAATAATTTTCTTTCTCATATCATTCATTTTGGAAATATGTACACCATCAAAAGAGCGTCTATCCGGCTAGGCGTCATGGCGCAGTGGTACATCGCAATACTGTGAAAGTGACGCTTGTTAGTTCGATTTAAGTTTAATAATGTGGTAATAGCATATTTTATTTCTACGGTCATGTGACAAAACACAGCGAGCGTTGGGCTGTCTGAGTAACATTTCAAAAAAAAAGCTAAAAGTTGGAAACTTTTAAGGGTTTCGTAGATCAAAAAGTAAAATCGGAACTGTTGTAGGATCTCTCTGTTGTCCATCTATCCATCTGTCTTTTCAGTATCAAACTGAAAAATCATGCTGTTAAGTCAACGCAATCAAAAGACATGAGCATTTATAAATCGATTTTGTTGTTATGTATGAAAGGGTTTAGCCGTATAAGCTGCACGTATAAATAATAATATTTTAATAATAAGATTTGCTAATTGACTGCATTGATTAATTATTTTTTAATCTTTTAAAAGTGTGATGAAGACATTTATTAACTTGGTTATATAATATGTTTTCTATACAACGTGATGAATATTGTGCTCATCTAGCACGAATAAACTCAAAATTTGATTAATAAAGAGCTGAACTAACTATATATTTATTTAAATTTATTTAACTTCACCCTGTATCCCGCACAAGGCAGGGAAGACAGAGGGAATTTGGCAACCCAGTATTAAGACACTCCGTTCCGTTCCCCACTTTTCGCCAAATATGAGACCTAGCGTGTTCAATGGCGGAACTAAACGCCGTCAAAGAAATGTCCTGTCGCCTGCATAGTCACACGCTTGTGCCCCTGCACTACGGCAGGCCTGTATTTAATTACTTAAATTTATCTATTATACATCACTGAAGACTCTGTATTATCGAGCTTAGAATGTGCTCAAAAGCCTACAGCTTCAAAGGCATAATTCCTTCACTGAAAGATAGTAAATACAAAATAAACATTAGTAGTCAAGAACTTTTGATTATTCACGAGCTTCCATTTATTTGATTGTACTGGCTTCCTAGATATAGGACCCAAGAGAATGCTAGTCTATAAGCATTCTTTTAAGCCTTATCCACGTTAATATTCTATAGGGAGCAACTTGAATCGAATATATATTTTTGTATTGTTTTTTCAGTTTCATGCTGTATTTCTCACGTGGCATGGTAAGCAGAGGAAACCTGAAAACCTAGTGCATATATAAACCAATCGAACCGAGTGGAGGAACTCAATAATAGGCTTTACCTTATTACCAGAGCAAGGATATGAAAATATTAAAAATTACGTTTGGAAATGTTAAATATTATTTCTTCGACCTTTTACAATCACACGCTTGTGTCCCTGCGCGTAAAAGTTATTTTATATTTCGTAGAAAAGTACAAATAAAGACAACCGTATTTGTAAATAAATTGAAAACGTCACTCTTTTACCTCTATTTTAATTTAAAATAAAAATAAACATAATATTAACATATTCATTCTTACATCTGTTAATAATAATAATCAATAAAATTTAGCGTAATCAAGTGTACGCGAGTAGAGCGTTAATGATATTTATGATTTATTAGAACATTGATCCTCGTAAAACATTTCTCACTCCGCGGTCACTTGTCTTGCTGTTAGATATTTTTGAGGTATTACGGAATGATCTTAAGCAATCAATCTTCGGAGATTTATATAAGTTAAATAACATAGATAGATATTTTGATAACTGGTGATCAATATTGCAATACAAAAAATACCTTCAAAGTGCTACATACTAAATAAAGGCTTATGCGTTAATGTAAAAGTTAATTGTTTCCTTTTCTTAAAATTAGCGGTAAGGTTTACCTAAATCTCTGTTACAGATGTTTTATTGATTTTTTTTTTTTTTTTTCAGCTTCACGCGGTATCCCGCACTAGGCAGGGTAGGCAGACGGAACGGAAGTGAAACCTAGTGTTATGACACTCCGTTCCACTTCCGTTCCCCACTTTCCGCCGAATTTGAGGCATTGCGTGTTGAGTGGCGGAACTCAACGCCGCGCTTTGCCTTATTACCAGAGCAAAGAAAATGAAACATTAAATATTTAAATTGAAAATATTAAACATTTCATTTCCTCGACTGGGGATAGAACCCAGAACCTGTCGGTTACAGTCACACTCTTGTGCCGCTGCGCCACGACAGGCCTCGTTGTTGTTGTTTTATTGTGATTATTTATCTAACAAAACACTTACTAAACCTAAGACTTTCACTAAATGAAAATAACATATATAAAGAAAATTCAGTAAGATATTTAAAAATATATTATATATCTAGTATCATACAATTGTTTCTTTTATTTTATTAAAATTTACAAAATGGTAATAACAAAAACCAAAATGAGGGTTCACGTCAGTTTCACGCTGTATCCCGCACATGGTAAGGTAAGCGGAGGGAACTTGGGAGCCTAGTGTTAAGACACTCCGTTCTGTTCTCCCCTTACATTACAAAATAGCAAATCTTATCTCAATTCATCGATTTGTCGATCATGTGTGTGCTTTATGATTTTCCTTACTACTAGATATTAAGAGAGTTTACCATTCTAATTTTGTTGTTTAAAATAGTATTAAATTTAAAATATATTAGAATACTGCCTTATGAAGTTTATGTTTATTTATTACTGATACTCTGTTGAGCCGAGATCGCAGACTTCCGTTTAGCATTCCGGCCAACCTCTTCTTTGTACTATTTATATCAAGACAATTCTACTATAAAATAAAATACTAAATACTGAACAAATTATGATGAAACTTTTGCAGTAATGTAACGTATACATTAAAACAGCACATATGCATTTTTTTATAATTTTATTGACAAAAGCCATAAATTTAGGTATATATATATATATATATATATATATATATATATATATATATATATATATATATATATATATATATATATATATATATATATATATATATATATATATGCATAAGTACGATGTGTTCTAGATCGCACTAAAGTAATAAGCTTATATACTAACGACTTTAACGCAAATACAATCTAAAGCTTTTGTCATAACAAGTATTACAAATAGTGCGCCTCCTTTACATCGTGTTTGCCAAAATCTATAACAGTCTCTGATTTTATTAGGAGATTTCCCAAAGTTCCGGGCTCACTATATTTCTGGACAGAGGAACTCTAAATAACGAGCTGTCATGCATTACCGTGTTGACTTGACTATAAATAAATTGTAATGTGCATATGATACAAGAACACGTCTGTGTGTTGTGTAATTTTAAATCAAACCAGTCATCAATTCTAATACAAAGAACTTTACACTTGTTGAGTGTGATGAGCTCCCTTACAGATTCATCTCAAATGGCAAAATAGAAACATTGCTTTCCGTCAAATGGGAATCGAACCCTTAACCAATAAGCTTACAATCCCTGTTCCACTGCTCGATAACATTTTTATTCTTTACATGTTGTCGCTTCCTAATTTGGATGTTAACCAGATTATACAAAAAACGAGAGCAAACAGGATAATACTATTGCGCTTTCACGTCCGTAATGAAAATTTTATTTAATATAAATATAGCATAAAGATACAGAATTTTTCGTTCCTTTCAACGGACATAGTATGATTATTATTATTTGTGGCCCTCGACCACTTATACCATAGACCACGGCGTAAGAAATTGACAATGCCATAATACGTTATTAAGTATTATGGCATTGTCAATTTCTTACGCCAATTGTTAAGAAAATATTTTTATCGACGACTTTTATTCACGATTATTAAACCGTTCTATACAGAGTAAATATATTATTTTAATAAAAGAATAACATAAATACTTATATAGATCATTTGCAAAGACCTTCTGCTGCTGAAATTTCGAAGTTGCATTAACATGATTTAAATCAAGTAAAACAATTTTTTGAAAGCTATTGTACACTTAAGGAACCCGCCTACTGTATACTAAAGGAACCCGCGTGGCTTCACCCACGTATTTAGTAGATAATTTTAGTATTATGTAAATAAATATCATACACACAATTAAGCGCATAAAAAACACAGTTACCTTGAAATCACAGACAAACATTTCAATTTTATTAATATGTATAGATGTATACTAATATCAGGACCTATTAGATCGATTTTAAGATTTTTTTAATAAACCTTTTATCAAGGAAGTTCAATGGCATCTCATTATCACCAATCGAAATAGAGTAACACCAAAAAGAATGCCAAAATTATAGACATTTAAGGCTTTTCTGCGAATCTGCGTAAATCGTGTTATATTTTATTACAGAAAAAGGGATAACTTCGAACCTATTAATTAAATAATACAATATTTCCTTATCCATATAGAGCAAAATTAATATTAAATAATATATCACAGTTTTAAAACAAGGGAGCACACTACTAGTGATCATAGCGTAATGTTTCGTGCGTACCACATATGACGGTGGGCGCCGCGAATAGATACCTAATATCTATTCTAATAAAAAACGCGCTAACCTCAGAAGCTACTGGTTAGAATTAATTACTCAATTAAAAGCATATGATACGATCTGTACTTTATCAATATGTGCGGTAAAAATGAACAAATAAACAGACACGCGTTCATGCTCAACAACTTTTGTTTGAACATAGGAAGTTCATAATTTCTTATAGATGAATTGAACCATATTATATTCCAATTCTTCAATTTTTGTATCAAATTGAAAAATGCTCAGCACCCTCTACAACTCTTGACATATTACAGATCTAAAAAGTATACAACAAAAAAGTTTCATTAAAATCAGTCCAGTCGTTAAGAAAATATTCCCGGACACACAAACTGACAAAACTTCTAAAAATTATATATTTGGCTTATATTATTTATTTTAAGCCCCACTTCCAATGTTTTTTTTAGGAAATTATTTTAAATATACAGACAAACCTTTTACTGTTTTTTATGTTATAGATTTAAAAACAAGTTTGTATAGTATAGTATATTTAATAAATTTATATTTGTTATTAATATTTATATTTTTTAATATAATTTAAAAATATATTAATTTATGAATATTAAAAATCTTGTCAATATTTGACTCTGGATACTTTTACCAACATATTAATACAAAATCTACAACATAATGCCACTGCAGTAGCTTAAAATCGTATTGAAATAACTAGTACTTTACCAATCAACCTCGTAACCGTAGCCCATATTACCTTCGTCAGCTGTTCGGAATTTTGTATGGACATGTGCCAGATCTTCTTTTTAAATTAATTATTGTTTTACGCGTCTCTTAAGCATTCTATTATAACAGCACTCATACGCCGCCGCGGGTGGCTATTCTTGGTTCCATGAAATTTACGAGCATTTGATTTGCCCTCTTAATATTAAACAACATGAAAATTGTATACTATACACAACGGGAAGTGCTCGTAGTTAACGTTTAACAACATTTATAAATTGACCTACACACTTAAATATATTTAAATTATATACCATTATTACTTTGTTTGTTTAAATTTATATAGGAGCAATTTATTCATATAAATAAATTTACTAACAATAAATTTTATTAAGGCCTGTCGACGTTCTGAGGTACATGCGTGGACCCTAAATGCGACACGTTGTAGATTAGATCTAACTTGAAGAAATGAACTCTCTCTCTGCTAACAGGGAAAGGCGGGGCGTTAAATTCCGCTCGGTCTTCACACTACGTTCCCAAGTTCCCTCTACCTACCCGGTCATGTACGGGATACTGCGTGGAGCGGAAAAGTTAAATGCATTATATTTACCTTAAAATACATAATTTGACAGGCTAAGTGACAGCTTGATAGCTTTTATACGTGATAGTACGGGATCCCCTGAACTATTTTTACCATTTATTACTAACAAGCTGATTTTTCGTGAGTAGCTTCATTTTGACTAGACACCCAACTTTTTTTCCTACAACAATTTTGGTAAATGGTAGCTAATAGGGGTAGCAGGGATGAAATGTGTTGATTTGACGAATTTTAAAAATTTGTTACTAACTGAATTTTTCTTCGTTAATCGTCAAGATAATTATCCAAATAAACCGAGAAAATATTTGTCCTACAAAATTCAAGGTTTTGTCAAAGAGTCCCCCCTCTCCAACATGTATTATTAACAAGGTCATGAAAAATAATTACTAACCATCTAATTTTTTTTCTATTATTTAGGAAGTATTTATGTAACTTGCCACATTGTCCTACAAATTGCGTGGTACGACATCCTGGTCCTACGCTCAAAAGTTGTAGTACTAATACTACATGTAAAATCATTACTATCAAGCTGAATCTTCGTGTATAGCTTCATTTCAATGAGACGCCCAATAACTTCCTGTACGAAAACTCTCGATTGTGGTTTATAACTAAGGTAGCAGGGATACAAAATGTTGATTTGACGAAGTTCAAAATTTTATTACTAACCAAAGTTTTTTTTGTTAATTCTCAAGATAATTATTTACATAAACCGAAAAAATATTTGTCCTCCAAAATTCAAGGTTTTATCAAGGAGTTCCCCCATGTCCAACATGTATTATTAACAAGGTCATGAAAAAAAATAAAGTTGTTTTCAGTCAAACTCGTATTTTATTTGTCTTTCGAAAAACAATTTCAATTCTGTTTTGTGCTACAAAATAATAATGGAGTGTTTTTTTGTGTAATTTATTATGTGTAAACCCTACCTTTCGGGAGAAAAGAGAAGAAATAAAAAAATTCAATAGAGATATTTGGCTGTCTTATAAAACTTTTTTATCTGCTCGAAGGCATCATAAACACAAATATTGTGATGTCGTACTGCCTGAAAGTTGGAGTGACGAAATAATAGGTTATTATCATTCCTCGTGTTACAAGGAATTTAGAGTAAAATCTAAATATTTGTCTTATCAAAGGTAAGTCCATCGAATATTTTATTACTTTATTTTGAAAATAAATAAAAAATAATTCAATAATTCATATTTTCACGTAATTATGTAAAAAAAAATTGGAGTAATATTAAAAAAAAAAAAAAAGTTATGCAATATTCTTTGAATAATAACTATAGAAAGTATATTAAATTTTACATATTTCCTCCAAAATTTGGATTGTAATATAAATATATTTAATTCAATAGTAAAATTTTCCACGTGTTTCCAATTTACTCCATTAACAGTCGGAGAATTATGTTCAGAAATGCTCGATTGTCCTAAAAATACTTATAAAGTAAAGGATCCATTGCTATTCAATATATTTTATATTGCAAAGAAAAATAATATATGTGCTAAATTTATTTTCTTATATAATTCTATTTTACTAAGTATTAATTTAATGTAAGTTTAATTTCAATCGCGATTTTTCATATTTTTTGTTTTAATAATTTATTATACACAGTAATGCGCCAGTTTTTACATCATCAGCGACTGAATCGACTAAAATCATCGATCCTTCAATATCTTTATCGTCTGCTCCAAATGTAGAACCAGACCCATTGCCATGCACTTCTCGGTTAGTTAATTATATTTTTTTTTTTTTTTTGTAATGGTTTATTTTTGATTATCATAACGCAATCATATTACAATTATTGTGACGAGACCTCAAAATTTTAGTCTCAACGTGCACAAAGAAGTTTCACTTAAGTAATGTCATTACAATTTTTTTCAATAATTGTTCTCGTCCACATACAAATATCTAAAACGCTTTTAAAACTGTTTATTTACATTTTTAATTAAATAATTGTTTTACGTGTTATCATTTACAGAGATGTTGTTGATGTTGAACAGAGTTCAAAATCAATTCATGATGAAAGCAACAACATTGCAGATTCGCTAACTGCTATTGAGGAAAGCGATGTAGATGATGAAATTATTATCGAAAGTTTTGAAGATGATGAGTCAGCAAAGAAATGCTTTTTTTGTGTAAAAATGAATATAAAACGCAAAAACCGGCAAATATACTGTCGCAAAATTAAAAACAAAGTTCCTTTTCTGGAAAAAATAAAAAAATATGCAACAGAATTAAATGATATACAGATATTACAGAAAATTCAAAGAGAAAATGAATCTGTTAACGATTCTTTTTTAGCGTATCATAATAACTGTTGTGTGAATTATTTCGCCAAATATCAAAAGAAAAAAAAACCCACCTCCAACTGATGATTGGGCCATGAAACGAGACAGCTGCAGAATTGCAAGAGAACGATTGATAACTTACATTAAACAAGAAATTATTGGAAATCGACGAGTGTTATCATTTCCTCACTTGAAAGATTGTTATGCTGAGTTTGTAATGGAATTAAATGAAAACGCTAATGTAGAAGGTAACTCATTCAGTAATCAAGCTCTAAAGGAATTCATACAAAATCAAATGAAAAAGAAGATTTCATTTGTCAAAATTTCAAATAAACAATTTGTAATGTCTTCCGAAATGGATATTAAAACAATCGATGACGAAACAGTCCAAGAGATATTATTTGAACAAGAAGCACAAGATTTCGCCTTAAAATATCGCCGAAACATATTGAAAATAAAAAAAAAACCTTTGACTGATTTCATCGATAGTGAAGTGTTAAATAAAGGAGAGTGCGATGTTCCTAATTGGTTAAATGTATTTTGGACAACTGCATTGAGCGGTGTATGCAAAGAAAGCTGTGATCGGGTTCGGAGATTGTCATCATGTTATTCGCAGGACTCTATCTACAGCATTACAAGAGGTTACATTAAACCGCAAAAACATATTTTATTGGGTATAACCATGAAAAGTCTTACTGGAAGCAAAAAAGTCGTGGAGATATTAAGCAGGCAAGGTTACTGCATCACCTATCCAAGTATACTGGAATTGGAAACGTCTGCTGCATACTCATGTGCTTCTAATAAGTTATGTCCTTCCGGCATTTTACCAACTTCTATATTATCATCTGGAGTAGCGTGGGATAATTACGATAGATTTGTAGAGACAAGCTCTGGAAAGAATACCTTGCATGATACTGTGGGTATCTTTTATCAAAACATCCCTACCGAAGAAGAATTGAACATCATTCAAAGAAACGATGTACATAAAGTACCTCAACAGAATTTATCAATTCATGTTCGTGATTTGTCTGGTCGTAGAAAACGTTCGTTTGAGGACGAGTCATTTGAAAATTTAATGAACGCAAAGCAATGTCGTCCAGAATTTTGGCAAAGTAGTACAGCGTCACCCCAACACGTACACAATTTAGTATAGTATAGTTTTAAACATCGATATTTTACCTGGATACTTTCCCATAAGTTACAAATTTCAAATACGCCAATGTGGGTAGGATATAATGCCAAAATGATAAAAGATGATAGTAGAATCCAAAAAGTGGAGTATCTGACACAAATCAATGATTCACCTACGAATCCAGCAGTTGTTAAAGAGACGATGCGAAGAAGCTTGCAAATCGCTTCGGAATGCCAGAAGAATTTCTTCAACGTTACTTATGATTTAGCCATGGCCAAGATTGCTTTACGGATACAGAGTGCCGAGGATGAATTTCAAAATCTTTTCATTAATTTTGGATCTTTCCATATAATGTTATCATATACGATTTATTAATTATTTCATGTTATTACAGAGTCACACGTCACTAATGAACAAAGTGACGAAGAGGGAGATGAAGATGAGATTAACACTGCTAGCGAAGATGATGAAGATTTTTCAGATGAAAATTAATTTTTATTTGTTTATATACATTACCCAGATTTTTTTTACATTAGAAAATAAAGTTATTTTAATTTCAATAAATATGTTTTCATTTACGCTGTGTTATAAAGAAAAAAAACAAAAATGGCAATTCTTGTCGGACTAGCAATACATACCTGTTTTTTTGTAGGACATTGTTTTATTTGGACGAAATACATACTAGCCTATCACGTGATACTTTTGTCCTACGGTTACTAATAAAAAAAATGGTCTTGTTGCATTGACAACTTTTGAGCGTAGGACCAGGATGTCGTACCACGCAATTTGTAGGACAATGTGGCTGTTAAGTTACATAAATACTTTCTAAATAATAGAAAAAAAATTAGATGGTTAGTAATTATTTTTCATGACCTTGTTAATAATACATGTTGGAGAGGGGGGACTCTTTGACAAAACCTTAAATTTTGTAAGACAAATATTTTCTCGGTTTATTTAGATAATTATCTTGACGATTAACGAAGAAAAATTCAGTTAGTAATAAATTTTTGAAATTCGTCAAATCAACACATTTCATCCCTGCTACCCCTAGTAGCTACCATTTACCAAAATTGTTGTAAGGACAAAAGTTGGGCGTCTAGTCGAAATGAAGCTACTCACGAAAAATCAGCTTGTTAGTAATAAATGGTAAAAATAGTTCAGGGGATCCCGTACTATGAGTTTCGCCATTTCTCAGAACTCTTTCCTAATAAGGTCCACTTTTTGTGCTTGCTTATGGACTAGGTACAGTGTGCTGGGGGAATACTTTTATCTACATATGTTGCTTGCAAATAAACGTTATATAATATTTTTTTAATTTTCTCAAAGAACAAGATATACTCAAGTACTAGGCATAATTAATGAACTGATCTGATTTACTAAACTTAAATTTAAAAATCGTATAAAAATTTTGAACGAAGCAGGATTTGAACCTGTGCCTCTTGAAAACCGTTCAAGTGCTCTGACCAACTAAACCATTCGTTCTCACCAAGCTGCGTCGAAATTCTCAGATCTGAATTAAACTGAAACAAGATAAAGGTACACATGGAACAATTCATTATATGTATATCGGTATACATATCTAACTATTATTAAGTCAGAAACAACTCATGTTTATAATGTAAGAATGATTTACTTTCCGGTGAAATCATAAATTTTTCTCAATTGTGACCGTGAGCGCTACTACGTAAAATATTAGTTCCGCGTATAGTTTTTTCTTGGTTTTATAAAAAAAATATAGCATTTTTTTTAAACTTCCAAAATATTTATTTTCATCATTAGTATGTGACAGTATAATAAAACGGTATCGTTTGTAACGTTAATTATGAATATATAAATGCTTCTGACTATAGACTTGACCATTGTGCGTTCCATTCCCACTCATTGAATTGTTAAAATGTATTTCCTCGAGTGGGAATTGGTAAAATAATAAAGCTTAAGCTTCATATAATAAAAAATGTATAATTGTTGTATGAATATTACACAAAAATTATAGCGCAGTCAATTTGCACAACTTAATAAAACCCCAGATGCTAATATCTACAGATGCTAATAACTACATATAGATATTAAATAAATATTAAATAGAGGTGAGGTAGGTGCACGAGTTATTCATAAACAAAAGTTTCAAATTGAAACCCTGTCACTCGCATCATTGCTTTACTATACTAGTTGGAAGCAACACGACACTGGACTTGAAACATTTTGTAAGCCTTTCAATATTGAAAATAGTACAAATGAAAATCATTTAATATTATTATTCTAGATTAAAGTAAAGTAATAGGTTTAGGCTAGATGTATTTCGCATATATAATTTTTTGACTGCTTTTAAAAAAAAATTACATCCTTAAAGTACTTTTTATTTATATTTAAAAGCAGTTTAATTTGAAATCTTTAAATTTCCAACAATATTTTCCTAAATGCCTGTCGTGGCGCAACGGCACAAGCGTGTCTGTAAACGAATGGTTGTGAGTTCGATCTCCACTCAAAGAAATAAAATATTTTCGAATTAAATAGTTAATATTTTCATTTCTTCGCTTTGGCAACACGGCAAAGCGCGGCGTTGAGTTCCGCCACACAACACGCAATGCCTCAAATGAACGGAACGGGCTGTCTAAACAAGAGTTTCCAAGTGCAAATGAACGGAACGGGCTGTCTAAACAAGAGTTTCCAAGTGCGGGATACAGCGTCAAGTCTTAAGTTTCCTAAATTATCTGAATAAAGGAAACTTACGACCTTGACCAGTAAAGTCAAGTGAAAATGCTTGCATCAGGAATATTCTATTCAAATTCAAATATTTTTATTGAAAATAAGAGTTAAAAGCTTCGTTTTTTGAACGTCAAATAATTTACCACCAGTTCACTAAAGTTACTGCCTTAGACCTGAGAAGAACCGGCGAAAGAAACTCAGCAGAAAATTATAATTGATATTGATACATTTGAAATTGCCTGGAGCGAACATATTATTCCCAAGGCGTGTTATCATTAATAAAATCGCTAATTTGGTAATAACCTTTACTAGTTCACTATTAAAAATTGCATTAAATAAATGATCTAAACCAAAGTAAACATGAGGTATATATATATTAGTGACCCGGCAGGGGCCTTTATAAAGATATGGACATTCATTTCATAATTTTCATATTTTTCTCATTAAATTTAGACTTAAAATATATTTTTATTACTGTCGTTATTATATAAAATTTCAGTGAACGCATTAGATGCGTAGGCCGTACGTAGCTCTTGGCGCAACGCCAGGGATCACCTGCTTACTTATGTTCCCACCCGACTAATGAAAAATGAATATTATTTAAACTTAGCATATAGTTAGTTAACTAATATTTATTGTAATATTTACCTAGCTTACTGGAAATCGAGTATCGATTATAATCCACTAGTTAAGTTACATGAAAATGAACAATTAATTAGGTTATGTAAAAACTTTTTTAAATATTAATAGTGGCCCTCGAACTGTTTCGCCCACTCCTTTCTTATTTAACATTACTTCAGTATATTTAGAGAAAAATTAGAGAGACAAGTGTGGACAAAATGAAGGACAGATGAGAAATAAAACAATACTAATCGTTTGTTTATTTTAATATCATATAAATATAATTTTACAAAAAATATATATTTGTTGATTATTTTAGTATGGTTACTCTTATACATTTAAAAATATTGCCTGGCCTGTCGTGGCACAGAGGCCCAAGCGCGTGACTCTACACGCGACAGGCTTTACAATCACACGCCTATGCTCCTACAGGCCTAGTACATATTTTATTATTTCTTATTATTTAGCTGGCCTATAGTTCTTCATCTTCATCCGTCCAACCAAACACATTGATTTTTTTTCCACTAAAATGGGATATCATTATTTCTATAAATTTAGCTAGACTATTATAGTTATCCATTAATTGTTCCAAAATGTTTATTTTTATATTTTAAATGTTAAAAATGTAGCTTTTAAATTATCTTAAATTATGTCATAATTTTTTAATGCTTTAAACTGTTTGTCATTTATGAGATGTCCCAGGTCTTAAATTTGTATGTCAATGGAAAATGGTTATCAAGCTCAATATAATATAAAAAGGCGTTTTTAGTGTACAAATTGGTGTTTATCTGGACCGCTTTAGTTGTTCGTCCGCCCTCACAGGGACACCATACAGAACCATAGATCTCAACACGCCGACATAAAGTTGTCGACATGGAGTATCTGGTCCTCTGATATTCGGCAAAAGCCTGCCCCCCGGTGGCATTCACTAGCTTCGGCGCAAGTTGAACGAAGTGTGGAACGAACGACCACTGACCATCTAGAGTTAGACCCAGATATCTCATCTGAGTCCATACCTCCACCTCCTGTCCCTGGATGCGTAGAGTAGCCCTACGGGGGGGACCTCTACGCGGGCCATGACATGGGAGGACTTCAGTCTTGGGTATAGAGACCTTCAGACCCAACACTTTGATGCGATCAACAACCAGGTGGGTACCAGTTTCAGCCACCCACCACTTTAACCGATATTTCGTCGACCGATCCTGGCCTTTTCCTTTAGTACATACTCTGTCTTGGAGGTAGTCATTAAAAAGTTCGCCGGAGATAGGGAGGCGCACTATGGTACCGGAGTGCTACTCTTACCGTCTCAAACAGCAGACTGTTAAAAGCGTTAACCTCGTCCAACGAGACGACGAGAAGAACCTTTCTATCTGCCGTCGCGGCCAACGACCGAGCCTTCAGGGTGTTCAGAGCATCAATAATTGACGGACCGGTCCTAACACAATTGCTCTATATGCAGAAGGGGAGGCAGAAGGTATAATCGTCCTTCTTTCCACAACATCGGAAACTTTCTAGTTAACAGATACTGGTCAAATAGCTTCCGTAGTTGGACGCCTAGGTATTCCAGTGTGATGCTTAAAGCGGAGTTATTTTATGAACTGTGTAAGCGGCCATTCTAGTGCGGATGTGTCTAGGCGACTCCAGATGTAGGTCCCTCACTATGGGTAGGAGCAAATCCAGTGATAGCGTTTCCGTTAAAGGAGCACTGTGTGTCCGGAGTTTCTTCCTTGCAGAAAGGTAAAGACGTCCCAATAGGAACTTGGTTGACCACTCCCGGGCTTTTGGCATTGCAGCATAGCATATCTCCGGATTGTATTTCGCAATGAGTATGCCAGTACTTCAATGTCGAAGCTGGAGCTCATCATACTCTCGTGGGAGCTCCATTTTGCCACAATAGCGGCCTCTTTAGCAAGCTCTGCGTTAAATCGGCTGAGGGCCCATTTGGAGAAACTTCGAAATGAGCTTCAGGGAGGGACTACAGGCGCTAACTGATTGAAAACTTCAGATCTAATATACAGGTGGTCCGACAAAGTCTCTGCTTCTTTCTCTACTCTCTAATTTGTCACATGACGCACGACTGATGGAGAGGCAAAGGAGAGTTTCACCACATACCCTCCGTTAAGCCGCACACAAGTGAATTCAGTACCTACGTTGAAGAGGGACAGTCCGTAGATGCCACTACTAACTATACTAACTATACCTGCCAGGCTACGGTTAGGCGAAAAGTATACACTGACTACGACGTAGTCTGGGGAGATTACGTTACTCTGCCACGACATATCCCGAACCTCTTTCTAAGGTTGAGATGAAAATATTTGTACCGGTACCGGATGTAATAGCTACAGTGCCGTCTAAATCGGCCACCCAACGAGGATTATGGGGGACTAAACTAAAATATGGATCCTGCGCCAACCTAGTTACTCCACGAACAGACGAACGGACCGTCAATAGTTTTAAAAATCATGACTTACTTTTAATTACTTATTTTAAAATAAATCATACAACTTTTATTCAATCATGAAATAAGTAAGTTTATAACTATGTACTAAATTATAATATTATAAGGTTTATATATTATTTTGCTTTATGATTTACGAGGGTGGCAAAATTGCTACGCTGAAAGCAAAAGCTATCGAGTCCTGCGTCGGAACAGATGACTAATGGGTATACAAAAAACGGAGTCATTGATTTTTACTTTTTTCTCTATACCCCACCCAAAATTTATTTGAAAATATGCATTAATTAATTTTAAAATGCCGTAAATCATCACTAATGTCTATGAAACATATTAAATCGGCAGTTGACTTTTTAACGAGAAATTGTCGCTGTTTTATGGTCGGTTTATGAGTAATAAAATAAAGTGAATGTTTTACTTCCTGTAATGCATTAAATTTTGTTTATATCTTTTAGCCACAAAAAAAATGTTTTCTTCCGAATACCAAAAATGCTTTAATAAATAATATATTTTAATGACGCGTCGCGACAGGCATTACAATAATTTTACTACAACTTATTTTGATGTGTGTGAAAGTTGATCACTTACTCACTCACTCAGTAGAGAGAACTTGGGAACCTAGTGTTAAGACATTTCGTTTCACTACCGTTCCCCACTTTCTGCCGAATTTGAGGCATTGCGTGTTGAGAGGCGGAACTCAGCGCCGCGTTTTGCCTTGTACCAGAGCGAAGAAATGAAAACATTAAATATTTAATTTAAAAATATTAAATATTTTATTACCTTGAGTTTGAATCGAATCCACAACATATCGTTTGCAGTGACACGCTTGTGCCGCTGTGCCAGGACAGGACTGTTTATATTATAAGTATATAAAATGTTTAAATTAGCGCAAATATATATATAAGTTTTGTATGACAAGAATTCCATCAATTGTTCTTATAGTTTATTAATTGAAGCTTTTTTTCTGTTTTGTGTATACATATGTTTTGTAATATATCGTGGTTCATTTTTTTTATTTACTGTTAGACATGAAAATATAATCAAGCTAGAGTGTGTTTAAGTGACGACTTTTCTATGTATTTTTCCACCTGAATTACTCAGCGTAGGTAAGACGTCTGTCGTCAGTTAGTTGGCGAATGTTAAATTTTCTAGATTTTTTATTGTTAAGATTAATAGTGTTCATGACAGACACGTCGTGTGCAATGGAGATTCGCGTTCTGTTAGACAATAGTGTTGCCAAAACTGTAGACCGATCACTCTCTGCCAAGCTTAAATACACGCTTATCAATTGTCTCATACTTTCCAAATTATTATTATTACTAAATTGTCTTATTTGTTTTCTAATGTAACTCTTCTAATACTTTAATAACATACTATAAGTGTTATTTTTTACTTGATTACAGTAACCTATCTTACTTCATTATTCTTTACACTTGTATTAACTGGACATAGACAAATAAGAGTATCTATTACTTTTTTGTCATTGAATTAAAATAAGTAATAACAAAGATGTAAATACTTGTCACTATAATTATTTTATATAAAAAATAACGATACTTAATAAAATATTTTACCAATTACTAACATATTTTCTTTGAGAACACACAACACACTTTGCGATTGATACTATACTAAACGTATTAAAATAATAAATGTAAAAAATAAAAATAAAACAAAATTCTTTTGTGTGACTGTTCATTAACTCAAGGTCATTAAGTCAATGCACTTTCTTACGACTACGACGTCATACACCAAAATGTGATGCCAAATTGCGTTATTTGTTATGTAAAAAGCATTCCCCGTTTAATACAGAAAAAAAAGAACTTTTTTTACAATGTCTGGAAAATATATATTATTTACTTTTAGTTGCCAGGTGCAACTTGGTTTTGTAGACTTGATGAGACTTGTCGTACTACTTCCATTTACCACCCGTTACTGACTGGTGCTCAAGTGCATATTCAAAATGCCATAAACAAAGGTCAGAAATGGAAACTAATAAATATCAAGGGAGTGCCTTGATATTTATTAGTTTCCATTTTGTCTACTTCTCACCAGGGTTTCAGACACTGCGTGTTGAATAGCGGACCGAAGCTGTGAAATCCAAATCAATTTAATGGGCAATTAAAAGTCCAATCAAAAGCTCATTCGCCATGTTGTAGTTTTCATACAGTTTTCGTTGTAAAATGACTACTTTTATTTTACAACGAAAACTGTAATAAAAAGTAAAAGCCTATTACGCTCAAAAAAATTGCTAAGGTCTCTATTGCTTGTCATAATCTGGACTAATATCAACATTTTTTTGATCTTAATTTTTTTCAGATCTTTAATTTTTGCCTCTGAAAAAACTATATTGAATTCCATTCCTTGTAGCTATTACAGAAAGCTTCATTAAAAAAACATCCAGTGCAGTTAGTACTTTACTTTGTACTTGTACTGGATGTTTGTTTTACTTGTACTGGATGTTTTTTAATGAAAATTGAAATGTTATATTTTTTGTGTGAGTAAAAAAACCACAAATATTGACAAAGAACCTTTTTATTGCCTTTGAATATTGGCGTTAGTGGCTTTTAGATTTTTCAAATATTTCTTGAATGCTATTCCAAAGTCAGTAAAGAAAATATGTTTTTAGTTGCATAAAAATCGCTACGTTCAATTTAGTTTTCTTTAAATCTAATATTAGTTCTGGCAGCATCTGCAAGTAGGAAGTATGTATAAAGAAAAAAATATTATAGGATGATTCAGAAGAAACTAAAAGTTAATATTATGCAGGTTTAACTATATCGCAGTGAAATGTTTATATAATAAGAAAATGCCCTACAAACCTCACAAACGAACACAATAAAAGAAATCTATCATATGTTAACTTTTTCAACGCTTTTCGCGGGTGGTCAGTTTACTGTTTTAACACCTACTAAACTCGTTTGTTATAACAAAATGTGGTGCTTCGGTTTATTTACGACTCTATTAATACGTATACCGAAATAGATACATGATACAAAAACCTAAAATCGTTTAAGTATACACTTTCAGTCAGTCAGTTTTATGACACCTTTTCATCTGTCAAAACGTACATAAAAGAAAAACTCATTTTAACAATGCATGCAACATTTTACATGACTAAAGGTACAGCTGTGCTCTGTTAAGATAGTTATTAAATCATATTATTAACTTCCTCTAGCAAATATCTTTGCAAAACTTTTTTTGACTTCGATCTGTTGACCGTGATAGATTTTTTATTTTTTTTCTGTATTGTGAGCTACATTTTTTTTTCACAGAACCAAATGTTTTGCATTACTAAACTTGTATAATTTTTGTAATTCTTATTTATATAAATAAATAGAGAAGATAATTTTGCAGCCAAATATTTTAAAGATAATAAAACATATGATGATAATTTATCAAACGCGTTTCTCTTAGAACATATTATTTTAAACTGTTTCGTAGGGCGACGTCATCAATACGTAGGTAATATGTAGACGTATGTACTTACGCAGGCGATCTTCTACCAATCTAATTATACATATATTGCCAATAGGTATACCGTTTATACGTAACTCTTTCTACGCTTTACTTAACTCAATCATTTCACTTTATTATCTAAAGCTCTCTCTCTCTCTCTCTCTCTGCTTCACACTGTATCCTGCACATGGCAGGGTAAGCAGAGGAAACTTGGGAACCTAGTGTGAAGACACTCCGTTCCACTTCTGTTCCCCAATTTAGTTTCCGCAGAATTTTTTAAATTGATTATCTAAAGCTTTTGTTATATATTATATTAATATATTCATGGAAGCCTAAACTACATTACCGAGAAGAAAAAAATATTCACATCTAAAATTAAAAAGAACAACACAATTTACAATATTAAAACCACAACGATTTTTTTCGTTAATCGTATGTAGTAAGTCGTTTTAGAGCTGTATTATATCACGTTCTACAATTCATTGTTACTTAAGTAAGCTTTTTGAATGTAACCTCTTTAAAAGAAGGTTAACTAAACATTATACAGCTTACACGTACATGATACATATTTCAAGTTTATTTTTTAATATAATTACAAAAAAAGAAAAAATATATTTCTTCATAAGGATTTCACATAACTCTTAAAGGAGCGTTATAAATTTACTACTAAGCAATTAACACAAACTGAGCTCTTTTTAAATTTGAAATTAATAAACACTACGATTATTGTATCCATAAAAAATATGTAGAGTAATAATATTTATGATGTTATAATTTTAATGATATTTAATTTTGTGAGATCGTAATTGCGACGCGATGGTTGTAGGCTCGATTACTATTCGATGGAATAATTATATTCCGCAACATAAATACGCAACGTTTCGAAAATTAGGCAGAATGTAAATGTAAAGATGTTTACAATAAGTTGTGAGGCCTGTCGTGGCGCAGCGGCACAAGAGTGTGACTGTAACCGACAGGTTCTGGGTTCGATCCCCAGTCGAGGAAATGAAATATTTAATATTTTCAATTTAAAATATTTAATGTTTCATTTCTTCGCTCTGGTAAAAAGGCAAAGTGCGGCGTTGAGTTCCGCCCCTCAACACGCAATGCCTCAAATTCGGCGGAAAGTGGGGAAAGGAAGTGGAATGGAGTGTCATAACACTAGGTTCCACTTCCGTTCCCTCTGCCTACCCTGCCTAGTGCGGGATACAGCGTGAAGATGTTTACAATAAGTTACTTCTACCGGCTACAGAAAGCGTAGAGATAAAAAATACACACAATGACTAGCTTTTGTTTAATACTCTCAAACACTTCATTTAAATAATATACAATTTATTATTTTATATGATGTTACAACAACTATTAATATCCTTTAAAAATTAGGAAAACTTAAATTCTTAAAAATGAGCCAGCCTACGAAAGCCTACGGCGTAGAAGGATACCAAAGCTTTCGTGACAACAACTCTTCATATATTTTAAATAAAATAATACATAAATAATAAGCTTATGATACAATAAGGTTAACATAATAAATGGAAAAAATACTATTAACATCACTAAAAAACGCTTTAGGTATTTTTTTCCATTCAAATAGTAACTACAACTTAATGTACAAATGATTACTTAAAAGTAATTTTACAAATTGACTTATTGAATAATATGAAGTTAATAATTAAGAAAATAAGTATTTAATGATTTCATTCATATAAAAATAATTTCAATTGAGCAAATCATTTTTCGTCTTTTTGTATAATAGTTTGTTCGAATATTTTTTGATAATTATAATTAAATGAAGGTTGCTACTAAAAACTTTTTTTTTAGAAGTTATTAGAAGTTAAAGGAAAAGTACCAACTTTGGCAGATTTATCATAATTATTAACATTTATTAGTATTTTGTTTCATAATGGTAAATAAACGTAACGTCAAAGGTTGTCAGAACAAGTGACATTGCAACAGTATCTCCAGTTGATAACGTGATATCTATTGAATTATACGTCTTATTACAGAGGCATAGATCACAAGCTTACTAACACAAGGTGCGTGAAGTAATTTAGTAAGTTTGTGAAGACGCCACCGCTGGCAACGAGCCGAGACCCGGCACGGAGCTTATAAAAGAGAGCGTCGTTTTGCACCCACGCCCGGCGCGCCACAATCTCGACGCTCTCCTCATGGGGCGCGCAAATCTCAACCGATAGCATAATATATTTTTAATTTACTAATTAATTTACTATATTTTATAATTAAACCAGTGATTGGGACCAAGTGATAAGTGATACGGTAAGTTCGGTTTGAAATGTGTCAGTGATTATACGGAATTGTGCTATGTGCAGTGTGATTGTAGTGTTCCCCAATACATGAATATATTGGATTTAGCAATAAATGGATGCTCTGTCTGTGAATGCGTATATCATAAAACACAATGTAAAGTGCAAAAGCCAAATGTGGATCAAAGCTAGTGTTACAAGAAGTGAAATGTGTTTACAGTAGTGCAAGAATAGTCTCATACAGACATACGCTTTGTATTAATAATAGACAGTTATTGAAATTTATAATATTTAATATTCAGATTCATTTTATATAATAAAAGCACTGAATGGTAATAATCTGACTAACCTTCAGTCACAAATTGAAATTTAACTTTAATATTTGCTTAAGTAATACATGCAATGTAAATATTTTCAGAAGAAGTACTTCAATTTAATAATAATTTATACTTCACTTCCTGAAACACTGGCTACCATTATTATAAAGATGAAAAAGTTACAAGGCATTCGTCCATTACTCTTTAAATACAACTGAAGGAATGTTTGACGTGACCGAGACTGTTTCTGTCATCACCCTGTAGAATTTTTGGCAATTTTAAATCATTAAAAGCAATTTTACTATATCTTAACACTTCTACCCAAGTTTCTAAGCCTTTCCGCCTCCGTTATTCGTATTAGCCAGACGTTATCTAAAATATATATATTATTATACATATTTATTAATATTCTAACATATTTATTTGAAACAATTAAGTATAAATATGTAATAACGATTTTACTCTTTCTCATAAGAATATTCTATTACTATAAAATTAAACGATTGATATAATGCACTAATACATTAAAAAAGAAGTATACTTTTTTACGACCTGCTTTGAAATATTTTACAAAGTGACTAATATTGAATGTACGTCAGTTATGCTGGATTTATCTACTCGAACGCGAACTTTATGATACAGTTTCATGGACATAAATAATATTGTTTAATAATTGAAAATAAATAACATATATAGTTCTCCATCGACTTTCTTTTAATATGTAGTTGGAATTTTAGTTGTTCTAGTATTTAAAGTACTGTAGACGTAAAAGCTATGTATACGTGTAGATATAACTATACAGAAGAATTGTATCTTCACAAATTTCCTCATATTTCAAAGTGGAAACAAGTAAGACAGGACTCTGCTTTGCTTTCCAATCCTATATAGATATTGCACTCAACATAATGGTATAACTACGTCTACAAAGACCAACTCCAAAATAAAATGCCAGGCATATTCCATGATGTGCATGATGTTTGAACCGAAACTCTTATATTGCAATATGCCATAACAGTGATGCTTAATGTTTCATTTAATTAGTTATCATGCCAACTTGACTAACGCTCCATATCGAGATATTCTTATTTTTGCAATGATCTTTTAATAAAGATTCATGTGGAGCAGGTATCTTATAAATCTCAGACCGCAGCCGACAAGTGAGACCTGCCAAAGCAGATGGTTACGACACACTCAAGTACTATAATTCTATTTCGATTATTACCTTCGCCTGTTTATTTCTAGATGACGAATAGCCTTACGTGTATGCCCCGATAGCTGTACATCGTGCGTACGCATTGGCGTACATTGGCTCGTTACATTATCTAGGAATTTTAAAAGCTTATTTTATAAGTAGACTTTCGTAAGAACATCTTCTTGACTTCTGTTACTCATGAGATATCTACAGCTCTCAATAGCTCATCGTTGATACCGGATAAAGATAGATGAAATTGTTTGATGACTTTGTGAAAATAAATAGGCAATATAATTTAACATGCGAGTACACCGATGTACAAAATGAAACAGAATCAGTCCAGAATATTTCCCAAATAATTAAGTCCAGTTTAGGGAACTTTTTTGTAATTCTTACCATATTTTTTTAAAATTAAATTAGCATATGGTCAACATTTTTATCGTAGTATAGCAGAACCCTGCAATAGCTCCGTCGTAACATTTTTTAACCGAGTTCTTTTTTGAAAAGGAGGAGGTTTGATGTTCTTCAGTCGGTTTCTCTCTCATTTGTCGACCGATTGTATCGACACTGTGTTTTATATTTATTTTTATAATACTCTTACACTTTCTTCTTAAAGTCATCAACTGATGCCATTATTGGGCTGATAATGACTACTTTTAATTGAAGAGGTACAAGGAACATGTTTTGTTTTTTTTTTTAAGTAATATTGAGAAAATTGTAAGTAATTGCTATAAAGTATCCATATACCTATTAAAGTATATTCAGATCTACGTCCAGCAGTGTTGAATAGACAGGTGCATATATTACATATTCTTATAGTAGTCTTTGTAATAACAAATAAATAATGATTATATATTAAAACAAAAAAATAAAATAATCTAAAAAATAGTAGAACCGACTTCGTAACCATGCTTAAATTAAAAAAAAAACAAAAAAAAAAACATTTTAATTACTTTACTACAAAGTAAAGAAATCTTAGTAATAGTAGGTGATATTATTGATACCTATACATACTTACTATTAAAAATCAGGTATTTTTGAAGTCGTTGCCAACATAGAAAAATAAAGCTAATAATTGAAAAAAATACACAAATATTTTTTATTGATTTTATAGTAGGTACTCTTAAATCTTAACAAAATTAACTAAGAAAAGTCATTAATTTTTATGGAAAGTAAATACCACGATGCCATAGTAAATGACCTAGCTGGGGCTATATAAATAATAATTAAATGAAGTAAATTATAAATAATTCTTCTCAAGTAGGTATATATTGTAAGTAGAATATTTTGATCTAAAACATAACAAGTAATAATTCTTGTAAATTTGAACCATATCCCAATAAACAATTTAGATTAATGGAACGCATAAGCCGTAATATTAGGTTCACTATTTAGTATATTTTATAAACGAAACGATGACATTATAAGATATATACGCGGCAGTAATCTGTTCTCGAGCGTTTGTATTTTATTTAATACATTTTTATTCCAGCCACCAAAATAGATGTTAACATTGGCATTCAGCTGTTTCTCCGTGATTTTCTATTTTCACTCGCTAAATATATTTCAAGTTCTTTTAACACAAGGCTGACATCTTTTCCGTCATTTGGACAATGTCAACATTAACAACTATTAAATATTAAGTTATTAGGTATGTAGATACATACCTATGCAGGTAAACTATGGGTTATTCTGTTCGGTAACCATATAAAGTATTTTCGGTAACCATATGTAAAAAAGTCAAATACATTGAGTGTTCTTAAAATTATTAACTATCGATTTTATATAGTTTTGAATTATTCAAAGTATCTCTAGAATATTGTCGTGATAACCTGTTTTAAACCGATAAACGTCAGCTGCACGCATGAAAAGGCATGGCTCATTGTCACGTTCCTCTTCAGCGAAGGCTGCAAGCGAGAGAGCTAGTTGCGATAGAGAAGTATAATCGGCTTAAACGTAATGTCACATTGTTACTTATAATTCACCTATATATTTTAAAAATATTATATAATACAATAATATATATAATACATTATGGGAAATAAGTTATGGGAAAAGATTGGATATGTAATTTTCAATTAATTAAGTATAATTCTATTCAATTCATAAAAGTACTTATGCAATTTTTCATTAGACGACGTTTTCACGTAAAATAATTATCGTCCGTAAACCGACTTTATAAACTAGTGTTTTTTAAACATATAAATATATAGAACTATTTTTTTGTTACATTCTATAAGCACCAACTCCTTAATGCTTTCATCATACCTTAATTTATATAGGTACACAATTATAAACTTACATATTATACAAATTTTACAAGCTTTTATTTTTGCGTACAATAAATGGACCAAGACCACACTGCGCCTAAGAGACCTAAATATCCTGTAAAAAATTAAATCCTAATCACTTACAATTGGTTTTAAGGTTATCTAAAGGACCCGAGAGGTACTGGGACGGCAGTGATTTATAATATTTAAGTATTATAAAAAAATATTTTAATTTTAATTATTTTATTTCACTTTTTCTGAAATTATTGCAGTAGGAACAGCTTATCAATAATTAGATTTGTCAAGCATCTCTTAGTACGAAGTAGGGGACACTTCTTGATAGTTACAGAATCACTTCTTCATTGCAAAATATTACAATCGAAATATGAAATGTCAACATAAAAAACAAAAAAACAAAACAAGCGTTAAGCAAACAGTAGAGTTTCTAAAGAAAGCACTTTAAAAAAATTACTCAAAAGTCATACATACATACATATATTTGTACACGATAGGAAAAGAGGCAACGTATAGCGATTTGTTTACTAAAAGATTTAAACTTTTATAGGACTGTTATTAAAAGATAGAGATTTCAAATTTGTTAATGAAAAAAGAAGAGCTCAAACAGTACATGTTAACGCTTACCTGCAGAACTAGAGGGCTTTTTAAATCTACACTTAATTCCCAAGTCTCAGGCCTGAGTCTGAGATGATCTGAACTGCATGCATAGGTCAAGGTGGTGAAGAGCTCAGACCAGGGGCCCAGCACCCGCACGGTGAATCACAATTAGATTTTTCTCATATTATTGTATGTGACGCATAGCAACAAAAAAAGATGTTAAATCTAGGACACACTCAAAAAAATAAGAATCTAAGGACAAAAAGATTTAATATACGATGATTCAGGTTTCTAAACAGAAGCTAAATCTAGTTTTTCTTATATTAATTTTTATGGTGCAAATATAATGTCCAACATCTATTATTAAAATTTTCCATAAGATTATTATTTTTTATATAAATGTCTATTAAATATATATTTTTTAATTTTATTTGATAAAGTTAAAAAATATTCATTAAAGATATTCATTTTTTTTATATACGAATAAACACGGGATAATTTCATATATACAATAAATATTACAGTCAATTACTTTTTTAGAATTTGAAGTTTAATTAATTACCATTTACTTTCGTATTATTTATATGCCCAATTAAACCACTTCATTATTTCTTCGTAAAAGTAACGATAAATAACATATTAACGTAAAATAACATAGAACCCGTTTTATCATAGTATAAAATTGTTGATGTTATGTGCACAATTATAATAATTTTATTATAATATAACGACAGATGACCAGCCCATCTATCTGTATTATGTCTATCTTGACATGAGTTATTCAATGACATAGATCATTGTCAAAGCCCAGCTCATCTTGCCAGCATGAGCGGCGGCTCTTAGACCAATGTCGAACTGTCGGCTTCGCTCCAATAATAATTATATACCTTACATTGATTGATAAGTACATATGTTGAAAACAAGAATATCTATGTGTAAAGTTTGGTATCCTATAACTAACTTCACTTAAAGTAAAGTCTTATAGTTGTGTATGAAATATATACTTACTTTATAAAATCAAAAACGTTTACGAGTATTACTATAACTTGGTACAAATATAAATTTAATAATCTTCATGTAATTAATTCTTTAAGAAAATATAAAAAATACAAAAACCTATAGTATCGACTAAAAGTAGCTATATCTAAATCAAGGTAAGGGTCAAGCAAGCCCTGGCCATGAGCCCAGTTTTTCTAGGCCGGTAGCAATATCCATATTACAAAATTAGTTACCGCTTTAAGAATATATTCAAATCCACACATATCATTTTATTCTTTTACGCGTTAGTAATTTGAAATAGCCGTTTCCACCTTAACTTTGAATATTATGCCAAAAATCGCAAGTTCAAATAGTACCGGGAGCTCGAGCCGGGCTACAGCCGCTATAAAAAGATCAACATAGGGCGGGCGACAACGGCAGCCGCGCGACATACAACCCTGGAAAGCGTTTTGACTGTGCCATCTAGTACTGTTGCCAAAATAATTAAAGAAATCTTCGTTGATGTCCCTCCGCTGCGCCCGCGCCGCTCTAAAACCGTCGCTCTGCGCCCGGGAGTCGATACTCGGGGCGCGGCGGGAAAACATCTCCCGCGTCACTTTTATTTCTTCTTTCCTTCCCGACGCTGTCGAATAAAATATTTCAGTAAGTTCCCTATACTTCTAAAACGGATTATCGAGTGGAATTTTAAATGTGAGATTAAGTGCTGCATTTCCTGGAATATTTGTGGAAAATTATATTATATTGTGATGGTGTTACATAACGCGAAGAATTTTTTAAAGCTATTCCTCAAAATTAAAAATACCGCACTTTCTAGGCGCCTAGGACATAAAAATAGCACAACGTCACGTGGTACATTTTCGACCTATAGTAATGCACCACATTTATAAAACGTCGTAAATTAATATTACCGCAATTTGCTCGTAATTTATGTTTTGATATACTTTTAGGAAAATATGTTACGTTTAAAATCATTTTTATAATTTAATATTACTTAAATACAAAACATATATTTATAAGACTAATATTTGATAGCATTAGTTTTTGACCTGAATACCAGATGGCGTTATAACAGACTTCTTTTCTACGTCAGTCTAAGAAAAAATGACGGCTGGATTGGATACGTGTTGGTGTAGTTTATGATATTTACGACAAAAAAGTATTAGCTTAGTAGAAAATTTAGTTTTAACTGCGAATTAAATAAAATCAGACTATTTATGTTTAGTGATATATTCGTTAAGACAGTATCTGCTCATGTATTAATAAAATTCTCGGTGAGTGTGTAGTAATCTGACTAAACGGTGCTTAATGTAGGAAATAGCGAGTTAATTCATTTTTACTCACTTTCCCTGTATGTCTTTTAAAATTTATTATTTGCGAAATACTACGTACTTCATTTTAACAATTGATGGGTTGTTTCATCGTTCCGTCTTAAAAGCACTATCCACAAATGACAATGATTTGAAAAAAAATGTATGAGGTTACCTTCATATTAGCGACATAATTATATAAAGTTTTTGATACTTTTTTACAACAAATAGTGTTTATATATTGTTTAACTCTATAGATAATAACAATCACTAACGCAGCAAGGTTTTAGTACATAACCTCTGATTAAGTGATGATGACTTGTCATTTTCTAACCTATATTCTTCCTTGTCTTCTAGAACTGACGGCAACGTAGAAATTCCACCATGGAGGACGCTCACTCGAAATCCGTGGATGAAGTCTTAGGATACTTTGGCACAGACCCAGACAAGGGGCTTAGTCTAGACCAAATCAAAAGGAATCAGGAGAAATATGGGCCAAATGGTAAGTATCTGTTTATTTTATGAATTAAATAAGTATCCTTATAGTTTCCTATTCATGACAATATGTATACATATTAAAAAATATTTATTGTAGTAGCTTCATAATCTAACTCGGTAATATTTAATGGTATAAACATTAACAGCATTAATTTATTATAAAGTACAAAATTACAGAATAAATTATGAGCTCTTTAATATAAAATATTCTATATATTTTCCTTTTATAAATGCTTAAAAAGAGAAACTTAATCTTATTGTTGCGAATAAATTTAACAAAAAACAAAGAAATTCATTCTAAAGTGAAAGTCGACATATTTTATATTGGTGCTATTGAAAGCCTTCTCTACTTGTAAGTTTTTTATTTTTTGTGAATTTATTGTTCAAGTTTAATGGCAATAGTATATTGCATAAAAATACATTCATGTAATAATATTTAATCATTTTATTACACTAACCTTACACTCTGTTTTATTTGTTACTAGAGCAAAGTAATAAAAATATTAAATATTTAATTTGTGATAATATCACATTTAATTTCAAACGGTATCCCCACAACTCACAACCTGTTGTGCTTAAAGTTACATGCTTATGCCGCTGCACAAGATTCTGAAAATAATTACTGATACTTTCTTATTTACTTTTATAAAGCTTAAAAATAAGATATTTTTTATTTCTTAACATTTTACTCAATATTTGCAATATTTTTTGCAATAATTGTGAGAAAAGCAATTATTAATCAATCTCAAAACTATGATGAACGCAAGATTAGATTCTAAATGCAATCTTGCGAGCCACCAAGTTATAACACTAAATTAATTTATGCAGGCTTAAGTGACGTTACTCCTTAATGTTCTATACAAGTCTGTCAGACAGACTCTGTCTCCAAACCTTCATTGACTTGGACTTTTACATTTAGCACTATGTAGTCTAGTCTGTTAATGTTCAATATGAGATTTTGTCGCCCTATATATCATTATTTAATCATCATGCTAAACTACTTAATGAAAACTCTTATACTTTTATTTCCTATTTGTATGTTTATATTTAATTACTTTATAATTCTACAGATGTTCCTGTTTTGAAAATCATTATGAATTATACTCTATATGTTTTCCCAATTTATTTTAATCCACTTAGTAATTCTGAAGATTTAATTTTAATATAAATGTAAATTTTTACTTTTTTCTATGCTATAGATATTCATTTTAAATTTAAAAAGGAAACATTTTATACATCAACATCGCATATACATTCAAATACAATTCTAAATAATGAGCTATTTTCTATGATATGTAAAATAGCTACAATGCAACTACACAATATTAAACAAATTATTTTTACAACAGATTATCGTTTCTTCTGTAAATTTCAATACTATACTACTTATAACAAAAATGGGATAAAGTCCTTATTTTGTCTATGAAATTTGTTTTTTTTTATCAAAAATAAATATTTTTTACTATCTTTTATAATAATATAATAGCTTAAGAAAAAGTCTTAACTGCTTGAGCCTTTTGTTGCACAATATTATTTTCAATTAAGGTAAAATTTAAATTATTCACTTGTACATTGCTTATACCGATTTAAATAAGATGTTCATTAAATTAACTTATCCTTTAAAAATTTTACAGAAAAAAAGCACATATGCTGTAAATCTTTTGTATGTTTTTTTTTATAATATTAAATAACTGGTAAAGTGCGAAACAGACTCGCTCACTTACTTCTTTCATTATCATAATTGTAGTTCAACAGAAACCTAGTGTATAAAAGTTGACAAATCTAAATTTGCCCGCAAATTTTTATACATTAGGTTTCTAGGCTTATTTTGTTAGGAAAATTATACAAATATAAATTTGCAGCGGTTTTTAATTCTGTGATAAGCCTATATATTTCCATTTTTTTTTATATAATTTTCTGTTATTAATACTTCTTGCTAAATTGGTTAATTGAAGAGCCACAACATAAAACCCTATAGATTTTGATCACTTGGACGATTTTACAATAAAAGCAGCACAACCAATTTATTTAAAATTTTAAAACTTGTATTGTTGACTGAGGCTTAATTTTTCCTGTGCTCTGAGGGGCTCTAGTTGTTTGACATTAATTTCAGCACTTGAACTCCTACTGAATTCGGCGGAAAGTATCTTGGTGGAAACAGGTTGTGCACTAGGTTCCTAAATTCCCTCTTCCTACCCCGTTATGTGCGACAGGCAGCTTGAAACTGAAAATAAAATAAAACTTGATATACAGGCAAACTTAGAAGAATGGTCCAGTCATATCTTACAAGAGTTCGGTTTTTTATTTTGAGGAGAGATCTCTTACAGAACCCTAAATATTAAGCAAAATTTAAAAAGTTTATTTTTTAGTATATATTTAGTATATTTTTTATGAACAAAAGTAAACTTCGATATAGGCAAATATAGACAGACATTTAAATATAATTTTTGTACATAAATTAATATTTAATACATAATACATTTTATAAAGGTTGTAATTGTTCACTCGTAGACCAGTTAATGTTATTTATAGTAGAGGTATTCTATGAGCATCAACTGCCATTGGTGCGTGTAAACAGCCCATTGGTTACTAAGGATCTTTCAGGCGTAAGAACGATGTCAACCCTTGTATAATTATAGCTTATGAAAAAAAACTCAGCGACTTTTTATATGTTCAATAATGAAATAAAAAATGGAGTTCCACGGTCCCGTATTTATAAAAATAAATAAAGAATATAATAACATGGCTACAAAGAATGATTAATTTAAAGATTTATTTTAGTACAAAATTAAAGCAAAACAAATTGTTATCGTCTTATCGGCTTTGATAGTAGTAAATACGTTACCTACATCTACCTAGACAAACAAAGGATGTCATTAACCTTGTAGTGGAAACATTGTTCCACCTTTACAATAAGACGATTATAATTAGGCTACTTGCGTAGCGTTGCGTCGTTGTTCATATTTGGGACTCGCACAATCGTCGGTTTATGTCTTTACGCTAACTGATCTTGTACATTACCTGCACTTTATATTATTAAATATCAGAGAGTGCCTGTTTTCAGTTATATCTATCTGATTTACTCATTTTTAAGTTCGTAAACATTAAAAAGTTTCCATTATTTGTTAATTAGCTTGAAATAAATTAAATTAAAAAATGTAACAGTTCTATTCCGCCAAAGGCCTATTACTATAAGCATAATTAGCACAATTTGTCTTTTTTATCCAATATTTAGGTACGTTAAATTTTCTATTGTTCATTATATGAATACGTTCAGCGTGTCGATGCGAAATATTGTTTAATATACGATAAGCTCGGCTCCAAGTGGATAATTGCGATAACACATTTAGTTTCAATATAGTATATTTTACTATACCGCTATGTACTTCATTTCTTCTTTACTATTGCTTTTACTATAATATTATATACAAGGCTTTATACACGGAAAATATTTTATTTTAATAATGAAAACGCTTTAAAAATATCTTCTTCGAGAAGTAAATATTATCAATATACTTTACTATGCAAATGAGAGGCAAAAAGGTAGACTGACAATTGTTTATATCTTCTGAGTACTCGTTGAACGATATTTTACTTCAGTAGAATAATCGTGTCCAAACTGCACGTCACTTCACTTTGAAATCGGTCACAATACGGAAAACTTCGAACTAGAATAGATTCTAAAGCAAATACTACCTTGTTAATGAATTTATAGCGGCTTTGATGTTCTCGTCCTTAAATATTTACAAGTTTCGTTGACGTATTATAACATTTCAATACCACTTACCGTTATTTTGCTTTTAACATATATTTATTGGAATGAAATTTTAAATAAATTGCATATAACACGTGCTATTTGAACATCAGTAAACAGAAGTTTTACTAAGCATCGTCTAATAAAAATAGCCCAAGAAAAAACTAACTGATTTCCGGTTTTTAACTAATTTAACTACGAATGCACTCAATGAGTTGACCTGTTTGCAATTATTTTCTACAGAGGAAGTTTATGGAATAAGAATAATAGTAAATATTAAGACATATTTGTTCAAATTTGTACGATCTATGCATTACTCTCATGTGTTAAATTAATCACAACAACCATTTTTAATCTTCAAAACGGATGCTGTATTGGCCATGTGTTTTTGCACATCGGTCTAAGTGCGCTTATAATTCTTTTGTACCTAAATTTCTTTGATAAATAAATCGCCGATCAAAGAAACGTCTTGTCATAATTTAATTAGAATATTTATAACAGTTGATCTCAGCTAAATGTATATTTAGCAAATATATGTGAATGAAACGAACAAATACATGAAATAAAAGAGCTACATATTGTGAGTTTAAATGTTAACATATTATGAAAATCGAATGACCTCTCCAAATTAGTTTTTTTTACTCAGCTGAAATTGTAAATGGTACCGCTGTCCTCAATATTAAAAGTATCATTAATTTACAAAATCAATATTTGGATGTTATTGCATTTGCTATAATATGTTTTTTGAAGTTTTACTTCCTGATAAGAAACAGGTTTTCCGCTAACCCATGTGAGTCAATCGATTCCATCGGCAGATTGTATACGAACGTATTTACGTGCGTCACTTGATGTCTAAAAGGTTTATTACATAGGAAACGTGTCGAGTTGATCTCGCATATTAACACTAACGTCTTGTAATGACGTTTTTAACTCCGCAAAACAATCGATAGTGTGTGAAGAAGTCGAAAAATTGAGTCATACATTTGCGAATAAAAAACGTACTAGCTGGTATACCATAATTGCTGAATGCATCGCTTGTTGGTTCGCGAGTGGGATGAGCGGCGAGGTGCGCGGCGCCCGGGAATGCTGACGCGTGATGCGGTGAGCTCCGAGTGCCTAGTGACTGAAATATTATATAGATAGGCATCGCAGCCCGGTTTATTTTGGATAGTCTTGCGTCTACGAGAGCCGCAGACGCGCATCTTGAGCCAATATTCACGTTCCAATATTTAATTTATTTAATCAATCAACATACTGAACCTGGCGCGCTATTCGATATAGTTATTATAAGGTTCATGGTTCAGCCCCAATCAAATATATTAATCTATGTTATGGCAAGCTATGTATTGTCCGCCGTGGATATGCAATCAAATATATTGATTATTAATATACCTATATATAACCTTTTAAATGTAGTTTTCACTTTAGTTTTTTTTTAAATAACGTATCGTACTTTTTGTGTAGTAAACTTCTACTAACTCATACAATAAATATAGAATGTACAATTATAGAATGTAAAAAAACAAGTAGTCATGTCGTTGAAATATTGTAAAATCAATAATAGTATGTATATAAATATTAAGTTTCAGTTACGAAAGATATTTACAATTTAGTGGATATCTTTCGTTACTTGAACATACCTATATAAAAACATGTTATAAAATTTTCTCTTGCAGACCGGCTCTTAGTCACTTTATGTGACTTATATACTTTTTAATATTTTGACATATATACTTACAGTACAATTATAGCAAATACTTTTTCATACAAACTATCTAAGCTTTATAAGCACTATCAGGCTGTTCAATGACGTAACTATTGCCACGTCTTAGTAATATCGTTTCGTCTTTGAATTTGTTTACATTTATGCTATCATCAAATTGTATAAGATTTTTTTTTATTAATATTTTGAAGAAATCAAAATCAAAAAGTCTAAACTAAGCTTCTCTAAATCTCAGAGATACATTTTATAATAAATAAAAAATAAACAGCTCTGTAATTTTGTCTCTACTTTACTCGTTTCCTTGAATTTGTGCCAAATAATATAACACCGAAAATAATATATTTAGATAGGTGGATGAGATGTACCCAAAAATACATATACTATTTATATAATGAATTTCCTGTAGATCAAACGAACTATTTAATAATTGATTATATAAAACATATAACATATTTATTATTATATTTCATTTAAATATAAACTATACAACTTAATAAAAGGTGATCTTATGAGATAGGATGAAATATAAACTGGAAATTAAAGTTGTTTTTTATACAAAGATATTTTTTGAATATATATTAATTTGATTAAAACTGATGCCGTCGTAGTACATTTGTAAGTAGTATAGAGCAAGCCTGGGTTGCATCATTATCTAAAAGAGACAGGAAGTAGAGAACGGAGTAAATTTTTATTTTGCTATTCCCTACTCAGAAAAATGAGAAAGATGCGTCAAGATAAATCATAATAAATTATTTTTTAAAAATTAATAAGCCATCACAAGCTGACTGCCTTGGAAATGTTAAGTGACCATTAACAAGCGACGCACGTTTTCATGTTTGGCGTCCATGAATACGTAGCTCATTAAAAATGCCGCTTCAGCTGCAATACTTCTAAAAAGCGATCGTACGCAGATGCTGACAAGGCGATATGGATACGTTGATTAATTGCTTACATTAGTCTTGTTGAAGTTGGCAGTCGGACTGCCTACGCAAATAGGCGTTACAATGATTGACTTAGCCCACGTTGCCTGATTACACTTGGTTGAAATCTAGACATCAGTTGGCTTAACACCGTGACCCTCGCTGCTTATAGAAAGAATAACCCCTATAACTATTTATATAATTTCTATGGCTATCGTTATTTAATATAGAAATTTATATTAACTCAGCTTACGCTGTATCCCGCGCATGGCAGGGTAGGCAGAGGGAACTTGGGAACCTAGTGTTAAAAAACTCCGTTCCACTTCTGTTGCCCATTTTCCGACAAATTTGAGGCATTGCGTATTGAGTAGCGGAACTCTACACCGCTTTTTGCCTTATCCCTACCAGACCTCTATACCCTACCAGATCGAAGAAATTAAAACATTAAATATTTTAAATTGAAAATATTAAATATTTCATTTCCTCGAGATGGGATCGAACACAAAACTTGTAGGTCACAGTCACACGCTTGTGCCGATGCGCCACGGCAGGCCTCAGTGTAGAAATTTATACGACGTAAATAAAAAAATACTTTTTTTACTAATATTAACTGTATATGACTAGAGGGAGCACAGAAAAAACGTTTATGTGAAATAATCGTGAAGTCGAAAAAAGTTATATAAATAGTTATGTTTACTTCCATATTTGTACGTTTTGCCTGTGTTCTTTATGAAACACGTATCCATACTATAATTATATTTTTATGCATTCGCCTTATAACTTAGGTAGTTCTTTACAATCTGCTTATGTAACTACGTCACTGCACGTGCAGCCGTTCTATTATAACTAGTAACTTCTCAAACGTGATTTTTTTTAATTTCAATAATTTTTCAAATACAGTTTAAAATAACAGTCTCAGAAGCAAAGTAAAACAGTAACAATATACAAATACGTGATCTCAGTGTTGACATCCTTTGTTCTTTATTTTGTTATCAAGAAGATAAAACTAGAAACTTGTTTAAATTTACGTTAGCGTGAGGATTACTTGGTTTTATGTTTTAACCAGATAGATGTTATTATTTATCTTAATAAATAAATACTTAAAATATTTACCTATAACCAAAACCGAGGACCTCGTTCTTAAAGTAATTTCAGCCAAAAACTTAAATTGGGCTGTTTGTCTGTATTTAAACATTATTTTATATAATTGAATAGTTTTAAAGAATTAGCTACCGTGTTAAAGATAATATCATCACATAGTCCTCGTTTTAATATTAGTGGCATGCGGCGGCACGCGGCCTGCTTAGCTCGCGCATATTTAGTCAATGTACGTGTATTTATGTACGATCGTAACTATCGAGATAGATCGCATGCCTGCTAAGACTGGTTTATCGTCTGTGAAATTTACTCCTTTGATGTTTTATTCAAAATTCTAATTATGGTTCTTTTCTGTTTTCAGAACTGCCTGCAGAAGAAGGTGAGAAACAAACATTTATTTTGCTGCAAGCTTACTAATGATTGGTTTTAAACGATTACTATTCAATATAGCTTAGTTTAACACTCAACTATAAAATATGAACAATAACACTACAACATTTTACTTATTGATCATTGTAAAGAAACTACGAAATGATGACATCTAACTTTGCCCAAATAAAAGTGTGTCATGGACGTTAGATATGTATTTCTTATTTGCTGCTTCATAACCTACTTACAGTTAGACTTTGCATACAATTTTTTTATTTGATGACATCACATATTTTTAAATTTAACTTAATTTCACTAATTGACTGCTTCCTTTATAGGCAAGAGTATATGGCAGTTAGTCCTGGAACAGTTTGATGACCTCTTAGTAAAGATTTTGCTGTTAGCCGCCATTATTTCCTTCGTAAGTGTGTTACCTACTATATATTTTTTTATTATTAAATTTTTTTAACATTATATTTTTAATAATTCGTGCTAAAATTTTCAGGTATTAGCTTTATTTGAAGAACACGAAGATGCATTCTCAGCTTTCGTGGAACCATTTGTTATTTTACTTATTCTTATTGCTAACGCCGTAGTTGGAGTATGGCAGGTAAGACGATAAAACAAATAATATATATTGAGTAAATGTTATTCTATTGTTTATTGAGTATTAAATAATATTTTGCATTTCAGGAAAGAAACGCAGAATCCGCTATCGAAGCTTTAAAAGAATATGAACCCGAAATGGGAAAAGTTCTACGTGGAGACAAATCTGGTGTACAGAAAATCAGAGCAAAAGAGATTGTCCCCGGTGACATCGTAGAGGTGTCCGTCGGAGACAAGATCCCAGCTGACATCCGCCTGATCAAGATCTTCTCCACTACCATCCGCATTGACCAGTCCATCCTGACTGGTGAATCTGTGTCTGTGATCAAGCACACTGACGCCATTCCCGACCCCCGCGCTGTGAACCAGGACAAGAAGAACATTCTCTTCTCCGGAACCAATGTCGCCGCCGGCAAAGCCCGCGGTATTGTTATCGGAACCGGACTCAACACTGCCATTGGTAAAATCCGTACTGAAATGTCTGAGACTGAGGAAATCAAGACTCCCCTGCAACAGAAACTGGACGAGTTCGGTGAGCAGCTGTCTAAGGTGATCTCCGTCATCTGTGTCGCCGTGTGGGCCATCAACATCGGACACTTCAACGACCCCGCCCACGGTGGCAGCTGGATCAAGGGAGCCGTATACTACTTCAAGATTGCCGTCGCTCTGGCTGTCGCTGCCATCCCTGAAGGTCTGCCCGCCGTCATCACCACTTGTCTTGCTCTCGGCACCAGGAGGATGGCCAAGAAGAACGCTATCGTCAGGTCGCTTCCGTCCGTGGAGACCCTCGGTTGCACCTCTGTTATCTGCTCAGACAAGACCGGCACATTGACCACCAACCAAATGTCCGTCTCTCGTATGTTCATCTTTGAGAAAATCGAAGGTGGCGACAGCAGCTTCTTGGAATTCGAAATTACCGGCTCTACTTACGAGCCCATCGGTGATGTTTACTTGAAGGGACAGAAAATTAAGGCCGCCGAATTTGATGCCCTCCACGAAATGGGAACCATTTGCGTTATGTGCAACGACTCTGCCATTGACTTCAACGAATTCAAACAAGCTTTCGAAAAGGTCGGTGAAGCCACAGAAACCGCTCTTATTGTCTTAGCCGAGAAAATGAACCCCTTCAACGTTCAGAAGTCTGGCCTCGACCGTCGTTCCACTGCTATTGTTGTCCGTCAAGAGATTGAAACCAAATGGAAGAAAGAATTCACCCTTGAATTCTCCCGTGACAGGAAATCTATGTCCACTTACTGCACACCCCTCAAGCCTTCCCGCCTTGGAAATGGGCCCAAATTATTCGTTAAGGGAGCGCCCGAAGGCGTCTTGGACCGTTGTAGCCACGCTCGCGTCGGAACTGCCAAAGTGCCCCTCAACTCCACCCTCAAGAACCGCATCCTGGAACTCACCCGTCAATACGGTACTGGACGTGACACACTTCGTTGCTTGGCCCTGGCCACTGCTGACAACCCAATGAAGCCCGATGAAATGGACCTCGGAGACTCCACCAAATTCTACACTTACGAAGTGAACCTCACGTTCGTGGGCGTCGTGGGCATGTTGGACCCTCCCCGTAAGGAAGTGTTCGACTCCATCGTCCGTTGTCGCGCCGCCGGTATCCGCGTCATCGTCATCACTGGTGACAACAAGGCCACCGCTGAAGCTATTTGCAGGTACATTTTATATTTTACTAATAAATCTAAAACCTTCAAAAGTATTTATTCGTTAACGATAATGGCGGTTTGATTGACAGGCGTATCGGAGTGTTCGGCGAAGATGAAGACACGACCGGCAAGTCGTACTCGGGCCGCGAGTTCGACGACCTCCCGCTGTCCGAGCAGCGCTCCGCCTGCGCCAAGGCCCGCCTCTTCTCCCGCGTGGAGCCCGCGCACAAGTCCAAGATCGTCGAGTTCTTGCAGAGCATGAATGAAATCTCCGCTATGGTGAGTTCGTGGTATACATATCGTTACGTGTGTACAATTTAATGTTATTCATATTGTTGTTAATACAAAATGTATGCCGCAAAATTTTGTACGATCGCGGGCGATACGAGTATCAAGTGAGAGGGCTCTTGTGCATTATGAAGAAGTTTTAAATCAAAAATAAAATACATCAGACATATTTTTTTACGAATTTATTTTAATGTCATAATTTTAATGTGCATTTTCTAGTATTTTTTAGTTTTTGGTTTAAGTACTGATGGAAAACCCCAACTTATGTTACAAGAGTGTTATATGTACTTACAAATTTCATTTAGTTACTTTTAATTCCGAATTAAATTAACATGTCTTATAAATGTCAAAATGCTGGTATAAGTAAACATAGACGCTGCAATGATCATTGCTCTGAAAACAATATCTTCATAAATAAAGCAGCAAATAAGCATTATTTGATGTTTACAATTGCACTATTGAGAATGGTTTTCGATATGTTTATGTTAGTCGGTTGGGATTGTTTATAAACTGTTACACTTGGAACATCGTGTTCGAATTGAAAGATACAATAACAATACTGAAAATCCTAATTTAATGAAAAACTAAACGAACGTTGCACGTCAACGACGGTATTTTTAACTCGCAAAATATTTATTCTAAGACTTAGAATGCGGAAACAGCGATGTTCTTCAAAATTATTTTATTTACATAAATATAAAATTTGTAACTTGTCTTTAGTTGACTAAATAACTTTATACTATCATTTAAAATATACATGTGACTTACGCTGGGCCATTTATTTTGTCAATGCTTTATCGCTTGTATTACTATTTTTTTTAATTCCAACAATTATAATTGCAAAATTATGTTAATATTTTTTTTTTTTATTGGCTAAAATGCTAAAACGAAATGAAACAATAAATAAATTCTATCTATCTGTTTCTTAAATTACTAGTTAATTCATACTTCATGTATAAATTAGTAATTTATAAGTGAAATATAATACTATTTACATTTCAAATTATACAAAAAAGTGGCATGATAATATTTATTGGTATTTTATAACGGTGTGTATATTTAGACCATCAATTTTAAATCATTATTCAATATTGTGAAATCTCCTCATACAAAAAATGGTTTGTCGGAAATTGTTCATAAGACTGTTGGCCAAAAATGTATTTTTTTCTGTTATTAATATTATTACTTTAGAAGAACAAATAGATAAATATAAAAGAGTAAGGGTCTAGATTTGTTGTATGTACCTTTAAATATTTATTGTATTCTTTTTTTAGTATGTCTCGTTATAAATGGGACAGAAATACATCATGTATAAATTTTAAGTGATTAATTCTTATCGCTCTCGTAATACGGTCTGGATATACTGATAGATAGGTGTACCAATGAACAGCGAAGTCTTAATAAAAGGGTCTAGTTTTACTCCTTGAGTAAGAAATTACAAAAACATAACGAAATGTTTATATACACATACATACACTCGAACCCAAGAAGTAGAGAACGAATGGAACGTATGAACGTTTATGTCTTATTGATTAATCTGTAACTGATCACTGTCTGTACATGTATTCCATGTGTGTTTAAAAAAATCTTATAGGGGACGTTTATTAATGTCATTTATTATTAAAATAATCAATGTTTTATTGTTCGTCTTTGCATATGTTAGCGTTAATCTCAAAAACGGTTAACCCGTTCAAATGCTGTTTTCACTATTATATTTTGGCAACTTTCCCTCAATATTTACTGTTTGTATTATTTAAATCTATTAATCATATAATCCTCAATATTTAGTGTTTGTATTATTTAATAAGTAAAAAGTTACGACATTTTAAATTATTTAGTTTGGCAAAGTTGCTACAACCGTTTTATTCATTTAGATGAAAATTTAGTTTTCAATGTACAGATATTGTCTTAAAAGTGATCATGTCATTAACATGAAAGTAAAAGATTTGTAAATAAAACAGTGTAATTCAAGCGGGCGAAGCCGCGAACGAGTCGCTAGTATACAAAGAGGATGATAATATGAAATAACATTTTAAAATAAAAAAAAATATAAAAATATATATTTAACTTGCAGACAGGTGACGGTGTAAACGACGCGCCTGCCCTCAAGAAAGCCGAAATCGGTATCGCCATGGGTTCTGGTACCGCCGTCGCCAAGTCCGCCGCCGAGATGGTGCTCGCTGATGACAACTTCTCATCTATTGTAGCTGCTGTTGAAGAAGGTATTGTTTTTTTTTATTCCAGAGTTATTTAATTGTTTGCCATAGTTACTTTATTTTTTTTAATATTTTGTTTAAAATGTTAATTAGCTCTAAAGTTTTAAAGGCAATATATTGATGTGTCTGAAACCTACTCGTGACGTAATTACAACATTGGTTAATAAACATTGGTTAATGTATTTCAAATATACATTCTGTATTAAAATAAAAGAAATGGATTAAAAACTCTGCTAAACTAAAACTTGTCTATCTCGCAGGTCGTGCCATTTACAACAACATGAAGCAGTTCATCCGCTACCTGATCTCCTCAAACATTGGTGAAGTGGTCTCCATCTTCCTCACCGCTGCCCTTGGTCTCCCAGAAGCCCTCATCCCAGTACAACTGTTGTGGGTCAACTTGGTAACTGACGGTCTCCCCGCCACTGCCCTCGGCTTCAACCCCCCTGACTTGGACATCATGGACAAACCACCCAGGAAGGCTGATGAGGGTCTCATCTCTGGATGGCTGTTCTTCAGGTAATTGAATGATTGGATTTAATACTGCTTTAGGTGTTATAGGAATTAACATATAAGTTTAAAATAGGTGTTTCTACAGTATGCTTGATGTGATAGCTGTAGATGGATGAATGATACTATTTCATTTTAGATATTTTTTTTTTACTTTTGACTTATTATCTTCAAGAGTGGACAAGGAAAACCCAACTTGAGTGCAGCCATTACTCGACGCTCTTATACAAAACTAACTTAGAAGTATAACAAATATACCTTCTAGAATATAATAAAACATGTACAAAATGAAGGAAAATTGGAATCCGCGATATTCGGATATCGTTCAAGCGCTTTGACCAACTAAATTATACATTCTCCAACAGACACGCGGCTAAAAAATATTTTCCTATCTTCAGTGTGGAATAAAAGACATACAAATTATTATTTTACTATACAGATACATGGCCATCGGTGGATACGTCGGTATGGCCACAGTAGGCGCCGCCTCTTGGTGGTTCATGTACTCCCCCTACGGACCCCAGATGACCTACTGGCAGCTCACACACCACTTGCAATGCCTCAACAACGCTGACGACTTCAAGGTAAATTGATTGAAATTTTGCCACAATTTTAGAACGATTATTTCAATTTTAATGAGATACTGAGAAAATAATACAACTGTATTACTTTCATTGATAAATGGACTATTCAACACAAAGACTTTTGTTTTTAGAAATTAGTTACACAAAACTTTCAGCATTTTAATTTCAAGTAAAAATTGTAAACTATATGTGCATATTTCCAGGGAATCGACTGCAAGATCTTCACAGACCCCCACCCCATGACCATGGCTCTCTCCGTACTTGTGACCATCGAGATGTTGAACGCCATGAACAGCTTGTCAGAGAACCAGTCGCTGGTGACGATGCCCCCATGGTCCAACATGTGGCTCGTCGGCTCCATGGCCCTCTCCTTCACCCTCCACTTTGTCATTCTTTATGTTGAGGTCCTCTCGGTAAGTGTACACTTCATAGAATATAGTATATTGTATATTTATGGAATAAGGTAAGGTAAAAAAATATGTTCATTATTAAACAGTGTTTATACATTTGTAATTTGTCTTGTTGAAGAAAGTAAACAGAAATTTTATAATTGTTGTGAGTTACAATATGATGTCCTTTCGAGTGCACTTCAAGAAACTTACTATGAGGTCAATACACCAATTTGAACTACAATAAATTAAAAATTTGTGTATATAAGTATAGTTACTATATATTATAAGCATATATATTCGCAGTTGTACTGTTGTGGCGGACCAAAATAATAAAATGGGTAAAATAAAGTAAGTTTTCACTAGATGATATTGGAGTTCGGTCAATTGATAGGCAATACCGGAGAGAGTTGAACCGTAAGTATTGGGGAGATCCAATCCCTGCCTGCATACATGAGTACCATACCGCGCGCGTGTTGCAGGCCGTGTTCCAAGTGACGCCGCTGTCGGTGGACGAGTGGGTGACGGTGATGAAGTTCTCGGTGCCGGTGGTGCTGCTGGACGAGGTGCTCAAGTTCGTCGCGCGCAAGATCTCCGACGGTGAGCGCCACTCCCCCGCCCCGCTGGACTGGCTCCACGGCATGCAGTGGATTGTGCTCATGTGGGCCGTCTTCTTTGGCATCATACTCTACGGACCCCTATAAGACCCCTCTAATACCCCCTCATACCACCACTGTGGCAAACATAGACAATGAGCCCCGGCTCACCACAGTACCTAACAGTTTGTACCGCTAATACCGAAGCACAGTGTGAAGTGACCCGTGTGACGTTTGATTTGACTGCAGTGTGAAGTGACCCCGAACGCTCGACGGACCGCGCTACAGTAGTCTAGTGGCCCGCTGTTGCGAGCATTTGGCATGTGCGAGACAATAATATTCACTTTTCAGTAACCCCATTTGGAGTCCATTTTTTTTATTTACATTCTATATTCCTGCTATATTATTCTTAATTGAAGATTATGTGATAATGTCTTTCGTTGATTGGACACCAAAAAGAAATTTATAGTTTTATGAGAATTTACTATGTTGTAAGTTAGTATACTTCGATAAAAATTATGTATAAATATATATTCTTTCGGGACAGGCTCCGTCGGTAATAGTATACTCGCACACAGCTCAGTACCTTGTCCTCTCGGACTGCTTACATGTTATATTAAACTTACATTGTTAGATTAGAATAATTTATTGTAAGTGTATTAGGGATGTCGTTGTTACGACAGCTAACTTTATTATTAGAGAAGAACGTTACTACTTTTTCTCACTTGTGGTCGCTTTTAACCTTACCCAAGCATAACTCCAATTTCAGAAAAATATATATAATTAGCAGCTAGCATTTGGCTACTGCATCATATACATGCCTGCATATGCCTGATATTTGCTGCTAATTTTATTAACAAATTTATGAATATGTCTTCTTGCGCTATTATTAACAATGAACTAATTGCAAGGATTTCTTTGAAACTTAGAATTGTGACACAACAAATGCCTCATTGTAAATTAATCATTACAGTTCAATGTCTACAAAATGTTTGAGAGTAATATATTTGAAGCAATATAGTGAAATATCTATTTATGAATAGTTATTGTTAAGAATGTTTGGTTTTGGTGATAACTCGTAGACTTTAATATGAAAATAACCGTTAAGACTTCACTTGTATTCATTATTTTGTATTTGATTGCCCAATATTGGAATAAAAAGGTAGTTTATAATATTTTTGAAGTAGTCATTTTGACATTTAGAAAATTTTTAAATTATTGGAACAAATGTTTATGTAAAAGTTGAAGTATTTTGTAAACACAAATGTGTCCGATTTGCGTCCTGCATGTGAACATTGCATGGTTTACTTTTTGAAAAGTACAGTTTTTTTTGTAATTTAAATAATCTTGTTTTCTTTTTTATTTTGTTTTTTTACATAACTAATGATTTTTTAGTTTACTATGTGGAAAAGTTAAAGTAAGTTTTAAATTTAAAATTTATAATATACTTACGAGGCAAATGGTTACCAACATCAACACTGCATAATTGAGGGCATGCTCAAAAATTTGTTGTGAATCCTGAACCTCTCCAACTATTATGATAGTATATAACAGTGTACTAAATGTTACAGATAACTAAAATATACACAATTTACAATAAAGGAAACCATCGACTTATTATTCATTGAAATATATTATCCAGCCCTCACCCACCTTTTACTGTTTTTCTAACTACTTTCAAATTGCACTTTTCCACGCAACCGACTACATATACCTTGTCAATACACATTAACAAGTGTTGTGTTTTCCTACTAACAAACTAAAACAAGGTTTTGCAAGCTTCAAAACAAATCGCTATTGGCTACACTATTTGCTACAAAAAAATCCTAAATTTCAAATTTAATTGACAATAAAACGTCTAATCAGTATTAAAAAAACAATCTACGAAATGATTTAGTACAAGAATATTGACAGTTGGTTCTGTTATAGCAAGCACAAGTGTATATTGCAAAACTTTCCCCTAATCCTTGCCACGGCGGGAACGGTCCAGTGGCTGCATGCTAACCCGGTGTTGTCTGCCCCCAGCCAAGCCGATGTGGAAGGTGTAAACGCCGGCCGCCGCCGACACGCCCGCACGCACCCTTGTTTGTTGTGACCCCGCAGTGACCTCGTAAGTTCCGGCTCGAGTGCTAACGACCGGCGTTAACGCTAACAACACCGTTACTTGTTTTGCAGCGAACGAGGTGGTCATTGACAAGTGGTAGGCCACCGTCACCTCAGTCACCGTCCCCTCAGTGTCCCCCGAGTGTCGTGCCGCGCGTGGGCGTCACCTGCGTACCTTCTACGGAGAGGACATGTTTATAATGTGTATATACTATACTATACTATACTATACGTATTTAGGAGGTTTCGATTTGTTATTACGTTACGTTGTTCTTGAAGACTACATGGTGCCCGTCGACAGAAGCAGTGCGATAGACTATGTGTACTTAAGTTGACAGCGTGCTATTATTTATTGTTATATTTTATTCTCTTTATCTAGTTTGCTTATCTAGATCCGATATTTCTGTTTAGTGCTGACGCCTCGACGAGCAATATGGTGTCTGTAAGGGAAGGATATACAATAATATCCGGAGTTTGGGACATAAACGTGTCCAAATTTTAAACATACCTGTACATTTTAATGTATTATTGTTTTGTACAATAAATCGTTATAAAATAACTAATGTTTTATTTAAAAAAAAAAACAATTTTAATTATTTTTGGAATTGAGATATATTTTTCTAGCGCTACATACACTATAACAGTTTATCATTGCGTGCGGTCTTAGAGTGTCTCAAAAGGATTTTTAAATTTAGTAGATCGATTTAAAAAAATTAAAACCTTATATAGGGTCCCAAATCTGGACTGTGTGGAGACCAACATATGTCACCTCTCCAGAGATAATTTGCCTGAAACAATTTCACGAACACATGGCAGAAACATAATGGACGTGTGTGAAATTGTTCCGTGGTTCCTGTTAGAACTATGTTCTTTGCTTATAGCCAGCATAATTTGGCAGTTCAGATACCAAAACGATGCTCTGATAGTCAGGGTAACTGCACGCCTCCTTCCGTCATCAAAAAACTAATGGCCGATAATTCCTCGCGCCGACATCGCAGACTATACGGTCACTTTAGGCGAATGTAGGGGTTTACTATGTGGGTGCTTCGGATGGATTCATCTTGAGGCTTTAATTCGCGTACTAATTAAATTTGGGAGGGGTGCAGTTTTATGTATTCATTCATACTGCGCTGTAATCTATGAACATTTCAAGCACTTGCGCACTTCCGAATTGAAAGGTTTAGGCCAGGATTGACTAACACTCAGCTCCTTTTCTACAGTTGTTGATGACCTAGGTCGGCCAGAATTTTATTTATCTGTACTTCGTAACCTACATTTTGTATACTCTCACGCGCATAAAGTACGGTCTGCTCCCGAGAAAAGCTCCATAGCGACTTTATTCCCAAGAGCCAGGCTACCGATTGATAATCGACATAACCCTCCTCGGATACATTGCGTTCACATAGTAAGCTAAATAAGTATAAAATTGATTTGGAGACATTCTGTATGTAAATTCTTTTAACTTTCAACTCGCCACAATAGCTTTTTTTTTCACAATTCTATTTAAAAGCTATTATATACAAACTTCGTATACATTCATAAAAGTAAAATAAATTGAAAATAGAAAATTTTATTTCTATTAGCCGATGATGCTGACCCCATCACTAGGGCTACACACCATCGCACACACACGCAACACACCGTCACTGCGGTGTGTTGCGTGTGTGTGCGGACGAGATCCCAGTTTTTCTGTAGCCCAATCGCGTCTAGGCGCGACAGGAGCCCACGATTAAAATATCCAAAAGGGCCTCAAGAGCCCTACCCAGTAAGCCTAGCTCGGACTGAGCGAAGCAAAGTCCCCTAATACAAGCGATTTAACAAGACGTGGTCCGAGTCTCACAGAAGACGCCCTTGCGACAGAGTGCCTCCCCAAGTCCGGTAACGCTGTAGAGGCTAACAGGGCCAATAGCATAGTACACATTCGAAGATAGATATATAGGTATACTTTCAGTCTCTGAAAGAAAGTCGAAACAAAATCAAATAAAATGTATATATGTATCATGCATTAATTATATGCAGCATATCATATATAAGGACGGGTTAAGGAACCACTTGAATAATGTAGCATCTGAGCTGATTAACATCAGCTACCTTAAGCGTCTGAAGCGATATTAAATCCTAGAGCTAGACTCTAGACATTGAGCAGGGTCGCTACCGCTGGGGAGCACCTTCACTAGACATGAGACCAACACCAGATTCGCTCATAGTCTCTGACTGATTACAGAAAATCCAGAAAAAAATGGATCATATCATAATCTTTAGGGGTTCTCAATGATCTTTCTCGGCTTATATTTAAAATTAAAGTTGTTGATTGTTTACATTTTTATCTAATCTTTAAACATTCAACTAATAAATGCTGCAAATCTATTTTAATAATTTTTTCATCTTTAATAATATTTTACACTATAGTAAACACAGTAGTAATTTATTTATATATATAAATGGTCTTCGTGATCTGTGCATTTTAGGTTGTACAACTTAACTTGTAGACGTTTTCAGAATAGGTAATGTATGCAAGCTAAAATGTCATTATCATATCGATTTGTCAAGTCGATTTTACAAACTTAACGGCCTTTAGGGGCTGCAAATATTGTGTTAATTAAATAAATGGTTCATAGTGTATTAAACAATATGAATCGAGCCACAAAATAAAAGAAATGGATTCGTCTAGGTTCGTATTTTGTCTTATTTTTGCCGAGTAGTAATACTGTGGAGACTATTTACACGTGTAAAAGTCGTTTTGTTTATTTTTATAAGTGAAATTTGGTCTTTACAGATTAGAAAACGAGCTGCCTACTAAAATGGCTCATCTAGATATAATGGAGATCGGGGAAGCTTGCTCTGATATCATCAAATCTGAACCAACTAATTCGCGAGTGTTAAGAAAACGTAAATCTTTTGCCCCAGAGCCGGCCAAATCTTCTAATCGTAGAGTTAGTATGAAGCCTCGTAAACATACCATAGCAGAAAACGCTAATTCTAAGCAAATTGAAGCGTTATATTTAAATAAAAAAATTAAAACGCTATCTCAAACTTTAGAAACAATATACGAAGAGCCTAAACCTAATAGTCCAGATACCAATAACTATATTGGTGGAAGAAAAATTAAAAGACTGCTTACATTCCAAATAGGGAACCAATATACAAAAGAAAAAATAAAAAAACGTAGAGCAAAAATTAAAAAAACTTCTTGGTAACAAATCATTTTTGAACAGAAAAAAAATTCCCATGGCTGTTTTTCTTAAAACTATTGAATGCTTGGAGTTAGATGAAGTGGTTCCAGCTGAAAGTACTACTGTTAATAATGTAGTATGATATTCAATTATGATATTACCTGAGGTATATCAATATCAATTTCAGAACAAAATAGGTATTAACTTAAGACTGCTCTGACTGTTATTAAGTATTTCTATGTTTATGACAAATCTATAAATAATAAAATATGAATGAACTTAGTAATTATATGACTTTTATATGTAAAGAAGTTGCTTTATTTTCAATCATATAAAAAAAGAAAATAAATTAGCCAATAAATGTACTTAAATACTTTATTCTGGAATGACAATGTATCTTAAAATAAATAATCTTATTATAAAACATAAATAATTCAGATCTAACAATAACACATTTTATTAAACTATGAAATCTAATCTTTTACTTTACATTCAGTTGATGTTCTATGACATCCCGGGTATTCCTTCAACATACTTGTAGATTTATCGTTGAGATTCACACAAACACAGCTAGTTTTATTTTCACCAGGAGCGTACAGTTGACGAGGCACTCCAACCCAACTTCTATCAATACCTCCACTGCAAATATTTAAATTAAACAATTAAAATAAACAGGGCCATTCTGATGCAGTTGTACATCCCTCTCTCTGCAATGGTTGCAGTTCTTGCCCACATAGAGTAATGAGTTATTTTCATTTCTTTGCCCTAGTAACAAGACAAAATGTTGTTGTTGACTACCATAATACCTCAAATATTGGCTAGTACTTAAAATTGAGTATCTTCACACTAGGCCGTCTGCCTTCTCTGCTGCACTTTTAATTAAAGATCTTTTGATTTATAAAAATAAGTAAGCACTTTATTTACATCAAGTACAATACTACCTTGACTTTGTACACCATACTCGAGTACCAACATCCTCACTCCAAGCTATATTACAAGGTGGATATAATTGATCTTGCTTCATAGCTTTTTTCTTTTCTAATTTGCATTTTTTAATTCTTTGTTTGAATTCAATCATATATGAACTTTCAGCACCATTTTCATCATAATATCTACCAACTAATGTACCTAAAAGATATTTCTTTTAATTATTATATGGACATTATACTTTTCTCTTAAATTGTTTAGTAAAAAAAAAAATATCAATATTTATCATCAATTTGTATATAAAAGTGCAGTCATGGTGCAGCTTAACTTTAAATTTCAAAAACTTTGATCCCCACTTTGGAAACAACTCATTTTCATACACTTGCAATGAAAATAAAGTTAATAACTGAGATCCAACAATCAACAAACAATGATTCAAATTTAGACCCTACAACCTGCTATATGGTTTTTAAAAGCTTGAAAAAACTAATGTGAAACTGATAATATGAAACCTACCAATATAAGAATATTTCCCTTTAAATGTATCTCTCCATTGTAAGATTGTTAACAGTTCACTACATGAAAGATCTAATACATGGTCTTTATTATTAGATTCATCATTAAAATTTCCAGTTACTAATGCTCTTGAGCCATCTTTACCTGAAATAAAATTAAATATTCTTAATATAGTAAAGTAATTCAATCAATCAATTAATATGCATAATAATTTATAATATGCAATAATACCTATAAAATAATTATAAGGTGAACCTTCCCCATAGTGTTTTTTTCCTTCAGTAACATCATATATGCTGCCAAGAACTGCTAAATATAGTTTTCCTTCAGCAACTAAATCTTCAGAAAAATAAATTCCTTTTTTTTGTATTTTAACTTTTGGAAATATTTTATAATTACTGTAATATTTTTGTAAAACTATGCCTATAGTCAAGGCTAAAGTAGCGAGTACAAAATATTTTGTTTTTAACCCTAATGTGAAAGACATATTATAAAAATATTATTAATTTAACGAATAAGGTTTGTGTAATTTTAATATTAACACTTTTTTTATGCATTCATATACTCTATAGAAATACAAATAAAATATTCCTTGTAGTTAACTATTTGACAGCTGACGTCTACATTTTGTTTATAAGTGAAAGTTTATCGATTACACTTGCATACGCATAGTACGGAATATACGTTTCTTGTTACAGAGATAATAATTAATAATAAGAGAGATAACAGTTATTGACGATTTTGTCTAAAATAAATAACGTACATTATTTAATATTATTTTTATATTATTTTCACATTTGTTTATATTATTTTTCAAATTGCAATTATTTTGAAAATAGTTTGAACTTTTCATAGTTGAAATTTGACTAACTGACAGATTTGTCACAAACTCACAAACCTCAATGCAAACTTTGGCTATTGTACTTTTCCTAATAATTTGGAATTCTCGAAATCTGATTTTAGTAGGTTTTAAGTTTAAGTGTTAATCAAACTTTACTTTTCATCAGTTATTATTATTATGTATTTATATAATGTACCTCTTACAGTATAACTTAAAAGTTGTTATTGTAGGCCATTATAACAATAAATAAATGTTGTATGATATGATAATATAATCTAAAATAATTAAAATCCCGATCCAATTAAAACCGTCTTAACATCATGATGAAGTCTTTTCGTCAGCTGCGCAAATATTCAAAATTTCCTAGTAGACGAAGAGTTGTGGTCACAGGTATGGGAGTTGTGTCACCTTTGGGAACTAATTTAGGACTATCTTGGCAAAATCTTTTAAAAGGCCACTGTGGTATAATTGCATTAAAAGATGAGGAGTATTCTAAATTGCCTTGTCGGATAGCAGCGGTGATACCTGCTGAAAATGACAGTGAAGTAACAAAAGTTCTTTCTAAATCAAATCTAAGGCTGATGGCCCCTGCTACTTGCTTAGCTCTTCTAGCCACCTCAGAAGCATTAAAAGATGGTAATTGGATGCCGGTATCTGATGAAGATAAAGAGGCAACAGGAGTAACCTTAGGCATGGGAATGATTGATCTTAAAGATGTATGTGATACAAATAATGCATTACAGCAAGGTTATAATAAAGTAAGCCCATTTTTTGTACCTAGGATATTACCAAATATGGCTGCAGGTCACATAAGCATTAAATATGGTTTTCGAGGTCCTAACCATGCTGTCTCCACAGCTTGTGCCACTGGTGCCCATTCTATTGGTGATGCTTTTAGATTTATAAGGAATGGTGATGCTGATTTAATGGTGAGTGGAGGAGCAGAAGCTTGTATCAGTCCCTTAGCCTTTGCTGGATTTTGTCGCTTAAGAGCATTAAGTACATCATTCAATGGTGAACCTCAAAAAGCTTCTCGGCCTTTTGATAAACAAAGAGATGGCTTTGTCATGGGTGAAGGTGCTGCAGTTTTACTGTTAGAAGAATATGAACATGCTTTAAAACGAAATGCTAAGATGTATGCTGAAATATTGGGTTATGGATTATCTGGAGATGCTTCTCATATTACCACACCAAAAGAGGATGGTAGTGGTGCTATTTTATCAATGAAGAGAGCTTTACGAGATAGTAATTTAGAGCATGATAATATTTCATACATAAATGCTCATGCTACATCTACACCTGTTGGAGATGGTATTGAGGCTACAGCCATAAAAACTTTATTCAGTGGTAATTTTAAAAATGTTATGGTGTCTTCTACCAAAGGTGCTCATGGTCACCTTTTAGGAGCAGCTGGTAACCTCGAAGCTGTATTCACTATTTTGGCTTGTCACCATGGCATTATACCACCTACAATAAATTTAGAAGAACCTATTGATGATTTAAATTATGTAGCTAATGTTCCTCAAAAATGGGACCAAGAGAGAAGGATAGCATTAAAAAATTCATTTGGTTTTGGTGGAACAAACGCAACACTTTGTATTTCAAGTATACAGTAGTAGTAGTTTATAAGTAAATAAAAGAATGCCTTAGACTTGATAGTATATTTAAAACTGAGTTACAAATGTTTCCAGATTTTATAATGATGGCAAACATGCCATGGTAACTCCCAACTATTGCTGTTTAAGCATCAGCAAAGAATAATCTGTTGTGTACCACATTATATTGAGTCACAAAGCACAAAAATAAAATGATTTGATCAAAATGCTACTATATTTCATTATAAAGCTTTTTAACATTTTATAATAATATTTGTTAAATGCTGGGTTTCATCCAGTCAATGGTTTTATATCATATGCAGTTGGAGTCATTCAAACATGCACTTTATTTTGTAATACTTATAATTATTATATGACTGCCATTACAATATACAAATGTAATCAATGTATACATATATATACTACAAGCACCTTTTTTTAAATATTCTAAAAGTCAATCTATGAACCATTTCTATTAAATTTATAACAGGAACATGATATCTGGAGTACAAAGTAAATTTTATATCAAAATCTTACCATAAAAGTGAAATTTGAAAGCAATCTGACTTGGTTGATTTTGCAAAGGTGCCTAATGCATTTAACAGCTTCTATTACACATATATATTTTGCAATGTAAAGAGCCCTTTTGGAAACAAATAATAATTCATTATTTAAAATAATAAAAATACTAATAAATTGATAATCTTTTAGATGTTTTTCGAATGATTTGAAATAAAATAGAGTTTAAATAAATAAAATACATATTTTGTTCATTCCGATGTATAAGCATGTGCAGTTTGAATGTAACATATAATGAGGTAAATTAAGCGGGATGCTTGTCTTGCTTCAACACTACGGACTGTGCCTGAGGAGTGTTTACACATAACTGGGCAAATTTCTGCCTTAGATTTTGTCTCAACTCTTGCCGCTTTTCAGTTATGTTTCTTCGGGATTTAAATTCCAAAACATCTTCTATAGGAATATAACTGGTGTCTTGCTCTTCATCTGATGAACATGTATCCTATAAAAAAATTAAAATGCAATAACATCAAAATTTACTTATGCAGTCTTTATATAAATTAATATAAATATAAATATTAATTTGTCTTTATATAAATTGTAATTAGTAATTAAACTTAATATTGATAATTTATTTATGAGGCCTGTCGTGGCGCAGTGGCACAACAGTGTGACTGTAATCGACAGGTTCTGGGTTCGATCCCCAGTCGAGGAAATGAAATATTTAATATTTTCAATTAAAAATTATTTAATGTTTCATTTCTTCGCTCTGGTAATAAGGCAAAGCGCGGCGTTGAGTTCCGCCACTCAACACGCAATGCCTCAAATTCGGTGGAAAGTGGGGAACAGAAGTGGAACGGATCCTGTATAGACCTTGTCCTTAAAATGTTAATTGGTAATGTTATTAGAACATGACATTAGTTCAAATTACTAATTATGTAGTTAGAGCAGGCCAGCAGTAACACACAGTAAAAAATTTTTTTTTTATATATATATCAACATTTTGCACTGTATGTTTGTTATGATGAAATATATTTTTCTCTTTCGCTGCATCCACTCATTGCAGGGTAGGCAAAGGGAACTTGGGAACCTAGTGTTCAGACACTCCATTCCACTTTCGTTCCCCACTTTCTGCCGAATTTGAGGCATTGTGTGTTGAGTGGCAGAACTCAACGCCGCGTTTTGCCTTGTACCAGAGCGAAAAAATGAAAACATTAAATATTTCAATTGAAAATCTTAAATATTTCATTTCCTCGAGTAGGGATTGAACCCAGAACCTGTCGGTTACAATCACACGCTTGTACCACTGCGCCACGACAGGTCTCGGCTGTAAAATACAATTATATAAATCTCTCATGTTGAGATTGAACCTACAAAAGTCAAATGCTTTGCAGTGTTAAAATTTACATTTATAGTAAGTAAAAGAAATAAAGCTCACCAGCATTTCTTGGAGAGAAAGTGTAAAACCAGTACATGATATCTTATCCATTTTGGTATCCGTACAATCGCCTCTCTCATGGTTGCAGAACCCTTCTGAACATGCCACCTCCGAGCCCTCTGGGGAACTCATGAGCGAGGACGAACCAGACATTATTTCACAACATACATTATTACCAGATGAATATCCACAGTCTTGTGAGTGTTCGTTATGTGATATATTACCATTTTTGCCACTCATTTTATCTTTCTTAGGAGAACTAGTGTAATCTACTTGACATGACTGACAGCTTTCACCATTAGATTGCATTACATCATAACACTGGGTATAGTTGAGGGTAGATAGTAAATTAGTTGGTATATCATCTTCCTCTAGCAAACACTCTTTACATTGGCACTTGTCTTCAGGTTCTTCTGAATCAGCTTCCTGCGAAAATGCATACAGCTACATACAAAAGAAGCATAGAGCTACATTTAATGAAGAGCCATACACCATTCTACATTTGTGTAATATTTTTTTAGTTTTTAGAAAAAAAAAATGTAGACGGAACATAATAATTAATAGTTTTAAGATAATCCTTATGGTTGTTGTCCTAATTTATGAGACAGAAAAATGAAAATTAACATTTCCACAAATGAAAAGCAAATCAATGTGTTGCCACAATACAACAACAGCATTCCCTATGTAAAAATGTTTGTACCTAAAGATTTTGTATCAAGTTTTTTTACCTTGCATTTGCTTTCGATTGCCTGCCGCTCCTTCTTCTTGCGTTTCTTGAGTTTTTTCTGTTCTTTCCGTTGCTGTCTCGAGACCTCCTCTTGAGTAATTTCATCATATAACAATTGTAGTTTGGAGACACCACTCTTCATTTCAACTGCAGTTTCAAATTTTCTATATAAGGCTTCAACTCCGACAGCTGCTAAGGCTTGACAAGTGCCTTCTTCTTCTCGGAGTCTTAAGGAGATGCGCTGAAGACGTTCATATATGCATATCCCGAGACATATTAAAACCTGAAAAATATTGATGAAATTGTCATGAAGAAGAACAATTAAACTAATAATTTACTCCACACAGTACATTTAAATGAGATTTTGTTGTTGAGTGGTGGAACATATTACCACATTGAAAATAAGTTGTTCCCCTGAGATGAAATCAACTGTTGTTTCTTCATTTACAACTATAAACTTTAAGAACCATACATTTTGTTTTTTACATACATACAAACTAATCTAATTCAATACTTGCCTCCTCCTGTGCAATTTCTAATGTGACGGCATGCCTTTCCCTATGATTACCAAATAACTCTGGTTCAGCTCTGGCTATAAGGTGCGCTATGTAATCAGTTTTGGCCTGCAAATGTAAATGTTTGTCTAACAAACATCTCTTGATACCACCATATAAGGCACCCACATAACCTTTCTCTTTCTGTGGCTCCTTCTCTTCTACTAATAACTGATAAGCTCTTAATACCTGACAAAAGATATACACATATATTATAGAATGTTCTATAAATTCTGAAACATCTCACCTTTTGGAAACCATTCAACCAGTATACTTTACTTGCTTATTAGCATTTATTGAAATTCTATATTTCTATATGCTTGTTACATCCTTTTTTAACTTATTTTATTATAAGTTGTACAGATGGTGTAATAAAGCATTAAATATATTAAAAAAATAATAAATCTAAAGTATGTTACAATTTTACATTAAGCAAGATTTTAGTGATAAATCATAAATCACTTCATTGTCAACAGGATTTCACAAGTATCTTGCATAAATATATTGTATTTTTTTTGTTTGTATGTAGATAAATCATACATATTTCACTGTATTATATTGAAAAAGTTGACATACAAAAACTTCATATAAAAATAGCTACTTTAGATTTATATAGAATATATGAATTTTGTTTACTAACAAATTCTTTAATAAATAAAAGATTTATGTTTTATATACTATTATTTTATTTTAATTACTCGAATTTTATAAAGCTTAGTTTTACAATCATCACTAACAAACTCTTTAATAAATAGAAGGTTTATTTTTATATATTATTATTTTATTTTAATTACTCAAACTTTACAAACCTTAGTTTTACAATCTGCACAAAATCTGTGTTTCTTTAGATAATTGTGTAATGTATCATGCAGGGTATTAAAATGCACTAGCGTCACATGTTCTCTTGCACAAGGTCTCATTGCATCCCAGGCGGCACACCACGCTGTTCTGCCACCCCATCCACAAGCCCCCCAACCCCAGCCACAGCTTGACCAACCCCTCGCTGTGCCTGCCTCTAAGGAATGGAGTGCACAACGCTGGGATTTCTTCCATCGTGGCTGACTTAGTTGTAGACATTCTATACCAGAGCTACAAATATATTTTTTTTAAATATATTATTCATCTATATTGAATATAGCCAGTTTTCCAGCATCACACATAGCAGAATGAGCAGAATATTAAAGAATAAAAAAATAATATCTTAATTTTACATGGACTTTTCATCAAACCTTTAATTGATTACAATAATCAACAAATCTTTCAAAATATATGTAAAGTTTTCAATTATATGTTCAAATTTAGTAACAAATTTATTTTTAATATTCTTTGTAGCTCTATGGATACCCTGTTATAATTATATTGACTATAAAATTATCAGCACTCAATATTGGAATTATAATGTGTACTATAATTTCAACTTCATTCTGTATCTTGCACATGGCGGAGAGGCATGGGAGAGGGAATGGGAACCTTGGAACCAAATGCTAAGACACTCCATTTCATTGCCGATTTTGAGCCGTATTCAAAGCATTGTGTTGAATGCAATCACATAACACAGCACTTTGCTTACAAGAGCAAATAAATTAAAATATTTTATATTTCATCAGAAAATATTTATTATTTCATTTCTTCAAGTGGTGATCAAAGTGACAGGTTGTGGATCTGTCACTTTTACAGTCACACGCTTGTGCCCCAGCACCACTACATGGATGTAAAAAGTTCAATGACTTTGTCATGTTTCGAATTAGCTTATTTTCACAATACAGTATTGGGTTGAGTATAACTAATTATTGTTTAATAAGTCTTAAAAAGCTTGAAGCAATAATTAATTACATTTTTTATTTATTTTAGTTATATTTAAAATGAAAGTATTGCACAAATAACCTAGTATTTAATTTTTTGTACTTAATTAAATTTTCATCAATTAACTTGCCTGTGTCCATTCAATAGTGTTGCAAGCGCTTGTGGATTTGTTATTTTATCTTCTTTTATTGTCATTATTTCATCTGGTGTTAAAATTAAAGGATCTAAAGTTGGATGTCCTGATTTACATAACTGATAGAAAAGTCGTTCAACACTGTAGATAAACAAACAAAACATGTTATATGAAGATATACAAAAATGCAGAAACTTACTTTGTCACAATAACTTAAGCTAATGCTAAAATATTACACTTTTTTGATAATACAATTACATTATTACTAATATGAATAATTTTGTTTAGTGATCTCTAATAGTATTTTGGTTTTAAGCATCCTCTTTTATTATAATGATAAGTTGTACATATATACATTTTTATATATATAATTATTAATAAATATATTTTAAAACTCTAACCTTCTTCGACAACCAACACAAGGAATGCTTTGATTTAAAACGTTAAATATATCAGTAGCATCGACTCTAAGAGCCGATTTTAATTCGTCTGTCGTAAGGATTCTGTATTTGCGCATAAATTCTTCGTATTCGCGACCTTTAACTTGTGGACTGTCACAAATAAGGCCCATAGTATTTAAATCCATAATCATCTGCAATTTATAATAAAATGAATACATTAACAAAGAATATTTCCAGAAAATAAGGTCAACATTGCGACGTCATAAGACAGTACAAAACTAGAGTCAATGCGGGAGAGATGTCAACGTTCAGGGAAAGTGATTAAAGAAAACTTATTTTCATTTAAATCAAGTATAAATATCTCTAAGTATTGGTTTATTTTTAATCTTTTTTAATAGTAATCTACGTTTGAGGTAATGTCAAAGTGCAACTTGGTAACTTACAGTTAAGTTTTCGTAAATAGTAAGTGGTAATTGTCGTCTTTTAATTGTTGGCTCCTTCTCACAATTATATATATCGACTAATTTAGCCATTTTTATGATTGTTCACATAAAATTACCGACAAAATATACAAATATAACAAAATGACGGCTGATGACGGCTAACTTTAGGAAATACACGTCGAGTCAAGATTAGATAAAAATTTCGCATATGTTGACCATAGAGTAAAAATTATCGGTAAGTTTACCTCTATACGGTACAATACAATGGTAATTTGATTCTATTCTCGCCGTATATATCTATATTTCAGCTTTTATTAATTTAGTATTATTTTTTATCACTAACCAAATTTTAAGTTCATATAATATTTGAAATAAAGTACCGTCACGCACGCAGTTTCATATAAATTGTAGCATCTTTCTTATTGTGGCACTACTGCCACAATAAGAAAGATGATAGAATTTGTTTGACATAAAATTGTTGTAAATAAAGTGGACCGTTCATAGTTCGTCAGTCCTATTAATACTTGAATTTCAATTGAACAAAACCTTAATAGTTTACAATAATGTCTAAAATTTTTACACCTACTAATCAAATTCGATTAACGAATGTCGCAATAGTTAGATTAAAAAAAGGTGGTAAAAGATTTGAGATTGCTTGTTATAGGAATAAAGTAATATCGTGGAGAAATAAGTTGTAAGTATTTATTTTCACTATAATTTTGTATGAATATAATATCACAATGTTAAATTTCTAAAAAAAATTTAGGGAAAAGGATATTGATGAAGTATTGCAGACTCACACTGTGTTTACAAATGTATCAAAAGGTCAAGTTGCTAAAAAAGAAGATTTAGTTAAAGTCTTTGGTAAAGATGACCTTACAGAAATATGTAAAGACATATTGGAAAAGGGGGAACTTCAAGTATCAGATAAAGAAAGACATTCACAAATTGATTCCCTTTTTAAAGATATAGCTACTACTGTTGCAGATAAATGTGTAAATCCTGAAACTAAAAGACCATATCCAGTATCAATCATAGAAAAAGCAATGAAAGATATCCATTTCTCAGTAAATGTGAACAAAAGTGCAAAACAACAATCCCTTGAAGTGATACCCTTGATAAAAAGTGAAATACCTCTTGAGAGAGCACAAATGAGGGTAAGAATTTTATTGAGCGGTAAAGAAGCTCGGAAAACAAGGGACAAGGCAGTCAAATTAGCAATGAACATTGAAGAAGAGAATTGGGAAGCTGGTACTGCCAATTTAATATGCCTCATTGATCCTGGTAGTTTTAGAACTTTAGATGAGATGATACGGGCAGACACAAAAGGCAGTGGGCAGTTTGAACTGTTAAACCTTAAAGAAATGATTGAAGGAGAACAAGCGTTATAATTAATTTTTTATTATAATTTTGTACAATAACTGTAACAAGCAATTATTTATTAAATATCTTTTGTATTGGCATTACTGTTTTTATTATAATTTTGTAAAAATATTGCAAAAATGTTTCTATATCCTGTTGCTATATACTAAGTATATTTTTATCAGCAATTAAATATTGTTTAAACTGTTATTTCCCAATAAAACATAAAAATTGCATAATATATTTACATTTAGGCTTGTTATGATGCAATGGCAAAAGCATGCTACTGTAAACGCGGTAGGCTGCAGATTCGATCCACCACAATCAAGAAAATGAAACATTTAATATTTTTATTTCTGATAACAAGCTAAAATGTTGAGTTCAAAGTACAATGGCTCAGATTCGGCAGAAAGCGGTGAACGAAACGGAGTGACTTAACACTAAGTTCCTAAATTCTCTCTGAAGTCTGCACTGCAAAGTTAAGAAAAGTCAGTACTATAATCCTGAAAACCAAATTTGATAGAACTATTTTGCATACACTACGCTTTTATTATAAAAATGAAATATGGAACTACTTTTTGTGTGACATAATTTATTTATTATCTGTGCAGTGTCTGTTGAATAGAGATATTCCATTCTAATTTGTAATATTTATGTTAGAATAAAAATGAGGAAGGAGTTAATCTTAATAATAAGTTAATGTATATGATGTCTCAATAATAATAAAAAATATTTTATGCATCTGAAAAATATGAAATCAAATCACATATGTGAGACGTATTTGGTGTTTTATTGCCATTTATCACATTTTGCAATTTTGGATTATATATAAAAAAATAAAAAAACATAATAAGCAAATTATGTCAATTGTTATGTTATTTAAATTAACAATTAATTAAAATCACATTTTCGTTATAATATGTGGTTATATATACGTGCGCATTGATTTATTTATTTTTCATAATTATAATTAATTGAAAGCTTTATTTTATTGTTGTGTGTGTTTTTTTTATAAATTATAAGAAAATATTTTGTTTTTATTATTTTGAGATAAACGACGGATAAAATCGATAATAATTTGAAACGTATAGAGGAACGTCGAAGTGAATGTACCCATCAGCAAATGAATGACAAATTAAAAAGTTTTATTTTTCTTATATTGGTACGAGATTTTATTGATTGTTTTCTTTCAAGATTTTCGGCCAGACGGCGACTGAAATTGCAAGTTACTGTGATATATTTATTTTCAATAATTAATTATTCTTATCAACCAATTAAATGAGCAGGGATATCGAGTTATGTCTATAAGTAATGGAAGGTACAGAACTGGGTGGCGACCAGCAATTCTGTTTGAGATGGAACAATTTTCAAGCAAATATAACTTCTCAATTCGAGGCACTGCGCGATGATGAGGACTTCGTTGATGTCACCCTGGCATGCGAGGGACACAGGCTCGAAGCCCACAAAGTGGTTCTTTCGGCCTGTAGTCCTTATTTCAAGGAATTATTTAAAGTAAGTCCATCTTTCACTCCCCACACTTTGATGTGTCACCATTACAATGACTCTAGTGAAAGTTGTTATGTATAAAACACTTGATCTACTTACAAATGCCATGTCTCGCGATCCAGTTAAGTATTCGTGATTTCATTATTTGTACCTACTTTAGAATTCTGTTTCACAATTTCTAATTAATTCATTGCTATTCAGGCGCCAATATTGTTAATTTTAGTTTGATTTACACTTTAATTATGTGTATAAAAGCACCTTTCTATCTCTTGTCATTTTTTTTTTCTTTTTAAATTAACATTTATTACATTATTTAGTTTATTACTTTTTTACTTTGATTGTAAATGTTAAAGTGACAGTTTCATGGCTTTCACAATATTAACATCTTACTTTTAATATTTATTTACAATGGAAAATTACTACTTATCAATAGAAGATCCATGCCACAGCCCATGCATATTATATCATAAATAGAAAAAATACAATCAATTCTATATTTATGAGATATGATATAATCTTTTTTGTGTTACTTATGTGATTTTATATTATATAATTTGAAATAACCTAATTTTTGCAAATATTTATTTATGGTTATTATACACAGCAAAGATAAAATTCTATATAGAATTGTGATTTATGTGCTAGTTAGAAATGGGCCAATTAACTACCATTTCATAAAATCACTTCTACATTATAAGGTCTTTGCCCTCAGCTACAATGGACATTAACATTTCTTTTCATGTATTACAAATAATTTTACTGTCATACAATTTGTAGAACTGTAGTTTGTAGTCTAATAATTCATTCCTTTATTTTATTTTATTTTATATATCTTATCAAATTAATCACTAAGTGATAGTCATGACATGCGTAACAGTGGCTTTCGCCAAGACTTCCCCTTCCACATGATGATTATTTCATTAATATAATTTGGAAAATTGGAAAATATACATCAAATCAGCCTTAAATTAACTGTGAAGTTTGTGTATATGAACAAGAAGTTATATCAATTATCCATAATGATCATTTAGCTAATACGTTTAGTCCTTGTACTTACAACATAATACATAGTTACTTCTATTAAACAAGTTAATATTATAACATTCTGCTAGCTATATAACTATTTATTATAAGAGATAAAATACTTGTTGATAATACTTGAAAGCTAAAATAAACAATAACCTAGGTTTATGAGTGATAATGGCTAAACACTGTAGACATACAACAAGATGTAAGTTATTTTCAAAATTAACCCTTAATTGGTTATGGGGAAACATTTTTCCATCATATCAATTGTAAAAAATATAATGCCTAAACAGGCAAAGTGAATACTGATAGACTTTATTCTTTAGTTATATAATATTTTATTTAACTATATATAAAAAATACTACCTGATACGATATTACAAACTATATATGTATAAATAAAAAAAATATTGATTGTGTTTTGCCCATTTAGGGGTTATTACTGACATTGCATACTATTATCAAGATCTGTCAATGACCTGTTACAAAATTGATAAGAGATGGTAACTCAGTGATTGTGTTGTTTATTTTAAAGGATGAATATGTATGTATACATTCCACAGCTATAGCAACAACTTTTTTTTTCATTAATTACCATATAAAATGTTAATCAGACTATAAATATATTTTAACTAAATAGTTCAAATATATTTTTAGTCTGATTCAGTATATATAGTTTGTTGTTTGTTTTTATAAAATGTATATATTATATAGGGCAACATTCTAATAATAATAAGGTACAAGGATGTTAGGGCATAGTGAAATAACATTTGACTGTCAATGTGACGGTTGTGGGTTTGATATATAATTATTTAAAATTATTTCCATTTCTCTGCCAAAGTGCTCTCTTTGTTAAATATGCAAAAGATTATGAGATATAAAGTGTGTAAATAAAGTTTTATTATTTTTTATATTTCATTAGGAAGTATTTTAATTTTTTTTTGTCTTTTTAATTTTTTTTATATTTAGTTAGAAAAAACGATATCATTATAGTATTTTTTAATAAACTAAATAGAAGTCATATTTGTGATGTAAAAATTTATATAAATATTCTATAGTACCATCATCATTATAAATTATTAATTTTGAAATATCTACAGAAAGTATACCACAACTCATTAGTTGGAAGCAATTAACCTTATTACTATGTTGCTCCTATTGATTTATATAAATAAAAAGTAAGTGTATGGTCAGTCAATGAGTTTCCATTGCAAATTTTGAAATTATTATTATTATGTAAGCATTTTTTTTTTCTTAAAAGCATCAATGTAAGCTAATTTTGATTGTTTTAAGGCACAGACAAATTTAGTTGTAAGCTTGGCCTGTCCGACTATTTAGTCAGATAAATTTACGGGGGGATGTTCTTCCTTCCCGCCCTTGTGGGCAGGGAATCGGACTCAGGGCTTTGAGGCCCTCTTCCGAAGTCTCTAACTCCGCTCGTCACTACGAGCGCGTCATTGGGTGGGCAATGCCCGGGGGATTACAAGCGCCTGCGTTTTTACTCGCAGGCGCAGGGGACAGTAGAATCAGACGGGATGAGCTGTGTGCCACCTGGGCGGTCAGCCCAGCCAGGTGAGACCCCCGGTTGCCCGGGGGAGGCCCAGCTTAGACGACCTGCGACCAAAGTGGCAGCTCAGGAATAATTTTAGTGTTTCCTAACACATTTTAAACCTTTTAGTACGGTTTCTAGTGGTTTGCCATAATCTCAATTAAAACATCAAGTATCCATACATGATTGAAAACTTTATTGATTATTAGTAAAATCTAAACATAAATAAAGTTTTCAGTTATATCTATACCTTAAATTATTGGTTAAATCAACTAACAAAATGTAAATAACTCTAGGTTTCCTCTGCCTAATATGACATACAGCAATACCTGGAGCTTTTTGTGTCATTATTCATTATATTTCTTATAATTTTGCAGTGCTTCCTTAATAACTGTACTCTACTCAGATTTTGAGTACCTAGTTCACACTCTTACACTCCGTCACCTGCTTCCAAGTCCAAATCACATGCTTGTGCCCCTGTGTCACAACAGGCCTTGTGCCTCGTCACAGGCTTCCTTAATAATTACTTTGCATAATTGTTTTCAGAACAATCCATGCCCTCATCCTATAATATTTATGCGCGACTGCGAGGTGTCGCACGTGCGCGCGCTCCTCCAGTTCATGTACGTGGGTCAGGTGAACATTGCACAGGCGCAGCTGAGCGCGTTCCTGCGCACTGCGGACGCGTTGCAGATACGAGGACTCACTGATTGCTCGCAACATAATGATAAAGTACGCTTTATGTTTATAAGAAAAGTTGAATATGTCTGTATGACTGAAATTGATTTATTCCCAATACTTTTATGAGAGATTGTTTGAATTAATTGTTTGGTTACAGAAAGTGAACAGAAAGTCGCCACCATCCCAATTACGTAATTTGCTCAGCGCCAAGCCGTCACATTCTACCTCCTCCTCCAAAGCCGCAAGCCAAAACGTAGAATCGACGTCTGCCGATGACCTAGACAAGAATACGAGTCGCCGTTCCGAGAGAAATTCTCCCGATGTTGCCAGAAACAATCTCAGCGAAGAAGCTTCCTTTCAAACTTCTAGTCAAATGAGGCCTAATAATGACGACTATAACCAAACTTGTAACTACCCTACTTTAAGGGTGAAAACTGATCTCGAAGCAACTGAAATTAACAATGATGAGAATGATATACTCATGGACCCCGGGGACTCGGAGAGCGCGGATAAGTGTCAGGAGTTCAGCGCCACCGATCTGCTCGAGCCCAAAATGGAAGTCATGGAGCAGGAGGCCAGCGATGAGGAGCGCTCCACTTTCCAGCCTATATACTACAACGAGAATAACGCGCTGGCCAACCCCTTTGCCACTTTACAAGGTAGCCTCTGCTGTTATATATGTAAAAATAACAATGTTTACCTCGAGAAACAATTAAATGAAGAATATGTTTTAAGTGTTATGGGTTAACTAATTTACTATTACTGTGATATGATATTCGATTTGTTGATAACAATGTAGTTAAATTGAAGGCCGTATGCGGACAAAATTATTGCGTAAAATACCGCATATAGTAGTGTTTTATCCAATAATGTTGCCACTATATTAATTTCTAATATTTATGAAAATGATGTAAACAGGTAACATCGATCTCATGGCGGGAATGAACGCGGATCTGCGCGACGAGAACTCTGAAGGTAAATACTCTGTGTAATTCACGTCCACGTCATATATCATTCACACGCACACGACTCGGACAGCCGCGCCCCCGGCGACCTCCCGACCAGAGACTAGACTATATATTAACTGTTAACTATATATACGTTCCAGGGATGTTACGGATGTAACATTTCGCATCTGGATACGGATACGAATATGAATGTGAGAATACTATATCGGTTTCGCCTCGGTAAAATTATTACGGATCATCTGTTAATTTCAGATAATTTCGGTTGTGCAGATGTTAGATATTTGAGATTTATTTATTTAAATTAATCCTTTACTGACAGTTTTTGGTATATTGTGTTAATTTTTTTGTAGTAACAATTTTTTTGTTTGATGTCTCGACCAGGCAATATGAAAAAGTTTTTATTTTTCTCAAGTCTCACTTATTCTGCCCATATCCGAAATTATCTGAAAGCTTTACACCGGCATCGGCTACGGTTGTGGATAGTTATTTCTGTTATCTGATTGGTTTGGTAACGGCTACATGGCACCGTAACATCCCTGATACGTACGCCATACCTAGACGAGGTTGTACATAGAGAGCGCGCGGGACGTTCACGTGGCTCAGGCGCTCGGCGCGCGGGTGTCGGGTCGCGCCTCCGCCGCCGCGCCGCACCGCCCCCACACCCCCCTCTCCCCTCCGCACCGCCGCTACTGGTACCGGTAGTAGGGCCGCGATACATTCATTATTCTTAATTGTAAAGATTAGTCTCGAGATATTTGAATAAAGAACAGAAGATAGTCAGGATTTTTTTAGTTAAAACATGATTTTTTATATTTGCGTTTTTTTAAAACATATCAAATTATAATAAAAAAAATACTTGAAGAGTACGATATTTAATATTACATTGAACTATCCCTAGCTATGATGTTAAATTTCGATAAAATTATTATATTGCATAGTAAATGTATTTTTCGATAGCAGAAGTAATCCGAAGAAAGTAAAAATACGACGGGATGGTTTGGGTAGTGTAGGGAGTGTAGGGGGTGTAGGGCGGCGTGCGGCGGGCGGGCGGCGGGGCGGCGGGGGCGCAGTGCGATCGTGGTGTTGTTGGCAGCGGGCGGCGGGGGCGGCGCGGGTGAGGGCGGCGCGGTGGCGGGCGCGGCGGCGGGCGCGGGCGGCGCGCCGGGCGCGGGCGTGCGGTGCGCGCAGTGCGGCCGGCGCTACTCCAACGCGTCCAACCTGCGCCAGCACGTGCGGCTGATCCACGAGGCGCAGCCGGTGGTGTGCGCGACGTGCGGCCGCTGCTTCAAGACGCCGCTGTACCTGCGCCGGCACACGCTCGCGCAGCACCCCGCGCGCCTCAAGCCGCCGCCGATACCCGCGCTGCGGCCCGCGCACCGCTAGCACCGCGCGCTCTCACACATGCACACACCGCACGTACACACCCCACTCTCACACACACACACACACACACACACAACGCAGCATTGTAAATTCGAATTTTAAACGTACATGATGTTCTATTTTTGAACGTACGTTCCAGATATTTCATGATTATATTCAGAATGACTATCTAGAAATAAAAATGAGATTCAATGTTACTTAATGAGCACAACTATAAAAGATAAATACGCTTGAAACAGTTTGAAAAAAATATACAAATTGATTAAAAGTCGGATCGATATAAAATATTATTTTGCGTATATTAATGACGTAGGTTCGATTTTACAATGTGTCGTAAGATTAGTAAGAGTAGTCGACTTATCATAAATATTATATATAATGTCGACTTAGTCGACGATGTCGAGCGGCTATCGGAGAATGTATATCCTCGTTAGGTGACACTGTCAAGATGTGGCTTAACGGTATAAAGAAGACTGTCTGTAGATATATCTAGTCTGTGATCGGAGCGTCGCCGGGGGCCTATCGCCGTCACACCTCTCCGCTTATTGCGTGCCTTTCAATGTTACACCGAGGCGTAACAAGGGGACTTCACCTGACATTTACGCGTTATCGAATTATATTTCATTTGTTTGAATATTCATATACACTTATACAGTTTTGATTTAACAGTTACAATACAATAGTTCCTGGTGAAGTCTCGTTGGGACGTCTCGGACACCTTCCTTTCTGACAATAGACTGATCGTTGTTGAAGCATTTGTTGCAACCGGTGCTGATTTATCATAGTTATTTACAGGTTACATATACACACCTACATTATACACGTCCGCGTTTAGCGCGCGCCCCCTCCCGCCGCCATCTTAGCGAATATTAAATATTTTCATAGTAGAGTAATATTTTGTACTGCGCGCGACGGGAAGGGGCGCACGTGTCCGTTTTTTAGTGTCGAACTAGTGCTGACTACAATAACAATAGTAATATTTTTATACACGATAGTTTTTATCTTTACACATTACAGATATTATATTGTTGAGTGATCGGACGGCTCCCGGTCTATAGTTTGTACAAACACGTGTTACAGTTAATATTTGATATCTTCAGATTTACGTATCCAGTGGATTATTCTATACATAATATTATAATAGTTGTTTACTGTTATCATTTAATCGGCACCGTTAAACTGAATAGGTTTTATAAGGTGCGTTACGTCAGCTTACGTTTCAATCTGTGTGTTACTTTTACGTATTCGGTTCGAACGACTGATTTATATTTTAGTTGATGATTGCCATTTAAAACGCTTCTAGTCAATAAAAAATAAAAAAAACTGCATTTAAGAGCGTCGTGATGTCGAAAGTATGATTAGGGTTGTGAATTACAATATTAGTTTATCTATAATGAAATCATAATTAAAAATATCTGAATAATGTTAGATCTCATCTTTAATTTATATTACTCTTGATCTCTAAATTTTGTCTGCATTTATTTCTAGGGATGTACATTTTATTACTAATTCCAAATGCATTATATGTATTGCAGAAAAAGTAAAAAAAAAATAAATAAAAAAATATTAAAAATATTTGCCTGTTTACTCGACGTATTAGAGTTGTATTTGGTGAGCACTTCCAAATTGTTCTAAAAAATATTTCAAACACTAAGTTAAGTTAAGCAGCTATCACTCAAAATAAGTGCTGGTGTTTTTAAAAGAATCTCAAACGTTCTAATCTCTTGAGAATTATTAGAAATTTCCTTTTTACATTTAATCAGCAAGACGATAACATTGTTAATATTATTATTACTACTATAAACGATACAAACACTGTATTGTTATGAGCTTTTATGGTAATATTCTGTTGTTTAAAATATTTTATTAGTAATTGTATGTAAGCAAGCAAAATTATTCCTACTTTTAACTGTTTCATATTTGACATAAGCATATTTTTCTATGAGTAGTTTATTCAGAAATTATTTTATTGATTTTTTTTTCTTGTTGATTACAGTGATGTATACGTATTGCAATCACTTATTGCAAGTTTATATTTGCGTATGGCTTATTATAATAGTGCCATTGGAGTGAATCCATATACAATCTATATAATGATTATTTAAAGATATATACATATATATATTTATTAAACACATTTATTTTTATACATGATCGCAATAAATAGTCAATTTGATATTTACTTATAAATCCTTTATATTATCTATGGTCCATACAATAATGTGAAATTATACTAGAAACATATTAATCATGTTCGTCTGTGCAATCGCTTTGTACAGAATATAAAACCTTTATGTGTACATAAATAATTGTAATTTTTTTACTAAATATAAAAAAAAATAAAGTATTGCGAATACAATTTGATTTTCAATTCAAACAATCTGTAGGGTGTTCATTAAAATATTACCGAACATAGGACAAAAACATGTAAGTACTCTTGAATTAAGTGGATGCAATAATGCTTGTGGTTTATGTAGATTTAGTCTTTTTTATATTTTCAAACGATGCTTTACTGACTCAGACTTTTTAAATATTTTTAAGTTGCTAAACTTTATATATCTAATTATATTATAAATATATAGTAGTTTACACTCATTTTGCATGGACATAAATATATTTACACGTGTTATTACGTTTTAATCGAAATACGCTATAAATGCGTGTGCCTAAAAAAATAGAATTATATTGAAATTTTTCTGATCGATTTAAATATATACTTATGAATTGTCTGTTAACCCAAGTGTATGGGTTAAAAAAATTTAAAGTACCTATAGAATATAAATTATCTAAATCCATTTTATTTAGTTTGCTTTCCTTATTATAATTATACATACACAATAAGCAAAAAAAAAAAAACAAATTGAGATTAAAATATGAAACGTACATAATCTATTTTGTTTTATTTATATTTTGGGGTTTTCTTCCATTTTCTCATTAGATATAAAATATGTAAAGTCTAGGTTAAATAAAAATTTGTATACCAGCAGGCGCAGGACGGTGGGACAGTAGACGCGCGCGCCCGGTGCCAGACGCTGTGTGGCTTGAACAACATCGTCGCGCCCTCCCCTTCGTACTCAAGCGAGAAAACGAAAGAAATGCACCGGCGCCTAGACTTGTAAGATTTGTACAGATTTTGTAAAGTGTAAAACGGAATATCTTGACTCTAGGATTTCTGGTTTATGGAAATAAAAGGGGGGAAAGCGCGAAATTTAAAAAAAACTATCTTTTCATACGTGAAATGGGTTGAAAAGGAGGATGACTTTTCATGTTTTTGTGGACAGCGCGTCATTAGTTATATCAACATCTTTGATTACTCGTATTAGATACTTGTGTATCTATTGAGGTAAAATAAAAGTCTTTATCAGTACAACATATAAACGTTGTTAGATTTTCTATTTTTTATTATTTTCAAAGAGAAACAAGTCATATCAAATTCTTAGCTATATTTGGATATATAATATATAACGATTTCGTCTCTTCAGATAAAACTGGGTGAAGGTGTGGAGATACGTGAAGAACTTTTGCGGGGAGTGAAATGGGGGGATTATAGGAAAGTGACCCGAGGGTTGGCGGCAGCATTGTTTTCTCCTATGGAATTAGCTACATGTTCAGTTACCGGCCAGAGATGGTCCAGAGCTGGGCAGGAGGCGAGGCCCACGAAGCCGCCATTAGACCGTCGCCGCGTCCACGCACTCATATCATACGTCAGCAGGCAATTCCCCGATGTCGAAGTCAGTCGCATAAAGCAAGTTCTTGCTTACAAATGTAAGGAAAATTGCGCTGCGCTGAGAATGAGGACTGCCAGGTGATTATTCAATACTTGTACTACTACATACGTTAATTGATGTTTCATTTAATTTTGGTCTCAATTCAAACATTATTTTTTGTTAAGTTTTTTTTTAATGTAAAGTAATTGTTTATCAATGACCATTGTCTATTTGTAAATGGGGCTTATTCATATTCGTCTGTGATAAGGTCGCTAAGGTCACTTGTGTTTACGATAAACCATACTCGAAAGTTAATGTTTACCGTTCTCATAGTGATAGTGTTTTTATTACTGTTCGATTGAATATTATTATTGATTAAGAAATAAATATGTTTTTTTTCCTGTATACCATTGTGATTGTGGCTTCGATCCCTACTCGACGTTTTGCTGCTAGTAGTTTCCGCTGCCTACATCGTTCATAGAGGGTACAGCGAAATAATAAAACAGAAGCTTAAGAAAGAATTAAATGAAATTAAAAAATAACATAAAATTAGTACACACTGTAAGGCCGGCCACACCGGCGCACTAGAGGCAGTAATACAATTTGAAGCAGGCTGTCGAGCTGTTTCAGCGAGTCCAGCAACTACCTGCTGAGCGCGGCCGCGCGCCCGCCCGACGACGCGTCGCCCGCCGCGCCGGCGCCGCCCCCGCCCCCGCCGCCGCCGCGCACCCCCTACGTGCACTTGTGAGTAACACGCCTTACACCTAGACTTAACACTTATCTGATTCGAATTTAGATCATTTTGCGAAGCCTGTCGCCTGCACTATAGGCGATATAAAACTTCTTAAACAAAGTCTCAGTATTATTTTCGCAATTATACATTTTATTTATGTGAGTATGGTAGACTTGGATGTCAAACTTGCTTCAGCTCTTCACATATTTATAACTTGCCGTGTGATTCCGGCTCAGAATAGGATCACCCTGGCACTGATGGTGTCGTAAGAGGCGACTAAAGTGCGTGTGGTAGAGTCACGTTGCCAGTAATAGCAACACGCATGGGCAGACTCGACCGGATTATTTCCACCCTCGGCATTTAAGACCAGCGTTAAGCGTTGGCTTTGGCCACTGCGTTTCGCACTAGGTAATGCCGGGCCCCGGTGCCCTTCCACCTTAAAGGACGGCAACGCTTCTGTAGCTCCTCTGGAGTTACTCAGGGCCGTAGGCGACGGTAATCACTTACCACAAGGTGACCCGTACGCTCGTTTGCCGTCTTTTCCATAAAAAAAAAACTCAATTTTATAATCAATAAAATTACCAATATTGGAGGCAGAGAATTAATCAATGTCACTAATAATCAATTTTATGTGTTGACGAAATTAAAATAGCTTTGAATCTTTGTTTATTAACAAAAAAAATACACTGTTTTTTTTTTTACTTATGTTTTAGCTCATTTGCCAGCAATATAAATTAATATATAAATACACCTATAGTTGCTATTCTTTCTTCTAGTCACTTGCTTAGTAATTAATATAATTTTATAAAGCAAAATATACACAAGATATGTCCCAAATTCATGATTAATTGTGCTCAAAAACATTGACACTTGTCAAAAAAATGTTACCTGTATTTAAGAACAGAATTATTTGTACAAAGCTTAACGACCTCCTCGTTTTATTTCGCTTAAAGGATGAATTTCTTAACACCGTTTCTTAATACTTAGCTGTCTTCTTTTCTAGGCAAGTGTATATGATATATGTTGAATAATTCGTGAAATTTTAGTGATTATTTAATGTTATATAGTTGAGAATAAATGAGTTAATGTAATTTATATTCATTAATATGTTCTAAAATTAAAATTCTGAAATTTAATATAGGATGCCTTAACAGGGGATATGCGTAAAGTATCAATTTTGTTTTTATATACAATATTTTTTGAATCTTTAGTATTTTCGCATTACAATTAATCGATATTTTATTAAATTGCTTGTTATTTGGTCTCACAACCAAGCACAATTTAAATTTATAAATTGCGCCATTTGTAAAAAAAACGTGACGTCACGTCATTGAATAGGTACTCGTACAAATTGTGGCTATGTTCCGATATACACTGTGAGCACTGCGCAGTATAATGGCAAATTAGTATACTGTGATGTCGTTTCTTTATAGTCAGTTATACTGGTTACTATTTAAAACGAAACGCAGTCCAGTATACTGTCGTTCTTGTTTTTTCACGCTATTTTCAAACTAATGTTTTTTTAATTTAATGTTTGCTTAAACGTTCACTGTTAAATAAGAAAAGTTATTGTTTGAATGTTTAAAATAAAAAATATTTAATGTTGAATTTAATTATAATTTAAATAAATTTCTGATATTAGTAAGTATCCTTTTTATGTTTCAAAAAGTTTTTTTTTACAAATACTTGTAAACCTATAAAAAAGGTTATGTATAGTTTAAGTTAATATTATGTTTGCAATCAATAATAGTATATTAACTAAATTATAAAAAATATATTTCGACAAATAATTAATTAAATTAAATAAATTGGTTAATAATTAATACAATTAACCACAAATTTCTATTTGTAAATAAATAACTGGTGTTAACTACATACAACTCTCGACAAGCTTGTGATCACGTGACCAAAGCACTGCGAGTACCTTACCTCGAAAATGCCAGTGCTCACAGTGAAAAAATGGCGGTGATTTATGACGTCATATATTTCCGTAGGGTACTGTAGCATTATACTGGCAGTCCATATCGGAACGATTTTTTCACCACTGAGATCACTGCGCAGTACTCACAGTGTATAGCGGAACATAGCCTGTATTTATCGGCGTAGACACGTATGCCATATTTTTTGGGTCAATAATGATTATAAATTTATCTAGAAAGAATATTGAATCTCGTTTTTTAAAAGTAACATTAATTAACTTTCCAAAATTAGATGCATATGTATCTATCTAAGGTTTGATGATACCCTATTTGGGAAGCAATTACCGATTTCAAATTTGATTCGAGATGAAATTATATAAAAACTTACTGTTTATATACATATACTCGTATATTATATATTTTTATTTAAGAATGCACACGGAAGTTTATAGTACTATTTCAGTACTTATAGTCTAGTTAACTTAGCGAAACAGAATAAGATATTATACTTTTTGTAAATTTTACAATAAATATGTTTATAATTAATTCGAAACATTTTATAAATAGCCATTCCTATTTACATAAAGTTTTTTTTAGGTAGTGAAGTGGGTACTTAAGTATTTACACATTAACTATCATTATATTAGTCACTAAAGGCCTGTCGTGGCGCAGCAGTACATACGTGTGACTGTAAACGATATGTTGTGGGTTCGATCCCCAATAGAGGAAATGAAATAATTAATATTTCCAAATTAAATATTTTATGTTCTCGTTTTTGTTCGCTCTGGTAACAAGGTTAAGCACGGTGTTGAGTTTCGCCATTCAACACGCAATGCCTCAAATTCTACGAAAGTGGGGAACAGAAGAGGAATGGAGTGTCTTAACACTATAATATTATGCGTCGCCTTGGCACTTGGGGAAATATATTATTTTCATTTCCTCGTTCTGGTCTGACTTCTAAGCATGCGTTGAGTTCGACTCTACACGTTGACACTACATTTATGGTGAAATTTTATGAAAATTTGTTTATAGGAGTACCTAGTTTTAGTAAAAATACAGAAATATATGTTTGTTTTATGTATTAAGTCCGCATATTAACTAATCTGCCTACTATAGTTTTTTTTTATAGCTTCACGCTATATCCCGCACGAGGCAGGGTAGGCAGAGGGAACCTGGGAACCTAGTCTTAAGACACTCCATTCCACTTCCGTTCCCCACTTTCCGCCGAAATTGAGGCATTGCGTGTTGAGTGGCGGAACTCAACGCCGCGCTTTGCCTTATTACCAGAGCGAAGAAATGAAACATTAAATATTTAAATTAAAAATATTAAATATCTCGTTTCCTCGACTGGGGATCGAACCCAGAACCTGTCGGTTACAGTCACACGTTTGTGATGTTTTGTGTTGTTGTCTCAAATAGTTATTATCAATATTGTATATTCAGTTAATAGTAAGGTCTTAATTTTAACAATCACTAAACACTACACTATATATTGATATGATAGAATATAAATTTCTTGCCTAAATTCTTTCTGTACTATAATCACTTAACACCGTTGTTTTAATAATTTCGTATTGCGGTGGGGAATACGAAAAAATCTTTTATCGTGTATTCTATTAGTTCGTCTTTCTTCATTTCAATACAATACTTGTTAAAAGTTTTTTTTTAGCATTTTTCATGATCTGATTGGGAATTATAACGCCACGACTTTTGTGGTGTTCGTTCGGGTTAGACTTTTTCAGTATTTTAAATTTCAATTTAAAAATTAATTAGTCTGTTTTGAGGTCTATTTGTTTATTGTTTACTTCATTATGAAGATCTAAATGATTAATTTAGGTAAAAAATCATGCATATTCCCTAATTCCTAAAATTGGTAAAGGTCGGCGTTATAAGTAGCTTGGATAATTCTTATGATTTTATTATATTCTCATTTTATTTAAAAACATATGAATATAAATTATTATAATTTTTATTTCAATTTCATTATACAAATTTGAAAATATCTTTTAAATTAAAAAAAAGATACTTTTAATGATATGTAGTTTTTACACAGTGCTATAATATCTGTATTACCTTGTTTGCAGCGAGCGGCCCAAGGGCGGGGGCGGGGGCGAGGGCGGCGGAGGGGGCGCGGGCGGTGGGGGCGGCGGGGGCGGCGAGGAGGGCGACGCGCCGCACTGATGCGCGCGTAGTGGTTAACCAAAAAGAGAAACTGTGCCGTCGGCCGCCGCCGCGGGTGGTCGTGAAAGATTCGTATTTATTTAGGTGATATTTTTCTATCGGCTACTGGTAAGGTGTTATCTCGTGACGCCGGGCGCGCACTCGCGCTCGCAGCTCTAGCAATAATTTATCAGGTTCCTAAGACATGTTCTGTAGTTAGGTTCTATTTGCACGAATATTCGCGTAACACTGCCGCTTACTTCTGAACCCTTTCGTCCGTTTTAGTCGTTCGATCGCTTATATCGTTTCGTAATGTTAGTCGTATAGTTTCGTTACGTTTTAAATTTTCTTATATGAGGCATTCGAGTGCTGAACGAGGGACCGTTGCAATCGCAAAAGTGAATATATCAAAATGGCATAATTTTAGAACTAACTTAGATTATATTATATAGTCATTTCGTTTCATAGATGTAATGTAAAAAGAATTTATTTTGGAGTGCGTCGGGTTGGAAATTGAAAAGTCTTCGGAGAGCTGTGATGTGATGGTTATAATGGAGTCATATTTTTAAATACTATTAAGAGTTATATCGTAATAATGAGCGCGCGTACGAGGTACGGGCGAGGGGCGAGGGCGCGGGCTACTAGGGTTCCCGAGGGGTCCGCGAAGGTTCCCGAGGCACCTGCGAAGGCCCTCGAAGAGTCTGCGGGGGTACACGTGGCACCCCGTGAGGCGTCAATTCCTCTCTGCACATCTGCACAGGGATGTATTTATCATATCAACTAAGCAATAACTATTATTTGATAAAAGATAATAAAGATTTTTTAATTTTTAAATACTATTTTAACCGTGTTGTTATAACGTAGTTAGTAAATAACTGAATTCTCTAAAGTCCATGATCATTTATACAGTTCTTTTGAACGATGATCGAATCCTCATAATAATTACTTGTCACATATGAAACTTCATATCAACGTTATTTTACGAAATTTTGTACTATTTAGTCGGGTTTTATCCTATTGAAGGAACGAGCAGATATCGAACACTATAGCGTTAGAATAATTTTCTATACACGCTATTCTTAAACTAAGCGCAACATTAGGGAAATCGTGTAATGAACGCAAATATTATAATATTTAGTAAATTCGAATGATACTCAGTTAGTAGTTTAGCGTCTCGAACAAATAATACGTAACGAATACTCACATATCTGCTTGTCGTCCTGAGAGCGTACCTACGTATGTATAAGTTGCAGTTACCACACTACTTCCACGATGCCAATCGTATGTTTTTTAATGCTCAATTTTGCCAAATTCTATTTGCCGAAAGTCTTGTCCATTAATTTGTCTACTATTTATGGTCACTTGTCCATAAATTTGTCTACTATTTATGGTCATTCCACTTGTGGAGTGGCTCGGTTTGCTCAATCATAAGCGTTATGTTCGTTTCGAGTGTGAATCGCGCGTTCGGGAAGCTAACGTCGACCCAAATGGATTTATATAATTAGTGAAATTTTAAAAAAAAATGATTAATATTATATTTAACATTAGCGAATGAAAAGTTTTATCGAAAATTAAAAATATAACATATGTGACGGACGCTCGAGATGCAATATGTTAATTTAGTGCCAAATGATAAGTTAACTCGTAGCGATATGTCGTGTCGTAAAGCTCTTGTAATTTGTCGCGTAGTGTTAATGACCTATGAGGTTTAAAGGTTTCTTTTACAAGACTATAATAATATATTTATACAGGGAAGAGTTAGGTATGTACGGTTCGGTATAAGAATGTTGTTGCGGTAAAATACTCATCGAGGCAGAGTCTAAAAATAGAAGCGAGCGAGCGAGCCATGCCAAAACACCTGACAGGGTAGTCACTAGTTTATTGTTTACGTCTGCTCTCCGCTTTCACTTACATATTTTTACACTCTGCCTGAACAAGCACTGAATGAGCAATAATGGAACAGAGAATTTATTTACTCAATTAAGTTTTTTTTTTTTCTATAATTATTTATAATATTTTTTTTATTACTAAAATATACATTATTTTGCATTTTACTATCGTAATGGCAGCTGTCCATGTTTACGGTGAATGATGAAATCAGTCACTGTTATAAGGTTTCGTAAATTAGTAAGAAACGATACATCGAACATGACACATTGGGCACAAATATTATTAAAAAAAATTCTATGGCTTATTTTCGCTTGCATTACGTAATAATTAGATGCAGAGTTGAGCCCTTGTTATGAAATGTATATTTTATTAAGTATATTTTCACTGAGCAATACGTCTACAATTGTGTATATATATATATGTAATAGAGATCAGCATGAAGCCGCCGCCCGGAGGGGCGGTGTTGTGCCAAAATTAAGTGCTAGTCTTTAAAAAAAAAATGTTGTTATCATTTTCAGATTTTTATTTAGTCCAGAATGTGTTTGTTCCTGTGCTGTGAAAGTCATATTTTCTAACAAATCAACACTCGGATGTGATGGGAGCCGGGCGGCGTAGTCGCTAGTTAATTTAATTTTAGGACGTTTATCTAAATATGTATACCTATTAGATTTATTATTTACACTATTACTAAAGTGACTCGTTTTGTGATTTATTATAATTATATGAAAGGCGACTACGTCGTGCGGTTGCGGCGTGTATAGGTCGACAACAGGGGTTTGTTGACGTCGTGCGTAGACATATTGTAAGATTGATAATATATGTATATACTTAGAACTGAAAAGTTCTGATGAACATATCTGTGGTCCATAATATATAGTCAGTTGTCGTCCTATAGTGAAAATGTGATTCGAGTCATAAATGTAATATATGAACAGTTGTGTTGGTTTGTTGCTATATTTATAGTATTTATATTGATGATATGCACACGGTCATTTAGCTTTGAGCTCGTGCAATATTATTCCAAATTGTTTATAGGAAACTGTTATGATAATTTCTAAATTGTTATATAAATATTTTTGTAATTATAAAAGACAAAGGCGACTTGAATTCTATTTTTGTTGTGCATTTATTCTCAAATTTTATCATATTCTATAATAACCACAAACTCATTGTGGACTGTAATGTCTGCGTCTGTGAACATTATTATTAAGCTATGGTAGATGGTTTTTTTTTATATATCGCTGATATTGTGAGTCAATTCTAGTAATGTTAGTTCTCCTTAATTTAGACTAATTTACAACAGTAAACAAATTAAGATTGCTCAACTGAGATGCGACACTAACCGCTAAATACAGAATAATTTTATATTGATATGTCCTTTTATATCGTTATTTGTGTAATAGTTCAGTTTGATTTATTGTGAGTTGTGGCAGCGCATGTTAATGTCTTATGTTTATTCTTAATAGAGGCCAAATGTTGACTTGCTTACGTGAGACTGTTTTGCCAAGAATCAGAAAGTATATTACCTACATTGTTTTAAAATAAATGCTTTTATATAAACTTCTTTGTATTTTATTTCATTTCCACCTCCATTAGGTTAGCAACTAACATAGGATATAAAAAATTTAATATTTTTATAATTTCAATGATTAATAACTCTGCTATTGCAATGACTATAAAAATAGTAAAGAAGGAAATTACATATGTGATTTTTTAAATACAATATAGGAAAATATTTCATTTAAATTTAAAAAGCGTATTAAATTTTAAACGTAGCAGGATTTGAACCCGCGCCTTTTGGAAACCGTCGAAGCGTTTAACGTTCAAAATTTTTATTCACTTAAATTCTCTAGACGTTGAAAATGTTTATACGTTATTTAAATTTAGCATTTTCTTTCCTAAGTTATAACACTTTTAAAAATAGTAGGGAAGTTTAGTAGGTAATTTATATTATTGCTACTTATAACAGATTAGATTTTTTTTATAATTATGATTTTTGCAATATACTCTATCAACAGACAGAGAGTCGACTTAAGCAGATCAATAAACAATAATATTTTTTTTCTTAATCAGTTTTATTTTACTTGACTTTAAATTATTTTTGAAACTATATTGAAAATTAAAATTAAATATAATTTAAATAAGGAAAGCTACGAATAAAAATTTTAATTACGATGTTCATTTATGTTAAAATTGCCAGCTCTTGTTATTGAGTGACTGCTTAAATGTCAAATTTGAAATTACCAATTGTTGCCAATAGCCAACGTCAAAGATATATGTCAACATATATTTTATTGTATTTATTATTAAAGAACCTTTTATTACTTAAATTAAATACTTATAGATTCTTAGATAAAATTTGTATGCGTTTATTATCACCGTTCTATAATTATATTAGATGGCGTTTCCTCAACCTAATGCACAAAGAGGTTAGTTCGATGCCTTCGTCAACAAAAGAAATAAACAATTTGAAAAGTTTATTTTAATCAATTCAATGTTGAAAAGAAAACTTTAGCATAAATTTAATTTATCTTCATTTTAGAATTGACAAACCGGAAGATTTTAGAAGAATTACAACTTAAAAAACAGATGCTTTTGAAACAAGGTGCTGTAGCTCCACTTACAGCAACCACTATTTCCCTTACACAGCCTAGTCCTGTTAGCCAGCTGCCTATGTGTTCTATTCCACCACTTTCTGCTACAGCGGTATGTCTTTAAGTATATTTTTCCAAAGCTTTTGAGTTTTACAGCATAGAGGTTATTTCTATATATGTTCATTAAATTACTTTTAGGGATTTCCACAACTCCCTGAAGCTAATATAGTAAATACTAGTCACAGAGCAGCTTTACAACACGCAAACGCAACATCTTGTGGCTTCTTTGTGTCTCAAGACTCATCTTTTGGAAATCAAATTTTACCTGTACTGCCAAGATTTGATAGCAAATAATTAACATGTCTGCTATAATGAAATTAAAAGTTCTAGAAAGTCATTTGGGTACATTGTCTGGCTTTTCTGAACCTAAAATAGAACTTGAACAATATGAAACACCATCACATATAGCAGCTGTGGCATTATACACTATGCAGGTATTTTAAATTCCATCCATTCCATTAATAATATTATATTCTCCTCTTATACTGTAAAAAAAATGTTTAGGTAAAGAAATCCATATTTAGGAAAATTTCAACCAGCGCTCTCTGAAAACCATTTCAAGATATGCTAACAATATAAATATGTTGTAACTAGCATATAAGAATTTCAATGTAGCTTGATGAGAATGTATGGCTTAGTGATCAGAGAGTTCCAACGGTTGTAGTTGGGAATATATTTTTACGATTTTGATTATAATAAACTGGTTTTTAGACACAATATGAAGCTATAGAAAATAAACTAATATTAGATGCTGGATGTGGACCAGGAATGTTAGCTCTCGGCACTACACTGTTAGGAGCGGGGACAGTAGTCGCTATGGATGTTGATGAACATGCATTGCAAGTTCTCCAAGAAAACATTGAAGATACAGAAGTAACTAATGTTGATGCTATATTATGTGATTTCCTTGGTTCAAAAGTGTATAAGTGAGTTATTAATACTATTTTTTTTTACTATAAAACAACTTATATTGTATAGATATTAATTATATAAAATGTATTATAAACATCATATATATTTCAACAGGTGGGATAATTATTTTGACACAGTGATTATGAATCCACCATTTGGCACTAAGAACAATGCAGGTGTAGACATGAAATTCCTCAAAACTGGATTAGATCTCTCCAGTGATAGTGTCTATTCATTACATAAATCTTCTACAAGGTATATTTTTTTTTCTGGTATTCTTCTTGATGTGAAATTATTTTTATATAAATATGTATATGCTCTTGCTGTTTGTCTAATTTTGCTTAAAACTATAATTTTATTGTTTTATATATTTTTTACTTTTTTTATTCTATAGATCTCATCTTTCTGCCTGATATTTAAATTTTCTTTATATTATATTAAAGGCTGTGTTTCGAATATATTTTGAGATTTGAAACATCCTTATGTGATGAAACTTAACATTGCCCTTTGTCATTCTAAGACAAGTAATTAAAAATATTTTTTTTCTGAGTGGAATCATGTTAAATCAAACTTAAAATTATTTAGACATTTCTCACCTACACCATGATGATGTCAAGTACAATTATTTGATTAAAATATTCTTAAATTAAATATTTTGCAGATCTCATATACAAAAGAAGATTAAAGAATGGGGAGTTAAAGGCAGTATAATAGCTGAGTTGCGATACAACTTACCAGCTTCTTACAAATTTCACAAACAACAGACAAAAGACATAGCAGTGGATTTATGGAGGATACACCATCCGCATTCATGAAATTATACTATAATTTGATATTGTTTAGACATTTTTATATTGACTAATGCATATGTACTATATGAACTAGAAATAAAACAATCAATTTCTTTGCGTTTATTTGCTTTAATGTATCAGTCTTCTAAGCCTTTTTAGGCTCATTTTATTAAGTAGCATAAATATGCATCATATAAATTTTGTTCTTATTATGTCCTGATCAATAAAAGAGAAGATTATCAGATTAAAAAAATGTATGTAAAACAAATTGAATAACAACATATGTAATCTAATATATATGTAAAAACATACATAAAATAAACAAATTTATAATTATTCATCTCCAAATTTAATATTTTGTGCCAACTTAATGGTGCCTGAGTAATTAATGGTTACAGTTGATCGTCTCATGTAGTTCTTCCAGCTGTCGGAGCCGCACTCTCGGCCGCCTCCCGTTGCTTTTTCTCCCCCGAACGCGCCACCTACTTCCGCCCCGTTTGTAGGAATGTTGATGTTTACGATGCCACAGTCAGAGCCGTGTGGGCCGATCCACTGTTTTATATGAAATAAATATTAAAGTTGTTATTAATATTCGAGGCCTGTCGGTGCGCAGTAGTAAAAGCGTGCGACTGAAAACGAGAGATGGTTGGTTCGATCCCCACCCAAGGAAGAGAAAGTGGAGAACGGAACGGAGTGTCTTAACACTAGGTTCTCAAGATCCCTCTGCCTACACTGCCAGTTACCAGTGCGAGATACAGCGTGAAGCTGAAACAAATAATCAGATTGATAAGTTAAATATAAATTTTACTTTATTGAGGTCATTGTAGCACATTGGCTGTCAGACTGTATAGAGAAGGCTTTGAGCACGACGAGCATATTTTCGATAACAAAATATTTATATCTCTTCTTGGATAAGAAAATTTTAAGGAAAGTTATCTTAAAATTTTAGGGAAAATTGAGAACGGACTGTTTTGACACTAGGTCTTCTCTGCATCCCCTGATATTTTCTAAATAAACCATCATTTATATACTTTTTCTCCGAATAGATTCGTATCCACGGCCATGGTAAGTTCACGTCACCAACAACGTAAAACGAGCAAATTTTTTTTGACAAGTTATTACAATATCAATTTAAATAATTATATTTGTCTTTGTAAATTTTAGAAGTAAATACACAATATATACATAAAATATATCATACCTTGAAAATATCACCCAAATTCTCTGTAAACAGACTAGAGGACAATCCCTGGTCGACTTCATTATTGTACTGTATGCCGGTGTCCAAGTCCGGGACCTCGATGCAATAGACAATGGGCGCGAAGCATTCATTCTTGACTAGCGGCGAGTCGTGGGGCAGCCCGGTTATGATCGTGGGCTCTACGAAGTAGCCCTCGCGTTCCATTACCTGAAAAGAAAAGGATTTTATTATTTTTAACTATTTCTATACTCTATATCTATATTTAGGAAAGAAAAATACATATAAATACATGAGAAAACTTAATGAAAAAGTGGACGAGGCGATAGAGTTATATCGAGACCGTAGTGTTTGGCGGTCCGTTCTCTCTGCCTACCGGCTAGGGATATAGTGTAAAGATAAGGTTTATAAATTCTAATAAGGGATCGAACCCACTTGGGTTCGATTGGGATCGAGGAAGAGAAATATTTAATATTTTTAATTTAAATATTATTGTCTTCATTACTTCGCTCTGGTAATATGAACAAGCGCAGCGTTGAAAAAAAAATGTTTTCACTTCTTTGCGCGGCATTTAACGTCGTTACTCAATATGCAATGCCTCAAATTCGGCGAAAAGTGGCATACGGAACGCAGTATTTTTACACTAGGTTTCCAAGTTTCCTCTGCCTACCCTGCCTTGTGCGGACCAAAACTGAAAAAAAAACAAGCCTACCTTTCCTCCGAATTCAATTTTGCCTCCTTGCTTGATGGCCTCAGCCACGGTGCGCTTGTATGCTTCGACTGCAGCCGGCGTGTGGAGAGGGCCAATGAGTGACTCTGAGAGTAGAGGGTCACCGATACGACTGATAACACCTGCGTATGCCTTCTTTAGTCGGGATACCACTTCATTGTATACCTTTTCAGGAAATGCTTAGTTTAATATTTTTTTTCTAGACATTTGTTTGTTCTTATTATATATAGCACAGTTAAAAGTAAAGATTATGCTGATAGTTAGTTTAAATATATGTTAATATTATTTATAATGAACCTGTATCCTTTTTTTGGACGTAATGCGTTATGACTACTACTAACCAAGGCGGTACGTAATTTAAGCAAGGACATAATTGTTAGGGAAACATAAGCTTGTGTTATGATTTTGAAAGAAAATAGTATGTAAAAGATTGTTTTTCTTTTATTTATACACCATTACGCTATATCCTGCACATTGCAGGGTAAACAGAGAAAACAATGGAACCTAGTGTTAAGACCCTCCTTTCCGTTCCCCAAATTACGATAAATTTTAAACATTGCGTGTTGAGAGGCGGAACTCAACACTGCGCCTTGCCTTCCGACCAGAGCGAAGAAATGAAAATAATAAACATTTCATTTTCTTGAATGAAGATCGAACCCATAACCTGTTGTGTTTACTGAATGTTTATATATGATACCTTTTATGTATAAGCAGTCGTCTAGTGGTAGTACAGCGTTGTCCCGCGGTACCGGCGCAAGCGAACAGCGCAGCGTTCAAAAGGAGATCCAGATTGGCGTCCGAGTTCACAATAATAGCGTTGTTGCCTCCCAACTCTAGTAAATGACGACCAAATCTCTTTTGCACTTCTACTCCCACCTGATAATATCATATAATTTTACTAACACAAATAAATTATATAGTTTATAAATTTTGCATATTAGGTTATTATACTTGTGTAAATTTTAGAATTTATCTATTTAATTTGGATTAAATGTGTACATATATATTTACATTAGCTTATTTGAATTACATAGAATTTATTTGTTATTGAATTAAGTGATAAGTTAAGCGACATTTGTAAGCTAATGAAAATTTCACCATTGCCAGTTATGTATATATATATATACCATATAAACTGTCAATATAGCGTGTCAATATACTTACCTAATATAAAATAATATTTTTTTATTTAAACAGCAATCAATATTCGTCCTTTTCTACTCATTATTAAATTTTATGATGTCATGGAAGTTGGATGTCAAAGCGCAATTGATTTAGACGTGATAATATTTTGATGAACATCGATTGCATGCGTGTAAAGCCATGAGTCATTGTCACGTTTTGCCCAAGCCGAGCATGCAAGCGTGAGCGGTAAGCAGGCGGTAGAGAGACACGATCGGCCTAAGCGTATGCAGTAATAGTGGATTACTTGTAATAAATCTGTATAATTTAAGTAAATAAATATATAAATGATAGATTATCGAAAGAAATATACTTTTCAAGTATCTTATTCTGCTTATTTTGCCAAATAATGATAATACAATGACACAATTCAATCAATTCATCAAAGTTTTCTTACGACTTAATCATGTAAATTTATCGTCCTTAAAACTGACTTTATAGACAACCAGTATTTTAATCTAGTTCGGTGTTAGGAGGACGTAAAGTAATTAAATATTATTTTACGTCCTCCTAACACCGAACTAGATTTTAGTGAAAAATTTAATCTTCTGACCATTGTGATTGTTTAGTTGCGTGTTCGCACACTCAATTGGGCTGAGTTGTAGTTGTGTTCGTGTTTATGTGTTTGCTTATTTTTCAAGCAATAATATGTGTACAGGGGTTACGATCGAGGAGTTGTGGCTGACCTGAAACTAGGTTTCTTGGACGTTTGCACAATGTTCACTATAAAATTGTTAAAAGATTTTTTTTTATACCAAATCTCCGTAGCTGTCTACAGGTAACTTTAAGAAGGCCACTTATTCTTGATAGTACTGTTCATGGTTAGCTATATTATGAAGCTACTGACCTGTTGGCCTACAGCAGTGCTGCCAGTAAATGACACCAGTTTAACCCTGTGGTCCTTCACTATAGTTTCTCCAACGTCCTTGCCTCCTACACACAAGGCCGCAACAGCTCCAGGAATATTGTTCTTTTCGAGAACTTTCTCCACAATCTTGGTAACCGCTACGGCGGTTAATGGCGTCGTTTCTGACGGCTTCCATACACTCACGTCACCGCATACCTAGTTTTTTTTGTTTTAATTATGTTAATATAAACATTTTATTTATTTAAAGACGAGCTTTTCTTTCTAATATGCTTAAGAATTTTCTAATAAACTATGTTAATGATTTTGGTACCTATTGAAGCCACAAACCATGGCAGAAATTTAAGTTAGGTTAGCAATATTTTCCATGCTATTAATAAATATAAAAAAGTCATCCATATGGCATAAGTAGACAAAAATATTGATACTAAACTTAAATTTAAAAAGCGTATAAAAATTTTGAACGAAGCAGGATTTGAACCCGCGCCTCTGGAACGGTATTCCAGAGGCGCGGGTTCAAATCCTGCTTCGTTCAAAATTTTTATACGCTTTTTAAATTTAAGTTTAGTATTTTCTGTCCTAAGTGTGGAATAACACTTTAAAACATAGTAAAAATATTAAAAATAATGATTTTTATATGCTAACCATACCTATGTAGGAAAAGTACCTACCTATAACCATTTTTTTATATACCTAATGGCATGTAGGTTGCACGCAATCTTATTTTCTAGTATATAATTAACCAATAAATTGTTTATTGTATAGTAAGTTACAAAAAACTCATTAAAAATATTGTTGTTTAACATCTACAAGTGGGGTAGGAATTTTATCAGATAATTAGTAAATTAACAATAAAATTGAATAGATATTATATTTGATGAATAAAAAAATATTTATATAGTATAATTATAACATTATCGTTCAATAATCCTAAATATGATAAGACAATTACCAAGTAAATATTTTTTATTTCGTTAAAAAGTTATCCTGCGCCGTCAGCCTACATGTATTGTACCACCTACAATATTATTTTGTTCTTTTAAAAAAAAAAATCTAATCTAATATAACTTCTTTATCTGTTTACTTAGATAAGTTAATTCAAGCAGTTTAAAAGCAACCATTTTGAAGTTTGAAATATTGGTGGTATTTTATTAATGTAAAAATTTTTATGCAACTACGAGTAGGTAGGTATGTACGTAAATCAATTTAAATCTCAAAAATATTATAAAAATGATTAATGTCTTACCATTGCAATAGCGCTATTCCAACCGAAAACGGCGACTGGGAAATTAAATGCTGTTATGATACCAACAAGACCTAGTGGATTCCATTTTTCAATGAGCACGTGTCCGGGCCTCTCTGAAGGGAAGATGGTTCCTGGCAATGTACGGGATAAGCCAAGAGCCAAGTCACACACGTGAATGTACTCGACTACTTCCCCGATGGCTTCAGGAAGAATCTTCCCTGAGAATGAAAAAATAATTAGATTAGAAAATTACATAGATTTTTTACACGTTTATTATAATTATGAGTTGATAGAGAAAGAACCAAAATAAACTGTCTATTCGCAGTTCTGATACTAATAGTTGTATCAATGGAGTACCATTAACGTACAAAGAATATTGGGAACCCAGTGTTAAAAGTAGTTTAACTGTGTTGAGTGGCGAAACTCAACGCCGCGCTTTGCCTTATTATAACAAGGCAAAGCTCGGCGTATTTAATAATTTGAAAAAAAAAAAGATATTTTATTTCTTCACAACCTTCCGTGTCTGCAGTCACACGCTTAGCGACACGACAGGCCTCTTATATATCTTTAACTAAGCTTATATTGCTTACGAATGGCTTACCCATTTCCAATGAGACCAACTGTCCAAGAGGCTGCAGTTTGTCTCTAAGCGCATCTCCAATTTGTCGCACAATTTCTCCTCTTGCCGGCGCCGGTAACTCCGCCCACGTGTGCCAAGCCTCCTGAGCCGCTTTAGCGCAAGATTCGTAGTCAGCTAAGCTAGCAGACTGTACTTCTGCAATCACTTTGCCATTTGCTGGACTTAACGATTGAATCACCTATTAGAAATATACGAAAATAGCAGAATTATATATATAATTTTGTTTCCATGATTTAAATAAATGACGAACTAAATTAAATCGATGCTACCTGTCCATTAGCTTCCCACTTTCCATTGAACACTCCTACATTCTTCTTGTCTATGCCCAGATCCTTTAAAAAGGAATATTTAGGGTCATCGACGAGGTAAGCAGAAGCGTTTCTAGCCATTGGCAGTCGTAAACGCAAAGATATAACACGACCACAAAGTATACGACTCATCAGTGTAATCGATTATAACTAATGAGGAGACATAATTTATAATATGAAAGAAAGATAAAATTATCTTGTTTGTGAACAAAAGCGTTACATCGTATTATCGTTCTGTTACCGATAAGTCGTCAGTTGCCGGGTCATGGTCTGTAGGTATCAATTTACAATTATTTGCTTAAGACAATATAATGTGATAACACTTAAAGTTTATTTTCGAAAATAAACATAAGTGAAGTAATGAGTAATTTTATCAAATAATAGCTTTTACCTTAAGTCGATGAAATTAACAACATAATTCGTTTGTATGTTGTGTCACATGATGAAATTAACTAAGTATTAGTGATTATTGGCCATTGGCTTTTCTAAACGAGTAGTTTATAGGTTTATGGAACTGATCTGTACATGAAAGGTTATTTTAAAAAAAATATATAGGGGACGTTTTTTTAATGTATAGGGACGAAATAGTGATACTAAACTCAAATTTAAAAAGCGTTTAAATATTTTGAACGAAGCAGGATTTGAACCCGCGCCTCTTGAAAACCGTTCAAGCACTCTGACCAACTAAGCCATTCGTTCTCAAGCTCCTCCGTTGAAATTTTTATACGCTTATTACAACTTATTTGTTGGTTGTTAGCATCTTTGTAGGGAGATTTTTACAAATTTCTGCTACCCAAATACCACTTGTAAGAATTATCATTTGGCAAGAAAGAAAAAAGTAAATGTAAGTTTAGTATTTTCTGTCCTAAGTGTGGAATAACAATTTAAAAAATAGTAAAAGTACGAAATAGTGATTTTTATCTGAACATTTGTACGCGCTATTCTCAAAAACGGCTTACCAAATTTAAATGCAGTTGTTACTATTATATTTTGGCAACTTTCCCTCGTTTAGTGTTTGTTTTATTTAAATCGATTAATAAATAAAAAAAATATGTCAGTTCAAAACATTTAGTTTGAATGTACAATAAATTTTAATTTATTAGAAGAAAAAAGTAATTGACAATAGTAAAAAAATAGCTAATAAAAAATAAAAATAAAAAATAATTCAAGCGGACGAAGCCACTAGCGGGTTACTGGTCTGTATATATATTTATAAAAATCCCTTTGAGGCTGCAAATAAAGTTGTAGGTTGAAACAAAAAAAAAACTACAATTTTCTTATTTATTTACAAACTTTTGTACAATACTTGCAGTCAATATATCTTAATTTGATAACTATACTAATAATTATGTAACAATAAATTATTGTGAGGTAACAATTGAACACTTGACATAATTTGTTTGTATGTTGTGTCACATGATAACACATGAACTACTTGTATCTTCATCTTTGCCTTCTCTCATTTCTTTTGCTTTATGTGCTAGGTAAGAATTTTCATCTCGTTTAGCCATCCATTCTGGTAAAGGACCTGCCCAATCCTCGGGTGGGGACTCTCTCTTTTTCCAAACATCATTTTGATAATGCGCCTTTAATCTTATTAATCTCCTTTCTTTTTCACTTTTAATTACAGCTTCCTATTGCAAATATTTAAAATATGAATTTGTAGAATGATCTTTATACAATTGCATATAGTAGGCAGAAGGAGCTGTTTAATTTCCCACTTTCCTCCCAATTTAAGGCATTGCATGTTTTGTGACAAAACTCAATGCTGCACTTTGTCTACCAGAGCGAAGAAATGAATATATTACTCTCTCTCTCTCGCTACTTAGCTTCACCCTGTATCCCTCACATGGCAGGGTAGGCAGAAGGAACTTGGGAACCTAATGTTGGGACACTCCGCTCCACTCCCATTCCGTCGTCCACTTTCCGTCGAATTTGAGGCACTGCATTTTGAGGGGCGGAACTCTACGCCGCGTTTTGCCTTGTACCAGAGCGAAGAAATGAAAACATTAAATATTTAAATTGAAAACATTAAATATTTAATTTCCCCGAGTGGGAATTGAACCCACAATCTGTCGGTTACAGTCACACGCTTGTGCCACTGCACTAAGACAGGCGCAAGCCAGTGAGTATCAAACCTATAACCTATCTTGTTTTTACAGATGCACATCTTCTCTGTCTACAGTATATATAAAATTATACTTACACCAGCTTTAACATCTTGTTTATCTACCCATTTACAACAGTTATCATAATCCCTTTTCCAGGGATTACAGTCTAGTGATTTACCATATATAAAATATTGATGAAAACGTCCCTTGAAACTTGTACATTCATTATATTCATCTTTATATATCTCACAGTCCCGAATCTGAAAATACATAATAAGAAAGTATTTTATATGCTTCTCAAGCAGATCTTTTACAGTATGCAAAAAAAATTAATGCAGTTGTCTTATTGATTTTATTGTATGGAGTGATTCAAGAGTAAGGTTTTTGTGTATAAAACATTAAAACTTTCTAACAAATAGCTAAAGTATGAACATATCTATCAAAGAGGTTGGAAAAAACTATGCTGATATGCCTCATTATCATAGTGAGAAAAACTAAGAAAGACTGGCCTAATACAATGTTTAGGTATATAGGCCAGTCTTCTAAATATTTTTTTAAATTTTAAATATATATAAAAAAAAAAAATTATTCCTGAATAAAATGTATTTATAGGTATTGACAAATAAAAGGTGCAGCAAAGTTCTGCTTATATCTATTTTTAATAATCCAGCAACTATACTAGAACTGAATAATATGTAATGGTTAATCTGGAAGGTTTTAGAAAATAGGACACATACAAGCCATTTTTCAGTCGGATCAATTGAAGCTAGTACTTCTTCAGATGTGTTATTTGATGATTCAGATTCTTTTGTTTTTTCATCTTTTGTTTCTTTATTGCTTTGAGCCTCGCCAGTCATTTTTCACAAATTCTCAAAATGCAAATCTACTGAAGGTAAATCCTGATGATGAAATTTAGATATTCATTATATAATATCTTATTTAATGCTTACAATAATAATAAATTCACGTAGTTACTAATTTGTTGTTCGAATAAATCAATTTTCTCCACATAAATGCAATATTTAATTGAAAATTCTTTATTTTTGCCTTCTTGGTAACTTTTTTAGGTTAGAAATGTAGAATTTCAGGTTAAATGTCAAAGTCAACTGTCAACTAAGCAGCTGACTTTTATCTCAGATTTTTAAGTTATAAATAATTTAAGCTGGATCATTGGTAGTTAAAATACACATTGGAATAGGATGTAGATTATGAATTTTCAGTTTTATGGAAACATTATTATAGGACCTGGTCCGTAATATGCTCACAGTGCTCATAACGCGCCAACGGTCGGTCCGTATTGTGCTTTTTCCTTTTTATTTTGATTACGGATGGAGAGATCCCTACACTGTGTCAAGCTTCATATATTTTTAACTATATCCGATCAAACGACTTAATTATTCATTTAATAACCTGCATGACTTTTATTTCTAACAAAATATCTATACAGAAAAGTAAAATTTCTATCATTTCAATAAAACAATCGTTTATTTATATGCTGATTAAAATAAAACAACCCTAAATATTAGCGAAAGCTTACTGTAGTGATATAAAACCTTAGTTAAATACCCGTATTGAAAATTCAAATTAAACGTTTAATATTTCGTTGCTCTTGTTCCTAGGCAAAGTTCCGCGGTGACTTCCGCCAATCAACACGCAATGCCTCAAATTCACGGAACAGAGTGTCGTCACACTATGTTCTCCTATGTTACCGTTGCCTACCATGCCATGTGCGGAGTACAGCGTAAAGCATATATATAGGATATATTATGTTTTTATTTCGCTGAGGACATCCAAGAGATCGACGTCGATGAGGATAGTGCAGCTCTCAGGCAGCTTAAAACTGGTAGAGCCCCTGGTGATGATGGCATTACTACGGAGCTTCTAAAGGCTGGAGGCAAACCTTTGCTTTGGCGAGGCTTTTTAATGCTTTTATTCACCGGGGTATTGCACCGAAGGCGTGGTCTAGGAGCGCGATGATCTTGTTCTTCAAGAAGGATGATAGGACCTTATTGAGGAACTACATGCCAATCTCTCTTCTGAGCCTCGTCTATAAGCTATTCTCGATGGTCATCACGAACCGCCTTGCCAATAGACTAGACGAGTTCCAGCCACCAGAGCAAGCAGGGTTTCCTAAAGACTACAGCACCGTAGACCACATTAATAATGTTTGGCTGATTGTACAGAAGACCTAGGAGTACAATCAGCAGCTGTGTGTGGCATTTGTGGACTACGAGAAAGCCTTCGAATTCGTCGAAACCTGGGCTGTTTTGGAATCTCTGCGACGTTGTCATATCGACTGGGGATATATCGAGGTGCTGAGATGCCTCTACAACGCTGCAACGGTGGACGTGCAGGTTCAGGACCAGAGAACGAGACTGATTCAACTCTGGTGCGGGGTGAGACAGGGAGACGTGATATCTCCAAAACTGTTCAAAAGACTCTGTGTATTCAAAACTCTGGACTGGACTGCACGAAGCGTCAACATCGATGGAGAGCGCATCTTACATCTTCGTTTTGCAGACGATACAGTCATACTTGCAGAGATGCTGGAGGAGCTTAGCGGAATGCTAAACAACCTAGGTCGGTCCTCTCGGCGGGTCGGTCTCGGTATGAACTTGGATAAAACCAAGGTAATGTTCAATAAACATGTCGTGCCGGGACTGATTTCTGTCGATGGCATCCCTCTCGAGGTTGTGCAGGATTACGTCTACCTTGGCCAGACTATAAAACTAGGCTGGCACAACTTTAATAGAGAGGCTGATAGGAGGATTCGGCAGGTCTGGGTCTTTATGTCGGCAATTCCACAATGCTTGAAGACGAAAGTCTTCCACCATTGCGTGGACACTGACGGTGGGGCTAATCCATAAATTTAGGATCACTCAGCGTGCAATGGAGTGAGCTATCTTACGTGTCTCTCGCGGACAAAATCAGAAAAAGATTGAGAGAACCTTGAGAGAACCAAAGTAAAGGTCATAGAATAAGCATGTTGAAGTGGCAATGGGCTGGCCAGGTATTCAACTCGATTTATCTCCAACTAGCCCAATTCAACTCACCCAACAATGGTATTACTATAAAAGATATTACATTTATTGATATTATTGTAGGAATGTGTATTTAATGGAAAACTATCAATGAAATAAAAACAGTAATACGTTGCTGAAAATAAATTGATTTTAATCAAAATAAATTAAAACGATTATTCATTCTGTGACAAAACATAGCTTTTCCTATTGTTATTGTTTTTTTTTATAGAAAAGTCAAGGAAATCGAGCGTACACTTCACCTGATAGTGAGTAATCATTGTCACCCACGGCTCCGTGTAACACTAGGGGAGCTACAGGTGCATTGCCGGCCTTTAAGGTAGAGGGAGACGCGCTTTTTGAAGGTACCCATGACTTATCGGCCTTGAAATACTGCTGCAGGTGTGTGTCTTAATAGAAAGTTCGGTGCCAGGTACCAAGTCAAACAGTTCTCCAGAACACTCTCCGTAATAAATGTGGTAGAGAACGCACAGCAAGAACACGTCTCTAGGCAAAACCCCTCACAGATCATTGGGCCCCCAACGATTTAAACGGCTCCACATTATATGCGATCAAATGGTTCAAGCTGATACTGGTTTGAGAACAGTACTCCATATGAGGCCGAACCTGGGCCCTATACCGGGCCAAACGGTGTTTTGGTGTGGAGTGGTCGCGGCTTTAAAGGGAAGTGTTCTCGAAAACTGGTGACATGACAAGAGAGGTTTTTTTAGTGGTTAGTGCGCAGACTTGTGTCTTATGGGGGATGAAGTGAACCAGGTTCTTTACACTCCATACGGAGACATTGTCGAGGGATGCTTCAACGAAAGAAACAAGTTGATTTCGGCACTGGTCGAAGTTTCCCCGAAAAAGACTTGCACAGCCGGAGTATACTGCGGCCACAGTGCAATCATCTGCATAACAATGTATGTTAGAGTCCTCTAACATATCATTGTTATGCAGAAGAAACACACGCAAGGTAAGGGACAACACGCAGCCTCGGGGGACGCTGGCGTTCACGGGCATGTATTTAGAGCAGAAACCGACAACAGCGATCTTGATGCGTGGCCCCGTGAAAAAGCTAACGATCCACTTGCATAACTTCTCGGAAAGCCCGTAGGATGCAACTTTCACAAGGAGCACCCCGTGCCACACTCGATCGTAGGCCTTCGCCATGTCTAGAGTAACTGCCAGGCTTTCTATCTTACTTTCAATAGCCACAGCCAAACGGTGGGTTAGGTAAACCAAAAGATCACTGGGTGAGCGACCCTGGCGAAAGCCATATTTGCGGTCGGTAATCAATCGGTGATCCTCCAGATAAACAAAGAGCTGGTTATTTATTATGCTCCTCATAACTTTTGAAAGCAGAGAGGTGATAACAATAGGCCTGTAGTTAGTTGAATCATAACAAGTGCCTGTATTCAAGATCTTGTAGATAAGGGTGTTCTTCTACGAGTCTGGGACTACGCCAACTGAGTAAGAGTGCCGAAACGGGCACCTAAGCACCGAAGTTTACCCAGGAGCAAATGAACGGAGCATTATAGGAGAAATGCCATCTAGCTCACTCGACTTTTGCATGTATAAAGAAGACAGAGCTCGCCTAACAGCTTTTTGACTGAATTTAACGTCGGACATTGAGCTCTAACACTGCGGGATCTGGCGTTGTTCCTCGGTTATCCATAGTGAAGTTCGAGGCAAAAATAGCGCCTAAGAGATCGGCCTTTTTTGACCAAACACTGGCGAGTTCCGGACGAATTCTCACTGATTTTAACGATATACTCGGACCTTGCTCTGACAATTTGCCACTTAAAATACCTAGAGGCACAGTTGTACTTTCCTTTTAAGAGTTTTCACTATAGAATCCTTAGTGATCAGTGCCTCGGACCAGATTCGATATGCCTTGCGCTTGATAGAAGCAGCAAGTTGGCAAGACGTATCAAGCCAAGGCTGTGACCTGCCACCCATCTGCACTACATAGCTGCACTGAAGAGCTATAGCAGCGGCACAAGCACTAGGATTATCAGAAGAGAACCAAACCGAGCCCCAGGGATAAGGTGAGAAAAAAGTAAGCATTCCATCCCAATCTGCTGACTTGACGTTCTAAAAACGAAGCTTGTAACTTCTTATTTTGAATAAAAATATTTAAATTTGAATTTGTAGTGCCAGACGCAATAAGTCGCTGATGTCTTGCTACTGCCGCGGTTTATTGCCACCACACGGACCACACTCCGTAACAGGAAGTGGTCTGAAGATCCTAGAGGGACATCGACGACAACCTGGTACTATTCCGGGTGTGATGTCAGCAGAAGGTACAATAAGAAGGCGTTGTCCATGGGATTCACGTAGGCGACTTGACCAATTGTGACAATCCATTCCCCATAGCAAGTGCGAATACAATTCTGCCCGCGCGGTCGGTTGTGCGTAACCAGAGCCAAGTGGCATTATGTGCACTAAAATCGCGAAGTATCATGACTTCTGTAGAGGATCTGTGAGATCGCATTGTCGATAGCCGACTGCATGTGCTCCATGAGCCGATCTGTTTCTGCATTACCACTATGAGGCCTGTACAGGAATGCGTAGATTCAGATACACGGAGCCAGATTGTGGACACGTCTCCACCTTCAAGGTTGACAAGACGTCGGAAACTTAGGTCCTATCTTATAAACACAGCGACCCCATATACAATTAGTTTCTATTTTGTAGCCGGTGTATTGAAGATAGGCCGTGTTGTTCAACAGTCTACGTTAAGAGTGGCGGGGGCTGCCTTGAAGCATACGCCTCGTTTGCCTTGTCTAGTGCGCGGTACTGTGCACTCCCCAAAATTTGACGACCAGGCTGAGTATAACTTCGCTCGCATGATGCATTAGATTTGATGCAAATGTTTAAAAAATACTGAAGTATAAGCGACAACCAGCAAGGATTCAGTAAAGTCCCATGTTATTATAAATTGTAGGACTCTTGGGCTGTCCGTCTAGGAGCAACGTCCGCACTCGTATCGGTAGCCCGGGTGTGCCTGTGGTATCTTTTTATTTCTTGTAAAATTTTCTCTTTGTCAAATTTATTTTAAATTTCTATCAGATTATCCAGGGTATGCATTCAAACATTGACCGCCGTATTTTATCTTGAATCGATAATTCTGCATCACGAGTTAGTTCAACCGCCATAGTTATTACGCCATAGTTGTTATCATTGCATTTTTTAGTGCCAAAAAAACTCGGCAACTAAATATTTATCTAGGACTTGTATTTTGGCAAGCGTATAATTAGAGTAATTTTTGAGGACTGTAAATATTTTTGAAACCAATTAAATTTCTCCTGTAAAGAGAGTCAAAATTATACATAGGCGACATTTTTCTAGCTGTTCCTGAATATCTTTTGACTTATCCTCAGCAGTTTTTCCAGACATCAAAATGAAACTCAAGAACAATTCTCGTATAAGTGCTTTAAGGTTGAATTGAGATTTCCTAAGGCCTCTTTGTATTTATATTTTCCTAATAAAATAAAGTTGAATATAAAATACTATGTTTAATAAAAATCGATTAATTTATTATTCTGTTTAAATAAAAATCGATCTTTTTTTTAAATCTCTTCAATATCAATTCTACGTAGTTGTGACTTGTGACTTGTATGCGTTGTCGTGTCGAGTAGTGTGTGTTGACTTGTTTTGACGTACATTACAATACATTTGTAGGAAAATTTATTGTAATTCACTTCGTGACCTTTGTTCAGCGGCGTATTCATATGAAGTTTAGATTGTGTTTAAGTTAATTTACTTATAATAATTATGTCTTTAAATAAATTAGTTGGGGGAGACTGTGGGGGTAATAATTCACTCGTTCAACTTACTAATATTGTAAATCGCGATGCTTCAGTTGCACAAAACACCTCTCAAGCTGATCGATTCGTCAATGAGTACATGTCACAAAATTCTCAAATTCCACAAACTTTTAATATGAACGCGTTATTGAATAATATGCCAGAAGTAGAAAAACCGATTCCAAAAGCTGCACTTCTACCTTCAACCAGTCAGTTAAGTCAAATTGGATCGTATAGAAATGCCCCTTGGTTAGCTGGGCCATCAACATCATTTATGTCGGCTCCGATGAGGCCATTTAACATGTCTTACCAATCTCCACTTCAATCACAAGCCTCTAATGTACAAATTCAATATGTTAATGAATCCGATTTAGATAAAACATTGGATAACAATGTTAAAGCAAAGGCCCAAGAGTATGTCAATGGTGTTAAAGATGATGATGAGCATGCTTATAATGAATTCATGTCATTTATGAAAAGGATAAGTTCTGGTGAGTTAAATTTAGGAGAAACAGTTGAAGGAGAACAAAAGAAAATGAGTAAAGATGAAATAGTAGAAGAAATGGCAGAAAAATACAAAGATGAGTGGGCAAAACTAAGCAATATTGATGAATATTGGGACACAGAGACTGCTAATGGTATTTCAAAGGAATATTCTTTTACAGAAGGAAATGTTATGTTAGAAAATAAAAGTGCTCTAGAAATTGGTAAAGAAAAGCTTAAAATTGGTGATATTCCAGGTGCAGTGCTATGTTTTGAAGCAGCTGCACAGCAGTATCCAGACTCAGCTGAAGCTTGGTTTCTTTTAGGAACAACCCAAGCAGAGAATGAACAAGATCCACTAGCAATAACAGCACTCAAAAAATCTTTAGATTTAGATCCAAGGCAACTTGAAGGTTATATAACATTAGCAGCTGCTTATACCAATGAAAATATGCCCAAATATGCATATTTAGCATTAGTAGATTGGTTAAAGGCAAGTCCAAGTTACAGTGATATATTTCCTCAAGATGTTAATGCCCAGAAAATGAACCTTAAAGAATTAGAAGCATATGTAACATCTTTATATTTAAAAGCAGCACAGCTGAATCCTTCACAGGTTGATCCAGATATTCAAAATGCTTTAGGAGTTATTTTTAATATAAACCAACAATATGACAAAGCAGTTGACTGTTTTAAATCAGCATTGATGGTGTCACCAGAAAATGCTAAACTTTGGAACAGACTTGGTGCTACTTTAGCAAATAGTGATAGATCAGTAGAAGCTGTTGATGCATATCAACAAGCATTACATTTAGAGCCAGGTTACATCAGAGCTAGATTTAATGTGGGAATTACATGTATGAATTTATCAGCTCACAAGGAAGCTGGTGAGCACTTCTTGGTAGCATTGAATCAACAGTATAAGGCTAAAAATATGTTCCCTGGCACAAATCTAGCAGATCCTAGTTCTTCAACAATCTGGACAACATTAAGGATGGTATGCTCTTACATGGGAGAACATGATATTGCAAAATTAGTGGATGAGAGGAATTTAAGTGAACTTAATAATTTTTTTGGAATTGATTCATGATAGTGTGTTTTTATACAAATAATGATAAATAATATTATGGCATGTGATATGTTATCAATGGGCAATATTTATTAAATAATATAATATATGATATAATGATAAGATGTTATTTTTTTACATGTTTGGTAATATAAGCTATCAAAATATATACTGCCTTTATTTATTTTCTGTTTTTTCCATCTTCATGCTTTGCTACTCTGGCTACCCTGCCATGTATGGACGTGGCAGGGCAGCCAGAGGGAACTTGTGAACCTAGTATTAAGACATTCTGTTTCTTTTAAGAAAGCTTTGTTCTCACATTCCGCAAAATTTTAGACAATGCATGTTAAATGCCTAGCACAGCAAATAACGAAAATACTAAATACATCCTCAAATGGGGAGCACAAACTGTCGCATTTAGTCTCAACTGTGGGCCCCTGCACCATAACAGGGATCACCTGCATTTATTACTATAGAATAATATGTTCACATAATACTTATCTACAAATAATAATATTGGCATAGTAAAAGATGGTATATTTTAAGGAATATTATTGATGTCATATTCTTAATAATTATTAAAACTTTATTCCATGTTAGACAAATCTAAATACACCAGCTATGTCTTCCACTCTCCATAACCAATGCTTTGCAAGCAACTTTGTATATATTGTTACTCTTTAATATTTAAATGAATACATTATATTATAAATATGGTTATATTTATACTATTTAATTTTACAAGTGTCTTTCTTTTTAAATTTCTTATTAAAACTTATAAGACATGCATTTTATAAATGTATAATTGCTCTTGTTAAATAAAAAGAAGATAAAATGAATGATTTTATTCACAATATTCTTACAATTGTCAAGTATAACACTAACATTTACACTTAATTATTGTTAATATTTGGAAAGTGTTCATTTTTAATTTTCATGTATAAATGTACACATTGCATTTTCTAAAGGACATCCTTGCGGGTGGTTTTTATAAAACCAGCATTCTTTTTGTTTTATTTTTAGTATTTCATTGTTTTTCTTTTTTTTAGCTTTCAATTCTTCTATACTTCTGGGGTACCTAAGTTGCACTGTGCCATAACGAACTTCAAAAACACTGTGGTGGTTTCTCAAAAGAGTTTGTAGTCCACCACATTCAGATTTTAATATTTTTAAATGATCGGGTGGTATAATTTGAACAAGTTCATTCAATTGAGCCATTTTCCCATTTGACCAATTTTGTCCAGGTTTACAACCTTCAAGCAAATAATCTGCAATTATTTTAACTATTTCTGTGACTACCTTCCTATCTATCTGTGTACAATTTCTTACTTTTTCCACAGGATCTCTAGCTTTAAATCTTTTTGGTTCTGAAGCATCTTCATCTTTTACACCAATACTATAGTCAATGAGTTCTTTGATTGTAGTTAGATATTTTTCATATTCGTTTTCTTTATAGTTTCGGAATTCAGATATAAAACATATTCGTTTTGTACTTGGAATTTTTAATCTATCTGTTCTTGTGTTAAATCCACACTCTATACATAAATTTCTTATATATAATAAATATTCTGTGTACTGACTTGCAGTAGAATTTTTTCTATTGTATTTAGAACCATCTATATTGTAAGCACAACATGGTAAGAGAAAAAATTTACAATTATAAGATGATTTTGCTGCAATTATTGGTATCCACGGGGTAAGCTCATCAGAATGGTTGCCAATGACCCAATTCACCTTAGAAAATATATCTAAGTTTGATGGTGTTACTGTGTACTCCTATAAAAATAAAATACTATTAAATTATTATACTTCTAACACAGAAACATAGAACATCTGAGCCTAAACTTGCAACTAAACAACTCTCTTTTTTTAGTGTGTAAATAGCACTTAAAGAAGGTTAAAGATATCTCATGTAGCATATTTTCAAGTTAAATAGCACTTGTACTTACTTTTAATTGTATATTTTTTGGATACATATCCCATATTTTTCGTTTTCTTACATCTACTCCGAACCCAGGATGGCCTTCCATAGTTAATATATAAACAAGAAGTCCATTTCCACATCCTATATCAGCAAATAACTGTGGTTCACTGTAATTTTCCCATAAAACAAGTAGATATGTAGCAATTGCAACATCTTCATAGACATACTTCTTGGGGTCTGTGCTTTCTGGCCATATCTAGAAAAATATTTATTTTTTAGCTTTACATTGTAACCCTTATGCAATTGAGTAGATATATGCTGAGAAAGTGGAGCGTTGGGTTCCTTCTCTCAACATGCAATGCCTCTAGAATTTGGATGAAAGTCAGGAATAAAAGTACCTTAATAAGAAACAGGTTGTCTTAACACCGGAATATACAGATTAATCTAAATTTGAGTAACAGGTAGTTGGTTTTACCTTTACCATATCCCTTGCATACTTAGTTTTAAGAAGATTGTATTTGCTATAATATTTTTCTGTTGGAACAAGTGCTAAAGATTCATTGCAAATTTGAACTTGCTTGTTAATTTCTTCTGTACTCCATTTGATAAGTCGAGGTAAAACAGTATGTTTCAACCATTGATAGCTTTTAGAATCACCTACAAATCAAAATATTTAAAGTTTATTGAAAAGCTAACTACAAAGTAAACAATTTTTTTAGTAAAATTAAACTAACCACATTTTACAGTAATTCTATTATTTATGAAGAAAAAAGTATATGGAAATGTAGTGCATACTATTTGTTTAGCTGGTGTGATATCATAAAAAGTTACTTGATTTAAAAGCTTATTAATACAAATCATTTGAATCGCGCGCTGTACAATATAAATTTTTGGAAGGAGTTCTATAAATATTATTTCAAATTGTGTTTCTTCATTAACAATTTGAAAGTGGAAAATTTGTGACAAATCTGTTAGATATTGATCTATATTTAAAAATACCATTGTATTTAGTTTATATTCAGCAAGATGCTCATTCCAGTTATTTATCTCTGTTTTAATGTAATATTTCTTTAACACTAATGACCCCCATAGATTTTTATTAATCACATGAGGTTTATTAATTAAAACCTCAATGGCCTGATAAAAATTCAAAACATCCATGTTTATTAAAGTAGATTTACAATTCACGATGATTTAAGCTTTATAAATCTACTAATTCCTTTTTCTCTGTTATTTCTTGAACAAATGTACATTTATTTATTTTCAATACTATTTTGTATTATCCATAAATGATTAATTGACATTGACAGTCCACATGAACATTTTCATCAATGGTGCGTTCCAAATAAGCGATCACAATGATCACGCTCACGCTAACTCACTCACGCTAATTCACATCTACTAAAATATGTCTTTCCGCGTTAAATAAAAGTTATCGCCAATCTAGGAAAAATGTATATCATTGTACTGATTATATCAATAAAATTCATGATGTATAGAATACTTTTTAAAATCCTAAGCTTTTAAAGTGTTTTCACCTCGTCTGGTCAGTCTATTGAATGTTAGATTACCCAAAAAGATGGTCAGCGAAATTGCTTGTCGAATAGTAAAATCGATAATACTGCTCGACTGAAATGAGAGAACACCAATTGTGAGGACTTGTGAACTGCTCAATAAACTAAGTGAACAGATAAACAAGAATCACAACTAATAAGCGTAGATGCCATGGCGTTTGAATAAAATAGAGGTAAGTGTAAGTGTATTAGACGATTGTAATGGCCTAACAAACGTCTACAAACTCCAATCTTTCACAAGTGTTTGATTGCCGTTTAGTTGCTTGCGAGGTTGTAAAAGGACGTTTGTATGCTTGTGAACAGTTGCTGAGCTTCCAGATACTCTGACGTCTTGTGTCTCTTGTGTCTCTCTCCACATTTATATCTACATATACCTACCATGCTTATTGGATTCTGAAGATTAATCTTTAAAATATTTAGGTTCTGGGGATAATTTAAGTCTCGTTGATTCGAATAATTATAAACTTATGGAGTCTTCTATTTGATTTGGTTTTAAATTGTCATTGGAAGCTAGTCATGTTTCCTATTTTCTCATAAACCGTGCCAAACACTTAGTTTTGACGTTTACCTGATCAACATTTACAAGCCTGGACTAGCATATAAATGACGTATAAGTGAAATCGTATTAATTTTATTATATTATTCCTTATTACAGATGAAAATATTTTATGTTAAGCCACACAATTTGCATTAGAGTAACGAACGGTAATATAATATTATTTATATGTTATAATTATATACAGTGGTACATTCAATTCACAAAATTATATGCGTAAAATGGCAGTGTGAAATATTTTAAATTAAGAAAAACACACCACTGTGTGCTTTTTTAAAGTTAAGAAATTCTTAACTTTAAAAAAGCACACAGTGGTGTGTTTTTATGTATGCTCTTATTTAATAAAATATTGTTTTAACATATTTAATTGTTATAACACTTTTATAAAAATATTTATGCTCTTATTTTATTAAATGAGAGTATAAATAGTTTTATAATATGTTAAAACAATTATCTATTTAAATTACGGTATAGCTGCAGAGGTCAATACTAAGCACTCGCACTCAGCACTATTCAGTATTTATTGACAAGTAGTTATTGACATATTGTCATAATATATTTGCTGACAAATGTATGTCAAATCGTCAAATATATGTTGTAATTGAACTTTTAAAAACTGTCTTTAGTTATATTAATATTTTAACATAAACTTATTATATATTTATGATAACGTGAAACATATTTTTGACGATCTATGTAGGTAATGTCATACACTGAGCTTGAACATGGATATCAAGGGTTGCGCCAAGCTACTCAGCCGCAGTTTTACGTCGGTGATGACGGAAATCTTGTCCCAATAAGACCTCCTGTAAGTTTGATAATATTGTGTATACTCATATACAAGTTACTTATGAAATGTGTTATCTAATAAAAAAATAAAAAGTGTTTTGTTAAATTACGTCTTGCTGCACGCTACTACTAAAATCAATATTACAAAGTCAATATAAAGAGATAGTCTTGCATTTAAGCAAGATATGAAAACCAAATGTATACGTAACAATATCTTGCAAACATTGATAAAAAGATATATAGAACTTTATAAAGAGTTGATATCATTTGTTTACTATTAGGAACATAGAGCTGAATTATTTATAGTCTCCCAAGTAATGACAATGACAAGTGAGGTAACATAACATGTTAATTTGTGTCAAGAATATTGTGGTTATCATGTGTTATGTAGTTGTAACCAATCATTTGAGAGTGCACTTCAATACTTATCATTAAATTGTGTGTAATCATGATAGTGTTATGATTGTGAGTTATGGAGTGGCAGTGGCTTAAGGACTGGTGGCGTTTGAAAAGATGGAGTAATAAAAAAAAGAGGGAGCAAAATGATGATGAAGTTTGCTATTGTGATGATTGCCTGCCTGATGTGAGCTATAATGAAGCATTTCTGTTAATTTGTTTTTATGATAAAATAAATATTTTATTATATTATTACATCACCTGGTAAACAGTATATTTTAAAATGTTTGAGGTCATTATAACAACAAAAAAGCCTTATCAGAAAATAGTCATTATTTTAAGTAAATAAATGCTTAGTATTTATAGTGTTATATAAAGGCTTCAATATATCATAATATGGTACTCAAACAATTTACAATTCTTATATTTTTAAAAGTGACTGTAAATATATGTAAGTAAAAAAATAGCACACAATAGACTATAAAAAAATAGGTATTGAGTGAATGGAACTGTTTAACTTTAATGAAAATTAATAAATTAAACTTATATCCATATATCCTTGAATTTAAAAATCATACATAAATTATTCTTGACTTTGTATGTATATTTTTAAATTATACAAATTGAAGACATTTTTATTTATTGTTATTGGTATATAAAATGATTTATTTTAAATTATTAGTTCTCTTAAATTTGCAAATTATATATCATATTGTTAAAAATTAAATAAATAAAAAAATCATCATTTTATTGTTATAGGGCGAGTTGGATCTGTGCGAGTCTTTAGACCCGCACTGTGATGGCGGGGGCAAGAAGGTGGTGGTCGGCGTATGCGCCATGGCCAAGAAGTCGCAATCGAAACCAATGAAAGAGATCCTTACCCGCCTCGATGAATTCGAGTTCATTAAGATGCTCGTCTTCCCAGAGGAGGTTATCCTTAAGGTTCTGCTCACTATCTAACATCTAGTGGAACAAAATAGCTTACAGGCTTTGCATTGCCCGTATCCAATATTTATTTATTTTGTGAATAAATATTTTGTTTCACTACTTTTATAGGGTTTCTCTATTAACATAGCACTCAGTGTGAATCTTTGGCTGTGAATTAGATTTCACCTTATTTTATTATGTAGCACTTAATAACGCTTGTATTTATTTTGGCTGTAAACAGTATTCAGAATCTATATGACGTTTTGTTTTAATTCAAGTAACTATCGCTATACATGTGCAGCTTAGAAGAGTCTTGTCCCCCTCTGACCCCAGAAATTTTACTAATAAAAAAAAGTTAAAAAAACTTTTTCACAAAAATATTTGTTAAAAGCTCAAGTCCAGGCCCCATTTTAAAATTGTTCTAGATACGCCTATGTCATTATGTGATTAACTATTGAATTGTAACAAATGACAATTATGCTTGAAATGTCGAATACGCATTTAGCTGGATAGTTCCAGATTAAACTTGTATAGTAAATTTGCAGACGCCCGTTGAGGAATGGCCAATTTGTGACTGCCTTATATCATTCCACTCTAAGGGTTTCCCTCTGGACAAAGCCATTCAATACGAAAAACTAAGGAAGCCATATGTGATCAATAATCTACACATGCAATATGACATTCAGGTAATTAAATTTAAAAGTTCCGTAAATAGTTTCAGCGCAATAATGATTACACACTCCTTATTTACATTTTATGTGTGTAATCTGTCTGTGTATATTTAAATTGTACACGATTCCAATGTTACTTATTGATAAGACGCAATGAAATAATTTCAAACTGTTATTATTTTAACCACGTTATCTTAGTCTAATTGGCATGTGTAAGAGTTATCGTACATAGTGGCAAAACAGCGGCAGTTGGTTCAATTCTCAATTGATAGTTTGATAATTAGACTTTGCCTCCCAAAATGCGTTCTATCATTCTAAACAAAACGCCTGAAAAATTGCACAGAGAGCGGGGAACAAAGATGGCTTTATTTTTACTATTTTTAAAGTGTTATTCCACACTCAGGGCAGAATAATATTAAATTTAAAACGTATAAAAATTTGAATTCAGCTTCACGCTGTATTTCGCATATGACAGGGTAGGCAGAAGGAACTTGGGAACCTAGTGTTAAGACACTCCGTCCCACTCCCGTTCCCCACAGTCCGCCGAATTTGAGGCATTGCATGTTAGTAGTGTTAAAGCCGCGTTTTGCCTTGTGCCAGAGTGTAAAAATGAAAACATTAAATATTTAAATTGAAAATATGAAATATTTCATTTCCTCGAGTGGGGATTGTACCCACAAACGGCGCAGCAGTACAGGTGTGTCAATGTAACATGTCGGTTACATTGACACGCCTGTACTGCTGCGCCGTGAACGTACTAAGATTTGAACCTGCGTCTCTTGGAAACGCTCTGACCAACAAAGCCAATCGTTCTCACCAAGCTACGTCGTTATTCTTATACACTTGTTACAACTTCTTTAAGTATATTGTTAGCATCTTTGTAGTGAGATTTTTACAAATTTCCGCTACCAAAAGACAATTTGTTTAGATTCGTTTGGCAATTATTAAATGTTATTTATTAAATATTTTTACTATTTTTAAAGTGTTATTCCACTCTTAGGAAAGAAAAATACTAAATTTAAAAAGGTATAAAAAAGTGGCCTTTTGGGAACGGAATATCTTAACACTAGGTAGTTCCCAGATAAAGATTAAATATCCATTATCTCAAAACGGCGGGAATGTGAAGGACGTCTCACAAAGTAACGCGTAAAATGCAAAATTTGTATGAAAATGTTATTTGCCAATAAAACTTTGGCAATGACTGAAAGTTGGTCGTAATTTGATTATGTGCGTCACAAATATTTACAGTACACCGATAAAATGTTTTACCCGCTTTTCAATCCTATGACTGAATTTTAACACTATGGTTGGGGGTTCAATCCAATGGGGATTTATACATAGAAATTGGAGGACGAAATGAGGCTAAATCTAAAATAATAAACGTCAATAATAAACGTATTCTCTTCTCAACATCAGTAGACAAAATTAAAGTATAACGACTATGTATGTTTTTTATACTGAAAATTTTCATATTTATATATTGTAAAAATTTCAGGATCGTAGAAAAGTTTATGCAATCTTGGAAAGCGAAGGTATTGAAATACCGCGTTATGCAGTTCTGGATCGAGATTCCCCGGATCCTAAGCGTAAGTAGCAATGGTCAATGAGTAGTAGCCGGGTTGAAGTTAGACTTTCTGGAGTCTTGTGCATTATGCACTTGTTGCATTATGCAGTTGAGACCATCTATGCAGCTATCTACAACTACCTTCATGGCGTCCACTCCTCGACTATACTGTACATCTTTTTAACGTGCTCGGGACGCAAAAGGAGAGCTTTGTTAAAATTTTGACCTCTCTGTTTATCAATCTGCGGCATTGTAGCTCCTGAATTAATGATTCGATTTTAGTTCTGTTTTATTAATTGAATGTTTTGTCTATAATGTTGATTTAAAGGTTTTTTATCGAATTATTACTCTAAAAGCTACAAAAGCTTTGCCGAGAAATATAATATTAGCTGCTTAATATAAAGCAAATCACTTTGTCGACAGATCACGAGCTGGTAGAATCTGAAGATCATGTGGAAGTGAACGGCGTGGTGTTCAATAAACCCTTTGTGGAGAAACCCGTGTCGGCGGAGGATCATAACATTTATATATACTACCCGACCTCAGCGGGTGGCGGCAGTCAGAGATTGTTTAGGAAGGTTGGTGCAATGAAATTTGTTTGTTTCTTTTTTGTTTTCACTTTCTGGTATGTAATGTAAGGTATTGAGTGCTGCCACTGAGCATGCAGTGTCTTTTTTAGCTTTTAAATTAAAGTATGTGGTGTTTTGGCTGGTAAGTAGAAAACGGAGGGTTTTGGCATTATGCTCTCTCCGTGCTTATTCTGCTATATGCACGCCACAGTGTCAAGCTTAACAAATATTGTTTTATGTAGACTTAGACTAATTTTACTTTTCGTTAATGATAATTATTATTATTTTAATTTAATGTAGTAATCATTTTATAAATTTATTATTATAATATTTAATACATCTGTTTCAGATTGGAAGTCGTAGCAGCATATACTCTCCTGAATCAAGAGTTAGAAAAACGGGTTCATTTATTTATGAAGATTTTATGCCTACCGATGGTAAGAAAGACCTCGCTACCGTTGGTTGTGCTTATTGAAATACAGTATTCATTCATTCATTCATTCATTCAGCTTCACACTGTGCTTGGCATGGTAGGCTGAGGGAACTTGGGAACCTATTGTTAAGTTACTCCGTTCAAGTGGGTAACACCCACTTCCCATCGTATTGTAGATAAATATAGTATAAACTATAAATATACGACTAAAGAGACTGCTTTTTTTATTATGTTATATGGAGTGGTTGTTTAATACAGGGTAAATTGAGTTTTGTATGTTTTTTACTTTAAAAATTTGTTTCATTCATTATTGTAAGTGGGTGTTATTTTATAATTATGTATTGAAATTAAAATTAGCTGACTAAAGTAAACTATTTTTGGTGATTTAGGATATATATTAAATCGAGTGGCTTTATTTTACTGTTTTCTTAAAAATAAGCGGTCATTTATTAAAAACCGCATTTTTTGTTATAAATGCGATTTTCATTAAAAACGTCTTATTTTTAAGTTTAGGTATATAATGTAAATTTACATTTGGTTAAATAGTTCATATAAAGCAAAACAAATGTTTTAATAAGTAGATGATAATTATTATTATCATAAGATTAGAATTGTGCGTATTGTTAAACATACATATGTTTCTCTCTAACCGTTACTTAGTACTTTTTTTTTGTAGTATTTTTTCACCTTCACACTGTATTCCGTATATGACAGAATTGGCAGAGAGAACTTGGGAACCTAGTGTTAAGACACTCCATTCCGCCTCTGTTCCCTACTTTCCGCCGAATTTGAGGCATTGCATGTTGAATGGAGGAACTCAACGCCGGTTTCACCTTATTACCAGAGTGAAGAAATGTAAACCTAAATACTTAATATTTAATTTCCTCGAGTGGGGATCGTATCCACAACCTGTACCGTTTACAGTCACACGCTCCTGTCCCTGCGCCACGACAGGCCTATTTATTAATTTCCTTAACACACTAGATTGCATATTTGTCAAGTTACATTAATTAAAGAAAAGAGAAGGAAGGACTTATTTAGAGTGTAATGTAAATAATATGAAACAAAATATAAGCGATAAGGGATTTGAACTCTCGCCCTTAGAAACCATCCAAAGTATTTTTCTCCGTGTAAAGTATTTTCTTTCCTAAGCGTAGACTTTAAAATTATTAAAAATATAATACATTTTCTAGCTTCACGCTGTTTCCACATAAAACACTCCGTTCGCCACTTTCTGCCGTTTTCTAAATGTTGCATGTTAATTGGCGTAACTCAACGCCGCGTTCTGTATAACGTATACAAAGTACAAATAAATTCTAGGTACAGATGTTAAAGTGTACACCGTGGGGCCGGACTACGCGCACGCGGAGGCGCGCAAGAGTCCCGCGCTAGACGGCAAAGTGGAACGGGACTCGGAAGGCAAGGAGATCAGATACCCCGTTATATTGTCCAATCAGGAGAAGCTAATATCGAGGAAGGTGTGTTTGGCCTTCAAGCAGACGGTGTGCGGGTTCGATTTGTTGAGGTAATTTGTTTCACTTCTTAATATTTTGTTTTATGTGTGTGCTGAGACTCATGTGTCAAAGATGTACTGTAGTAGTTTTTTTTAATTTGGAAGTATTGTTTAATTTATTTTTTTATCTGTGAAATAAGTGTTTTAAAGTGTGTTTGATAAAAAAAAAGTTTTAAATGTTAATGCTTCAGGTATTTTTTTAATACAATTAATTGAAAGGAGAAAGTATTCATTTTGAATATTATTTGTATTTATTTTTGTAATAAGCTATATTCGTTTAAAACAATATTTACTGATTATGGCGAAGTAAAGTAAAGTAGAAGCTTTACCGAAATAACGATTGACAATTTACAACAATTAAGTCAGTATGCTTAGATGCATATATTTGATATATGAATATAATGACATTTCGTAAAATAATAAATACCCATTCCAGAGCAAACGGTAAATCTTTCGTATGCGACGTGAACGGCTTCTCATTCGTCAAGAACTCCAACAAGTATTACGACGATTGTGCCAAGATCTTGGGTAACATGATATTGAGGGAGCTCGCGCCCACATTGCACATCCCCTGGTCGGTCCCCTTCCAACTGGACGACCCGCCGATAGTGCCCACCACCTTCGGGAAAATGATGGAGCTGAGATGCGTGGTGGGTGTGATTAGACATGGCGACAGGACGCCCAAGCAGAAGATGAAAGTGGAAGTTAGACATCCGAGGTAAGTTAATGTTGCTTGCTACAACTTGATGTTTTCGTCTATTGTCTTTGTAATAAAAAAAATGGGATTTTTTTTCTTAATGATAACATTGAATTTGTTTTTTTTTTCAGATTTTTCGAAATATTCGAAAAATACGAGGGTTTCAAACATGGTCATGTTAAACTAAAGAAGCCTAAGCAACTTCAAGAAATCTTAGATATAGCGCGCGCGTTACTTGCAGACATACACACGAGGCACGCCGACCCAGAAATAGAAGAGAAACAGGGGAAATTGGAACAGCTAAAGAGTGTATTAGAAATGTACGTTAAGTTTTTTTTTCACCTTTACAGGCAGAGGCAGAGGTTAAATGTTAGTATAATAAACTTATATTGATATACAATAATTTGAATGTAAATTTTAGTTTCACGTTTTTTCCCATATAATATGGTAGGTAAAATTGACCTGATATTAGGATACCCCATTCTTAATTCCCCATTCGGCCATGATTGAAATTAAAAATGCGAGAGAATATATTATTTTGATGGACTTTTAATGCCCATAAATAAATGAGTGTATATTAATATATAACGTTGTTCCAGGTACGGTCATTTCTCGGGCATCAACCGTAAGGTGCAAATGAAGTACCAGCCCCGCGGCCGCCCGCGCGGCTCCTCCTCCGACGACGGTAACGCCGCTCACGGTCCGATGCCCCCTCACTTCATATTTTATTTATGTATATCATTCGGTGTTGCCAACTTAGAAAACGAGGTTCTGTTGAGATTGTAATTTTTTTTTTGTTTAGCGTTTTACATTTGATTCAGTAGGCAAAGGGAATCTAGTGTTAAGACTTTCTCCACTTTCTTCTTAATTTTCGAATTTTTTGTGTTTACTGGCAAAACTCTATGCCGCTCTTTGTCATTTTAACAGTGTAAATGAGAATATTTTATTCCCATAAATGGGAATTCACATTTTTTGATCTTTTGACTACATGCGATCAATCATAGATTATACTTATTAGTGTAATTATTGTGGGATTTTTTTTAAGTTGGCAACACTATCACAGGACATGCTTGCTATGCACTGCGACTAACACTAGATATGAGCTTTTTATTAACATTAGTGCTCACATATTTTATTAATTGACATTATTACACTACTAACATTTGCGCTTTAAGGAACAACACTTAAAAGAAATATTGTAGCATTCTGTATAGTGATTTGTTTATTTTTTTTTATAAAATAAATACATTAATTTTATTAATCACATTGCATAGTAAGAAGTCTATAGATATAAGCTTTTTTTTTAATTTCTCCAAATATCCTATGGCCTGTACAAGTTAATTTTCATGCAACACAGTAAAGTGTTTTTAAATTGCATGTTACCTTAGAATATTTTTGATTGCCCCTGATGATGATCAGATTTATGGTTTGTTTATCAAACATAGCCCACGCCTTATTTATTAAATATATATTAAAATTAATTATTAAATATTTTATATTATCCTAGTCATAAGCTATTTTGGAAAAAAATATATATCATTCTAATATTACTAACTACAAATAAAGTGTGAATTTAATATAGTTAATATGTAAAGTAATTTCTTTAAGTTTAGTGCTGATTAAAGATGCAAAGATCATCAAAGATTGGCCGGGGAAATTTTACGCTTTGTTTCAATTTTCATACAAATGCTCTGAGAAGAATTTGAACCCACAACGTACGACAACCGAGTACAAAAAAATAAGCTAGAATTGAACCAGCAAATGAAATAGGTGATTTATGTACGTTATCTAATAGTGCCACTTTATATTATATTACTCGACAGCATGTCACAGGATCTCCTTTGATGGATTTTTGGGTTTTAAAATTAACGTATAATTTCCTGACGGTTACAGTACGGTCGACGAGTCGTGGCCGATCTACAGCTAATCTATATGGACTAAAGCGTATTGTCCGCTTAGGAAGAAAATAATCAAATAAGCAATCAGCGTAGCCATATATAGATAGGTCCGACTGCCACGACTCGTCTACAGTACTGTACGTTAACGTAGTACGGATATATGATAAGTTAAAATAAACAGGATGCGACGGGGAACCATCACTAGTGCTCATACTGAAGTGGGGCGGCGAGCTGACCCCGGCCGGCCGTATCCAGGCCGAGGAGCTGGGGAGAATGTTCCGATGCATGTATCCTGGAGGCCAGGGACGGCATATACCGGGTACGTCTCCGTTTTACTTTTGTATGTTATATACTTAATATTACAGACATCAGTTTATTTATATATATATAAAGTGTAAATAATATATGGTATATGATTTTACGCAGATAAAAATAAAATATTTTTAAATTATCTATCTGATCCTACAGGGATTTGTCTAAAAAAACAGGTTTTTTTAAATTATTTTTTAAACAATTTAGTTATCAATTATTGTATTATGGAAGTGAATTATGTAAATATATAAACACTACAGGCGAGGCAGGCACACAAGGGCTGGGGCTGCTCCGCCTCCATTCCACATTCCGCCACGACCTCAAGATCTACGCGTCGGACGAGGGCCGCGTGCAGATGACGGCGGCCGCCTTCGCTAAGGGCCTGTTGGCGCTGGAGGGCGAGCTCACACCCATACTTGTGCAGATGGTCAAGTCGGCCAACACTAACGGGCTTTTGGATAATGATTGCGATTCCTCTAAAGTGCAGAATATGTGAGTATTTGTGTGTTTAATTTAGATGGAATTATAGAATTATTATAAAATTAATAAAAATATAAAGATTAAAAACTTTATCAGCTTTTTCTTGTATTTAAACATACAAAGAATTGAACTGCGGCCTGTTGTGGTGTAGAGACATACGCGGGCGACTGTAAATTAGACAGGTAACGATATCGAACCCCATTCGTAATTAATTATGTAATATTTACATTTCTTTGCTCTGATAATAAGATAAAGCGGTATTCAGTAATACTCTTTAATGTAATGTCTTAAATTTTTCGGATAGTGGAGAATGGAACGGTGTGTTAAGCACAACGTTCCCTTCTGCCACGTGCGGGATACAACGTAAAGCTATGAAAAAAAGTAAAAGTGTAAACAGTAATGTGTGACGGCGTCCTCACCGCAGGGCGAAGGCGCGCCTGCACGAGGCCATGCAGGTGGAGCGCGAGTTCAGCGCGGAGGAGCGCGCGCGCATCAACCCGTGCGCGTCGCGCAGCATCGCGGCCGCGCTGGAGCTCGTGCGCAACCCGGCCGGCACGTGCGCGCTCGTGCACGCGCTCATCCGCCGCCTCGTGCGCATCGTGCTGGCCAAGCGCGACGACCCCAAGACCAAGGGTGACTGACTAAGCCATACGTTCAAGTTACTAGCTACTTATTTATGTTGTTAACATTTATGTAGAAAAACCTTACAAATTCCCGATACCCAAAGAAGATTGCTTAGATTATGCGTTAAGCAAGAATGAATACTATTTATTTAATATTTTTACGGAGGAATAACCATAAAGGGGACATAAACGTAGCAATTTAGTTATGATGATCTTATGCCTATCTTTGATTATTATTCAAATGAGTCATGTTCGCGATACAATTCAAAAGCAAAATGTAAATTTTGTTATAATAAATCTAATTGATCTTTGTCTGTAGATGAAAAATATATTATACAAATGCTATAGAAAACTTATATTAAAGTAATTAGAAGAAAAATAATGATTATTGTCTCTTTGTATGTGCATTTATAGGAGCTGATATCAGAAAAGGTTTACCAAATTTTAATGCAAATTTTACTATTACATTTTGACATCCTTCCCATTAACTACTTGTTTTATTACAATCGGTTAATAAATAAACAAGTTATGTAAATTTAAATTGTTTATTTCAACGAAATTGCTATTTTTTTATTTATTTATACTCTATTAACTCTATTAATTATTAACATAATATTTTTGCTTATTTTAGATACAATCCTGTATCACGGTGAGACGTGGGAGCTGATGGGCCGACGGTGGGGTAAAATAGAGAAGGACTTTTGCACGAAAAATAAAACGTACGACATATCGAAAATCCCCGATATCTACGATTGCATCAAGTACGACTTGCAACACAATCAGCACACGTTGCAATTCGACCAAGCCGAGGAATTGTATATTTACGCTAAATACTTGGCCGATATTGTTATACCGCAGGTAATATGTTATTTTGTATAATTTGTATGTTCGTATTTTGTAATTTGTTTTTCAGCTTCACGCTGTATCTAGCACACGGCAGGGTAAGCAGATGGTACATGGAAATGTATTGCCTTGCCTGCCTAGAATTTACAGTCACACGCTTGTGCCCCTGCTGCCTTTTGTTATTATATGTATATTTGAAGAAAGTCATTTTGCTTTTTGTAAAAAGAAAAAAAAATGTGTTTTTTTTATGTTTCTTTTTTTGGAAATAGTTTAATAATGTAATCATTAAGTATTACTTAATTTAAAAATTATTGCTATAATTCCCTTATACGCTTTAATAAACAAGCGTTTGTGGGCTCCTTCCACTCGATGATATGAAATATTTAATGTTTTCATTTCTTCACTCTAGTAATTATAATAATAATAAATTAATAAAAATATGTATAATATATACACATTGAATTGTAGGAATACGGGCTGACGATGCAAGAGAAATTAACAATAAGTCAAGGTATATGCACGCCATTGCTAAAGAAGATACGCGCTGACTTACAGAGAAATATAGAGGAATCTGGAGAAGAGAATGTTAATAGACTAAATCCAAGGTAACAAATGTTTTAAACACATCCTGTGGCTAATGGTATGGCATTTTGTTTTTTGTATTAATGATATTGACTTAATATAATTTGCTTAATATATAAGTGAGCTAAAACAATTTATATGCAAACTAAAAATTAATAATAATGTAATTATTCTATACTTAACATAATGATTGCTCTTTACTTTTTTACATATAAATGTGATGATATTTTTCTTTATGGTGGTAATATTTTTCTAGATAACAATATAAGGTATTTGTAATCAATAATAGTACTGAAAAAATTAAAAAGATTTTTTGGCAATTTTTAATTTATGCAGTTGACGCGAGACTGAATATACAAAGCTTTTTGTTGTGTATTAAATTTATTATTTATTTACCACACAACAATAATTGAAAGCACAATTGCTACTTTTAGCTTTTCATTTATAAGGTCATTTTACATTGCATGCTTGCATTGTTTGTTTAAAAATATATAACTTATTACACACATCTAGATATATATAAATAAAATAAATGTTTACTCTTGAAACGTTTTTCATATAATTACTAATTATTTCTAATTTACCGAAGCACGCGTACGCGCTTTGTCTCACAGGTGTAGGAAAATGTACTATCAGCTTCACGCATTATTCCGCACATGGCAGGGTAGGCAGAGAAAACTTGGGAACCTAGTGTTAAGACATTCCGTTCCACTTCCGTTCCTCACTTTCCGTTGAATTTGAGGCATTGTGTGTTGAGGGGCGCAATCAACGCCGTCTTTTGCCTTGTATCAGAGCGAAAGTATAAAAACATTAAATATTTAAATTGAAAATATTAAATATTTCATTTCATCGAGTGGGGATCGAACCCACAACCTATCAGTTTCAGACATACACTTGTACCGCTGCGCCACGCCAGATATAGAGCAGGAGTAGGAAAATGAAAATATATAATTTTCTTAAGAGAGAATCGAACTTATCAACACATTAAAAATCATATCTCACTGCTCAACTCCGTCGTGCTATATCTGCCTCAATAATGATGAATTGATCAATTAATTTGTTTCCATCGCTTTGTTTGCATTCGTAATTCCATCTAAAGCCACGCTTAGAGGCATCTAGCAGGGTAACATAGTAATGGCGTCTGCACGCGGCAGGTACAGCCACGGCGTGTCGAGCCCGGGCCGGCACGTGCGCACGCGCCTCTACTTCACCAGCGAGAGCCACGTGCACTCGCTGCTCACCGTCATGCGCTTCGGCGGGCTGCTGGACGTACGTCCTTGTACTTTGTATAGCTTCACGCTGTATCCCGCGCTTGGATATGTAGACAGAGGGAGATTGGGAATTAAGTGTTAAGACACTCCGCTCCATTCTCTACTTTTCATCGAATTTGCGGCATTGCGTCTTGAATTGCAAAACAAACAATACCGCACTTTGCCTTCTTATGAGAGTTAAGAAACATGATGAATAATTCAGTTTTACGAGTGAGGATCGAACCTACAACTGCGTTTTGTATTTGCGTACGCTTATGTCCCTCAAACGAGAGATCTCAAATTTCATTGTTGATATTGATATTATTACACATTTTTTATATCAGTAATTTGTCTTAAATTGAACAATTACTATTTTGTAAAACTTTGAAATTTTGTTTAGTTTAATAAAATTTTCTATTTTGCAATTATTATTAGAGTATATAATTAATAAATAAATAAACCACCCAAATTATAACTATTCCTCGCCTAATAATTAAATATTTATATATACAACCAACACTTCTTGACCGTGGCTGATATGTAAATTATGTATTATTTGTATGATTTAGGTATTAAAAGATGAACAATGGCGCCGTGCGATGGAGTACGTGTCGATGGTGTCCGAGCTCAACTACATGTCGCAGATAGTTGTGATGCTGTATGAAGATCCCACTAAAGACCCGTGTTCAGAAGAAAGGTGTGTACATACATATTTACAAACATATGTATATATGTATGTGCCTTTGGAGCATTAGTAAAATATACATAATCATTAATCTATCAGGTTCCATGTGGAGCTTCACTTCAGCCCGGGCGTTAATTGCTGCGTACAAAAGAACCTGCCGCCGGGTCCAGGCTTCCGCCCTCACAGCCGTAATCACTCCACTACCAACAACTCGGTAAAATAGCTACGTAAACCCTCACTTTCATACACACATCCATACACACACACACATGCATTTTTACAAACACAAACATGTTTTATCTATAGTAATATTATAAAAGTGTAAGATAGCCCACTCATTGAGTAAGGCTATATATAATCACGCTAAGACCAACAGGACCGTAGCACTAATTAAGAATGTTTCAAAATCAGGGGATATTTATCCTAATTGAGAGATTCCGCTGCGAGCGTTACGTACACGGTTAAAGTTTCGCAAAAAACATGTATGATAGAATTGTTCTCCGTTAAAAATTCTAAGGGCCTGTCGTGGCGCAGCGGCACCAGAGTGTGACTGTAACCGACAGGTTCTGGGTTCGATCCCCAGTAGAGGAAATGAAATATTTAATATTTTCAATTTAAATATTTAATGTTTCATTTCTTCGCTCTGACAATAAGGCAAAAGCGCGGCGTTGAGTTCCGCCACTCAACACGCAATGCCTCAAATTCGGCGGAAAGTGGGGAACGGAAGTTTAACGGAGTGTCTTAACACTAGGTTCCCGAGTTCCCTCGGCCTACCCTGCTTCGTGCGGGATACAGCGTGAAGCTGAGAGAGAGTACAAATTCTAAAAAAGCCGGCGACAGCATATATCTATCTTTTAGGTTAGCTTTTTATGCTAACCAAATTTGTTCTAAAATAATGCATTATTCACGAAGGTGTTTTTTTTATAAACAATTCTTATCCAAATAAATACATTATTCATCACAAGTATTTAATTTAAAACAATATTGCCCTTAACATTATTCGATTTAAATGAATACGGCTACTATCTATTTTTCAAATCCCTTACTGATAAGGGTTTAACGAACTAAACATATTGCCCTTTTTATGGCAAAACAACGTTTGGCGGGTCAGCTAGTTATAATATATATATTTTTGCAAATTATTATTTCAGAGTCCATCCGATGAAGTGAAATGTATAGAGGAAGAAGGTGAAGATGATCAAATGGCGAGTCTGGAGACGCTGCAGCCTGTAAGTAATATTATAAAGTCTCTGAGTCATCTAACTAATTAAACTAAATACAATGATACTGTTTACTTTTGGATTGATAGTCATTAAATTTATTAAAAAAGTAAAATGTTCATATTATATTTTACCCAGACAAATACTACAATATGAGTACTCCTCTTGAATAATATACTATTACATATAGAATATAATCATTGCTTACTTTTTATGTATATGTGTGCGTGTGTGCGTGTGTGTGTGTGTGTGTGTCTGTCGGTGTGTGTGTGTGCGTGTGTGTGTGTGTGTGTATGTTTATCTTGCCAATGATTAATTACCTGATAAATTTGATTTTGATTTTTTTCTTATTTTTTATAATTTTTTCTTGTTTGAGCAATGCTTAGTTGAGACAAAAAATATTGTTATTTATATTATAGGACAATTTGGACGAGCTCGACAGTACATTTTCACCAAAGAAAATGACAAAATCAAAATTGAGACCATCAGATCCAATACCTATTTGGTAAGTTTATGTAATTATTGATTGTATTAGTATTAAAAGCATATTTTGTTATTGCTTTGTGTAATAATAGAAATTTTAAATATTTATATTTAGTTACATGTGTTAATTTTGAAATTGTAATCTTTACTTACTTTACTTGTTCGTAAAACTTACTTCATATTATAAAAATATTAAGCCGGTCATGGCGCAAGGTCACAAGCGTGCTGCTAGATATGATGACTGTGGGCTCTATTCTTATTCAGGGGGATGAAATATTTAATATTTAATTTCCTCGCTCTGGTAACACACACAATGCTTTTAAAAATTAAATAGAAATGGAGAACGGAAGTGTCCATGTCGCACGTGTGTGGAATAGGAAAAGTGTCTTTAAAAAACATGCCGGGATACACAAAATAACTAAAATGCTTATTGTTACGTCAGATTATAAAAACGACAATAATATTTTTGATCCTTACTTGAGTGAATGAATTATTTTTATTTCCCTGCTCTGTTAACATTAAGCGCGGCGTTAAGTTTCGTTTGTTAACTTTAATATATTAGGGAAATGTGATTATCAGAATATCTAGACACTAGGTTCCCAGGAACTTAACACTTTATCTCGCAGAGCCGTTGCAAAATAAAGCTTCAACATAAAGTCTTGCAAAAAAAAAAAGGTTAGCAAAATAAAGTCACAAAAATATTGTTTTCTAAAAAATAACTAAACTATTTTCCCTTTTATGTTCTGGTTTAAGGAAATCAAATAGTTAATTGCGCCGTTATTATATCTAAGTTTATTCTTTGAGATAACGATTATCTGTTTAATGTTTACTAACAAATATCATATTACTAAAGTATGTATGTATATTTGTACTGATAGCAATGTATGGTTTTATGCTACTTAGCCGGAGGTGATTCAAACAACATTTACTTAGACTTACAGTAAAATTTACTACATACATATATATGTAGTACTATATGGTATTGGTATAGCTTTTTTGAGGATTAATTTAGATAATATTAATATGCGTCCGTCGTGGCACAGGGGCACAGGCCTGCTGTTAACGCTACAGGTCGCTGGTTCGATCCCTACTGGGGTAAATAAAATAATTTGTATTTTAATTTTTTCTCAAAAATTCGATGAAAAATGGTGGCCCTCTGTCTTCTATTTTCCCACACATGACAGGGTAGGTAGAGTGAACTTGGGAACCTAATATTAAGACACACACATATAAGACATTGCGTGTTGAGTGGCGGAACTTAACGCCGAGCTTTGTCTTGCTATGAGGGCGTACAAATAAAAATATTAAACATTTAATTTGAAAATATGAAATATTTCATTTCGTCGAGTGGGATTGAACCCACAGCCTGTCGTTTACAATCACACTTTTGTGCCGCTGCGCCACTACAGAACATAATGATATCAATTTATATTTGTATGCACAGTAACCTGCACTACACGGTGAGCGGGCACGAGGCCTCTGCGCTCGCCGCGCGCCTCAACGAGGAGCTCAGGGCGAGGTCGGCCGCGCCCTGCGACCCCCCGGTACTCGATATATATACCATTGCTATTTTTAAATTGGTAATCCACAGTTGGGAAATACTTATTTAGAAAACGTTTAAAATTTTTATCGTACCGTGATTTGAATCCGCGCCACTTGGAATCCGTTCATGCGCTCTAACCATTATACTATACGTTCTCATCAAGCTAGAGTATTGTTTTCTATTTACATATTTAGACATATAACAATGTTGAATATAAATTACGTTTGCGGCAGTCGAGAGGTTGAAAGAAAAGTAAATAATTATTAATTATTTATTCATTTAATATTAATATAATAACTACTTTAAAACTAATGACTACTTAATTCGAAGTGGGTATAGAGAGTGATCTAAAAAATATTACAATTAATAAAGTAAAATTAAAACAATGGAAAACTTAGAAATTAAAACAATAGGGCATTGAAAAGCTAATACGGGGAACTCGCGCGGTGGTCGCGTGGGAAGATTCCATCAGTTTGGTCCGTCAGCATATTCGTAGAGTTAGGGTTACGTAACTTACACGTAAATTGAAAACAATACTAAATTTCTTTGTTTATATATTTAGTTATAAATACAAAAAAAAAGGTTTGATTTGGACACTGGTATACTTGTTACATTAGTGTGAAGAGAAAGAGGCCAAGGACGGCGAGGAGGCGCCGCCCCGCGCGCGCAGCTACGACCAGCACAAGCAGCACGACAACGGTAAGCGCGCAGCACGCGGCCCGGTGCCAGGGTCGCTCGAGTTGCTTGCTTTTTATTATTTATTTTTTTAAAGACATTTGTTGATGAAGGTGTTATACAATTATTTATATCATTTTACGGGAGGCAAAATGAGGCAAGTGTAACTACGAGTATATATATATTACATCTTGGATCGTCTTGCTATATAAATATTTCTATGGTCTGGAAAAGATATATATTAATTTTAAAATTTGCGAAACTTTTTCGAAATTTGAATATTGCTACGGTTCTTGAGGCAGTAGCTGAGCTATGCATTTACGGGTGTCTCTAAAAGAGAAGCCGAATGAATAGTTACATACTTAAAAAAATAAAGCTTATTCATAAGCTCCATTCTTCTACACCGAACATTACATCCACGTAATTTTCACTCTCTTTTATTGTATCGTTTGAGTTAGATTTTTTTACATTCGTTTTAGTAAATTTAGAATAAAATTTGTGACGCCAATCTATATAGCTCTTGTACTGAAAAGAGATACGGTACTTGAGGTGTACACCGGTTCTCAAAAAGGATTTTAAAATATTAATATAGAAAAAAAAACTTAGTTTAGGCCTCGCGAATTGTACGTACCTTCATCTATACATGTCTTTATTTTTTAATTAATTTTAACTAATTTAAATTAATATTAATACCTTGCAGTGCGGGTATATTAAGTTATATTGAACGTTTTATGTCATACAATGGAAATGAAATAACATTTCCACTTTATAAAATGACACATTTCTCAAATTATTTGCCACAGCAAAGCCTATGTTTTTTTTGATTTCTTAAATAATATTTTATCAAAGGCGATGTTAAAACATAGCGGTAAACCTTAAATATTTAACATTAAAATTTTCTTTTTACCAAATTAGCCATTGACGTAAATTTGTTTTAGCAGGTTGTTTTTCAAAATTATGAAATACTTGACGTTATTATATATATTTTCCAATTCGATTGTTAACATTGTAATGTGATTTTGAATTTGTGATTTCTTAAAACTGGTTAATGAGTCTTTAAATTTTATTATACTTTAAAAAGCGATTGGTATTACTATGTCTACTTCGGTGAAGGGAATACGTGCATGTCCAATACTGTTCCCCGACTCTACCCTTGCATCTCACTGCAAATGTAGTGATTTTTCGTTTTTAATCATATTTGAATTAACTTCAGTGTAGTTTTAACCAGACCTCGCTATTAATGTTGCCAGGAGTCAGTACAAATGTTATTTAGATATTACAACCAAACTATTGAAACATACATATATGGTTATTTGGCAATGGAGCAAATTTTAATATATTTATTGTTTTTAAATCACCTGGCAACATTATTTATAATTTATGGCGTTATTTGGAATATTTACTTTGTGTATTCTTTTACTTGTGTATTTTGGAGTGTGTAGAAACATCACCACGGCAGCGCTTCTCTGCCAAGTTGAGCTCATTCTGGCCGGTGATCTTGTGTGTGTTTGTGCGTAGCATTCTAGCTCCCCACGAGGGCGTGTGCGTTTGACTAGCGTTTGGTGTTTGTTTTTGCATGACGAGTGCTACTAATTAATTATTATTTTATTTTTTATCAAATATTAAAAGTTTTTTTTTAATGATGTAAAAAACGTTCGTTGGCTTCGGTCGCTTTATTTCTCTTACGGTCATATGTACATATGGTGGTGAGAGTAACAAGGTGATATAGAGGCTAACGTTCGGTCAAACGGTCGTCAAGCGTCACGCTCAGTGGACCCTAGAAATTCGAAATTCACCTCGGTCTCGGTCTCTCGCCCCGTACCATCAACGGCACGCTTCGACGCACCGTTTCTTTCTTCTCTATTTTTCTTTTATTATGTCTATTTATTATATTTTTCTAATATATATATTTTATTCGTATCACCCGTGCCTAACACCGCTCGCATATCATGTATCACGTAACACGCGTCGTCCCATCCCGTACCACCTCGCATCGTCCCCATCGTCTCGCGGCAGGCCCGCCCCCGCACGCGTCGCCGCCCCCGTCCCCGTCCGCCCCGCCGTCGTCCACCAACGAGCTGCCGCTGTCCCCGCTGACGTTCGGGAGGGGGGGCCGCGGCGGGCGCGGGGCGCGCGGGGCGTGTGGGGCGCGGGGCGGGGCGGCGCGCGTGGCGTCGTGGCCGCAGGTGGCGGGCTGTAGCGTGTGGGGCGCAGGGCGGCGCCAGCGGCACAGCATCGCCGGCCAGATGAGCTACCTCAAGATGCTGGGGCTGGGCGCGCGCGGCAAGCTGCCCGGCGCCGCCGGCCTCTTCAGCACCGCCGTCATCTCGGGCTCCAGCTCGGCGCCCAATCTACGCGTCATGATACCCACCGCGACGTCCAGCAACAGTACGTATATGTCCTTTCTTAGTTTTATTACAATTGTTTATTGTGATATAGCTGTCTGCTAACTATATCAATAAGGTACTATGGTAAAAAAAATACTTTACGATCTATCTTAAGATAAAGGAAAAATCGTATTATGAAAATAATTGAGTGTAAGTAAGTGTGTTATATTGTGGTCGCGTGGCCCCCACAGCGCTGGAGGGGTTCGGCGGCGTGCCGGCCACCCGCCCGCTGGAGACGCTGCACAACGCGCTGTCGCTGCGGCAGCTGGACGCCTTCCTGGAGCGCGTGACGTCGCCCGCCGCCGCGCCCGCGCCCGCCTCCGCCTCCGCCTCCGCCTCCGCCACCAAGCAGCCCTCGCCTACTAACAGTAAGGGACTTCTTTCTGGGCCGTGTGATTGTGTAGCTTCACGCTGTATCCTGCACATGCAAGGGCAGCAGAGGAAACTTGGGAACCTGAAAACTTTAACTTTGTTTAGACAATCCGTTCTTTTTACCATTGTCCGCCGAATTTGAAACATTGCGTGTTGATTTACGGAACTTAACACCGCGTTACTGCACACCTTGTTACCACAGCGAAGAATTAATAAAAAAATTAAATATTCAAATCTAAAATATAAAATATTTCATTTCCACACACAGGTTAGAGTATCTGGTAAATAAGTAGTCAGAAAGAGCCTAAGGTTGCATGCATCTTGCCGTTCGCATGTTGAGTAGCAAAATCCAAGGACACGTCACCGTTTCTGAATGCTTGTTGCCAGAACAAAAAAAAATCCTCCGAGTATTAAAAATTGAACGCAACAGTTGTGAGTAGGACGCCCCCAATTTGAAACTGTCTTGTTCAAATTTTAATATTTCCTAAAAGTAATTTCTATATATTTTTTGTTACCCTTACTTGACATATTGTTATTTTTTTTAAGTCACCCTTAGGCAAGTAAAATTTCGTGTGAATTTTTTCTTACCACACTAATGTCAATATAAATAATGATATCTATATATCTTGACAGGTGTCGGATGGAGCGGACCTTCGTCTTTAATGTCGTCTTCGGGCGAACTCCCGAGCGGGCTGTCCTCCGCCGAGCCCTCCTCCCCCAACTCGAACTACGCGTCTAACTCCGAACATAACAAGAACAACTCGGACAGGTATAATTAAAATGGCGCCATCACGCTGTATGCATGAAAAAGAATTAAATAAAGGGTGCAAAACCACTCTAGTTATTCTAAAGTTAGCGTATTACTGACACTTGCTACTTACTACTTAATTATGTCTTCCGAACTGTATCTAAAATGGCGAGTAACGGCGGAAATAAATTTTATAATAAAATCATTATTTTATATATATTTATTTAGAATAACTAAATATTATTATGATTGGCAACTTTTCTTCTTGAAAATGAATAATTCGGAAAACGTTTTTTAAGATCTATCGCTCATTATTTGACTGTGCTATCAGTGGAAAGTGCTAACTTTTAAGCTTTTTTGATTTCGGTTTTCTATAGTGATCCACTTACAAGCCATACTCATTAGGTACAAGATAACAAATAATTCACGTTTTCTTTTTTTTTTTGTTGTACATAAAACGGTTTGGTTGTTTTATTTCATTCATTCATTCATTCATATGATCACGGCAACGTTTTGTAATATATCACTAAGCTTAGACACAAGTTTTAAGCAATAAATGTGAATCCTATACGCACAGTGTCTAACATAGTGTATTGCAAAGCTTGTCGGGTAGAGAGGGGAAGTGCATTAACGTTGTGGGTTGCAGTAGCAATTGGAGTAAACAGGCGGCCCGCCCCGAGTGGGAGCGCGCCGCGCTCTGCCTCGCCGCCGCCCTCGCGCCCGCGCCAGGTACCACCTCGCACACGCACACACACGTACACACACACACACACACACACACACACACACACACACACACACACACACGACACACACACACACGCACACACACGTGCACACGCACACGCACACACACACACACGCACACACACACGCACAAACACGTCCAGACACACTGACAGAAAAACACACACGTACACACCTGCAATACACACAAACCACACACGCATACAGACACACACACATCCATCTGAAATATCATCGTTTCTATATATCATTTTTTTGTTAGCATTTTATGCTGTTTTTTCAAACACTGTTTACGTTTACAAATCTCATGATCAAAGCACTACCAGCGTCTGCATGAGCGTCCTCACTGCACGCTACACTTGTATAATTATTTCATACGCATGTTACACTTTTAAATAAATGTGCCGTGACTCTGGTAAAAATGAGTGTAAGTCCAAAATATAACATTAAAATGTTATGTTTTTGTATCTTAAAGTACAATTAACTAGTAATACACGTATATCCAAATGCACTATTTTACGTATAGTTTTTTTTTTCAAAATTAATATATTGTAAGTATGTTCAATGTTCACACATTTTTAATGTTCTGCGTTTATAAATATAAAGAGCCCGGTAACCCAGTTTTCATCTCACTCTTTTTACTATTAATTTATAGAGATTTGTAGTGATGATGAGTGTCGAGGCCTTTCGTGGCGCAGCGGCACTAGCTTGTGACCGTTGTGATATGTTAACGTTTAACGTCAGCTTGTGAATTCGATCCGCATTCGAGGAAATGAAATATTTTCAATTTAAATATTTAATGTTTTCATTTCTTAGCTCTGGTAACAAGGCAAAGCGCGGCGTTGAGCCGCTCAACACGCAATACCTCCAATTCGGCGGAAATTGGGAACGAAAAGGAGTGCCTTAATACTTGATTCCGTTGTTTCTTCTGTATACTAAAAAATGATGGGTGTTATTTAGTACCTTGAGTCTACCGAAAAAATACATTTTATTATTAATTCTTAAATTGTTAGTTATAACATTTTGATTCAGACTCGTATCTTTTTACATTCAAATTAAATCTACTTTTGTGATACTTTCAAGGTTTGAATTTTAGTAAAATCTGACGTACACCTGTTTTCACTAGAGCACACAAGTTATTCTGAATACGTGAAACAGAATGTTCCTTGCATGATTGTTCGACTTATTATAATATTTTTATATATTATATCTCTATGTAATTATAATGATATGTAATTGGTTAATAAAAGGCTATTTCCAAATTTATTTAAAATTTAAAGTATCTTTCTTCCTTTGCTAATGATCTCTTTTCAATGAAATTGTGAGTTTACATATTGTGTGTATATGTTGTGTATATATTTAATTATTATTATTTACAATATTGACATATTCTTCTAATACATTTCATATTATAGCTTAAAACACGTGTCATTATAAAATGTGTAGTTTTAATTGGTCCCATGTTTTATAAAAGAAATATTTATGTATTTATTTAATTAAAATTATATGACATAAGAAATATCATATTTATTATAATAATAGTAAATAAACAATGAACGGTGCAGGTTCATCTATTAGCGGCGACGTGACGCCGGTGTCCGCGACCTCCGAGCTGGAGTTCCACAGCAACGAGGCCACCGCCGGCTCCATCACTGACCACGATCTTTTGGTAAACTCGTATTCTTTATATATTTAATACATGCTTTACTTTTAAGCAAATGGATATTAAAGTAGGGACTTTTTTTTACAGATTTCCGCTAAAATATCTCCCTACAGAGATGCTAACAATATTAATTAGTTTCCATTCTCCTACCTCTCTTACTTTTTTCACCACTCTTTCATCATTAATTTTCTCGACGTGTCCAATGCCGATGCTCAATTAAGCATGTTCTTCTCCAATATTTCCGAGATACCTTGGCCGGTAATTGAAATTCTTCGTTATTTGATATACCCTTCAATCAGAGTGGTCACCAATGCCTACAACTCGTTTTCTCAACTTGATGATGCAATGAGCACTGTATCATCAGCGTAAAGCAGACAATTTACATTCAGGTCATCTACGTTAACTTTTTTGGCATTTTGTTTTACTTCTTGGAGATATTACTCTGCCTGAATCACGTTTATTATAGTTTAGTATAAAGTTGTTAAGTGCAATAAAATTTTGTAATCGTATTAAAATGAATACACATATGTGTACTTATACAATTACTTGGTTTCATTTAATTATAGACAAAATTAGAAACATTTATTCCATAATGACATAATAGAAAAAAATATATATATTTTTGATTTTAGAGTGCGGAAGGTGAAGACGATGAGGAGACGTTATCAGCGGACGCGTGCGGCTCCCCCGTTAAGATCATTAAAAATGACCTCTCCCGGCGCTCCCCGGACCACCACTGCGAGCCCCGCGCCGACCTCGACCTCTACGGCCTCTCCTACCAAGAGACCAAGGATACCTTCTACAAGGACATCCCATCTAGCACCAAAAACTACAATATGGAAATCGATAAAGACAAGTGCTCCAAAGATCAGCCACACTGCAACCTAGATTCTCTCAATCTTCAAAATAAAGATACGAAAAAAGTAAAGAAACAAGAACTGCTAAATAATGGAAGTAGAAGATATAGTGACAGTAGTGCCCATAAAAGTAATTTGTATCCGAGTACTTCAGGCAGTAGATTTACAACTACACTTGTATCGGAGGACCCTCTGAAAGGGGACTTGCCTAGAGGCAGCAAATCTAACAATGACTTGGTTGACGCTGACTCACCACAAGTCACTACAGCTAAGGCAACCAATATCAAACCTGGGTTTAATATTGCTGACGCGTAGTTCACATTTATATGCTATGATGTACTTGTAAATACTATTAGTATGCCTTGTAGCTGCTATTGCCGTGCATTCTGCTTTCTATCAAAAATTCAGTTGGACTGAACATATACATAATTTGATTGGAAAATAACTCTTTTTTTTAATAGTATTGATTATTTATATTGAATATTGTTATTATTTTACCATTTCACGAATATTTAATTAATATACATCCAGAATCTACAGACATTGTGTGATATTGTGAAATAAGCTTTCTGCTTGTCCATTATTTATAGTTTTATTGTAGTTGATATAAGATTTTGACAATATATTATTACTAAAACATTTTGTTTTCTTTTTCCTTAAAATGATAAAGTACTTGTACAATTATTAATTTTGTTTCATCTGTTTCGATGATGCAGTTTATTAACTCACATGTGATTTTAGTTAAGCTGGAATTGCAGTCTAAATATTTCCAATAAACCAACTAAACAAATCTCTATTTAGAATCAAAATAAGATTGTTATTGTCTAGTATTACTAATATTTTTCTTAATTAGTTAGTTTCCTGAGTAAATCAGACCTATGACATTTTATATTTTTATTTATTTTTGTATATTTTATGTATTTTTATTTTTTTCTACTTATGACATTTTGAGTTATAGGCGGGTAAAGCTAATATAGCAAGTATGAAATAAAACAATTAATAAATATTAAAAACTTTTTATTTAACCCAAACTAAATAATTTAAAGCTCATAACAAGCTAAACTTAAAACAATGACCAGATTCATACATCACTGAATAACATTCGTACATAAGTGTCTAATAGCTTATTTAAAAAAACCATCACAACTAAGCACCTACCTATTAAATATGCAACTATGAGCAAGTAAATAAAAGTGCTATTGATATAATAAAGGGAAAAGTTTTTAAAATGGTTTACTTAGCTTTTAAGCAACACAACTATAAAAAAATCTTGAACAAGATAATAGGTTTAGCTTAAATAGGGATTTAAACTTAAATTTTAATCTGACTTTGACAATTTTGGTTTTAGTGGATTACAAAATAGGTAAGGTGTAAAAATATCAAAAATTCCCCTATGATGAATTCCTGGCCACAGCAGTACCAGACTTGAAAATATGTACAGTAAAAATATGTTGTTTATTTTTGAAGCCATCCACACTAAAGTGCTCAAGATGCTGATGGAATTAATGTAGTACTGAAAGAGGAATAAATTGAATATTAATTGACATATTTCTATTATCATTTAACATAAATAACAAATATCAAAATAGCCTCTTCTCTATCATACTAACCAGTGTTGGATTGTTGTCTCTCATTGCATAAAATGAGTGTAAGTAGTTCAATAGTTTATTATATTGTACTACAATACTCCTGCAGATGTCTTCAAACATCTTTTCATTCTGTCCTGTCCATGAATTACTCTTGTAAATAGTATTGCATATTATAGGTACTATAAAATCAATAAAGTTTAAAATCAGGCCTACAAGTGATAATGATGCAAGAGTATTAAGGTCCATCATCCAAATTATGAAGTGGAATACTGATACGGCAGCAATAATAGCATAAGGGTGCCAATGTTGTTCCCACAAAAATACGGATTTTAGAGGTAAAAGCGCCATACGCCAACCTTCTAAAAGTCTCTTCACTTTTTTAACTTGTTCTTCCTAAAAGATACGAAAAAAATGACTAAAGAAAGTAAAGACAATACACTAAATAATATTTTTAAACTACATTACCTGAATCGTATCTGTCATTGTGTAGATTAATAAATTAATTACGAAACAACGTAACGTATCAATATATAAAAATGGAAAGTTTTTACTATACTTGTTTACCAAAGGGTTTTTTAAAGAATCACGATTTGCAAATCAATATTCAAACGAAAATGTTTGCAAATTTTACTCTTTGTCAGTTTAAACCAAAGACTATCAGAATGAAGAATGAACTAAATACTAACTTGTGACCAAAGACAATTATTAATCAATAATCATAAATTAATAGTAATTAACATAAAATATTGATTTCAAATATTTTACAAATTCTTTATTTTTATTTTATATTTTTTTTCAAGAGTATTATAAAATATTACGTGAACATTAACTAGATTAATAAATAAAATACTTATTACAATTTCAAAAAATCTCGTGGTAAAGGAACTCATAAAGTTATGATGAGGCATATTGAGCCTCACCGTGAGATAATATTTTATATATTTAAATAATAAATATTTTTAAATATTCCTTTACATTAAGTAATCGCTAAAGCTCTTAAGATAGTTCTAGGAACAATGAAATAGTAATAAAAACTAAATTACAAAAGTACCGAGGACCACACTTCTGATAATCACTCATCATCACACTCTAAAAATTATAAAACAAAAAATATTCTCACCTGAATCTAATAAATATAAACTTTTCAACATTTTTATAAACGATAAAATTAAATAAATAACGTACACGTGTGTAATTTTAAAAAATTATAATACATGTTTATTGTAATTTTTAGAAAATAATCTTGGTCCTGTATCCCCTGTTTAAAGTATAAAAGGAGAAAGTGAAAGGGATATAACTCTAATTCTTATAATGGCATTATTTTATGAAAGTTATTTCTTTATGCTTAATATTTAATTATATTTTAGTCGAAAGCGTTAATATACTCTTAAGAAAGAAAAAAACAGAACGAATTAACGAAACGAATAAAATTTTTAAACTTAGTAGAAAAAAATTATACATCAAATCATTTTTTTTTTAAATATTTTATACTCTTGCCAAATAATAAGTAATTCAAAGCTAATATCTTTTTACTTTGCGAAAATATGTAAAAATATCCTTACATCATGAATAAGTTGTAACAACTAAATAACAATATAATAAATTTGAGATAGCGTGGTGAGAATGTATGACTTTAATAGTGGAATATTTTAGATGGTTCCCCAGAGCCGCGGGTTCTTTAAACGTAGTGTAATTGAACCCACTACATTTATTTTTTTATGTTTTCTACCAAAAGTAGGTTTTTTAAATTCTCATATGTAGGAAGCCAGATGAAGAAAAAGCTAGCATAGTTAAATAATTATTTAATTTAAATAATAAACATGAATCATTACAAAAATGCAATTTATTATCATATAACATAATAGGATTATTAAAAAACAATATAAAAGTATAATAAAAAAAAATATTAAGTACTTTATCATAAACACTAACCATATCATTTTTTGTAATTTTAGGAATGAAATTATGTAGCTCTGCCAGAACTTAGTGCTATAAAGTAAAGCAGTATTACATCTTACATCTTATTTTAACATTTATATAGGTATTTCTAAAAAAATATACATTTAAGATGTAAAAACAATGACAAGCGCCAATTTGTTAGTTCATATTTCAAGTTCACTTAGTTAATTCTGCGAAAGTATCTCTTTCCGGGTGTTTGCGCTTTATCATGTGTCAATGTCTGAGGACAAAAAAATATTTAGAGTTGGCATAAATTATTTGAAATTTTATTATAGACAATTAGTGTGTTTAATTAAGAAATAAAGAAATTTTCTCTGAACTATGCACACAAGATTTCTTTTTAATAACAAAACATTTAATGAAAAAAATATATATTTTTTTTAATACTTACAATTACACACTCCTCATCTGTAAATAAGTAATGCCTTCCACATTTTGCACCAGTCTCAGGTATAACCGATTCAGTCATGAGCTCATTATCATTAATAAGTTTTGATACACTCTAAAAAAACCCAAACATGAATTTGTTAGTAATTAAGTCCTTTAAACATATTTAGTTTGTATAATAATGTGCATTTATAATCATTAAAGTCATGCACATTATGATAAGCATTTTATCAGTTAAGAAATTAAATTGGAGCACAGAATTTTCTATAATTTTTAACTTCATTCTGTGTTCTACATCAAAATAATGGGATGAACTTTGTTTTAGACACTCCATGCCCCACATTTTCAACACATTGACATAAGACTATTGAGTGGAAGAGGTCAACTCATTACTTTATCTTAACAGAGCAAAAAAAGGTAAATTATATTTATCCCAGTAGGAACCTACAACATCCCTCCTACACATTCAGATACTGTGCCACTGCCACCACAAGGACTATTTCATAATCTAATCTCAATTATATTTAATTAACCAGTACCTTGATAGTTGTATTAGGCATTTTTTCTTCATATTCTTCACCCAGCTTAAATTTCATTTCCACTGTTCTCAAAAGTGATGAATTTTTAATAGTCATTTCTTCACCATTTAATGTGATCTCCATCAATGGAGATGACATTGCCATCATTTTTCTACCCATAAATGGAACACCTGAATATTGTATGAAGTATGGTATTATTATTTTGACACAATAGTAACCACAGTTGAGGTGAATTTAGATATAAATTTAATGGTTGTCGCTTGTAACTTAGAGTAAAATCATATTATTTTTAAAAGAAATAAACTATGTAGGGGAAAGTGGAGAAAATTAATTCAGTTTGATGACTTTCATTTGTGGAAGTTTCAGTTGGTATGCAAAAAGTTTCTAAAGCAGGCTAGTGAAAACCGAGTGATAAATTAACAAGTCTCTTATTGTAGATGTCCTGGCAATTACAAATGTAAAATAAAACCTACTTATGGCTTCATATAGATGTCTCATGACTTACCCACTGCTATGAAGTAATCATCGATATCTTCATTTTTGTAATGTTGATATTTACCAGGAATTGATGGCATAATAAATACTTTTGTGATCCCTTAAAACGATTTTAAAATTGACTAAGATATTAAAATTGAGTTGAAGAAAAAACGCTATACCTATTCTTTAAGAATATAAAAATGAAACTAAATGAAATTATAACTCATTACAGTAATTGTGATTAATAATTGATAACATTATCACAATAAACTTCCTCACGTATATAGATTACCGGGATGTAAATGTAATAAGGCATGATAATCTTAATCTTGTAAAAATCTTTATTTTTTATTTGTTACATTTAATAAGTATTTAGCTTCTATAAAACAATATTTTGTTCGTTAAACTTAGTATTCAGGACAAAAGTAAGATACGAGTTTTAAACATATATATATTTAATAATAGTCAAAATCTTAATACATTTCAGTAAATGCATAAACAACAAGCATAGCTTTTCCCTCATATAAATTAAAATGATTTTGTTTACGTGTATTTCAGATCATACATACCTTTCTATATAGAGTAGGTATCGTACTATATACATACATTTTATTTTAAATAAATATAAATATCCATACTCATAGACACAAGCGAGCAGGTAAAGAGATGTAAGATAGATTAATGTATAATTTATAATATACTTTTATTTTTATTATCAAATTATTAATTACATAATATTATATATTGCACAGCTACCTAATTGAATATTGAGTTATGGATATATTTTACTATTAAAATAAATTAAGAATGAGTGTTAGTTGTCTATGGTTACAAGTCACTATACAACTATCAAAAATATAAGGCTGTGGTGTGAATACATTGTAATTTGTGACGTGTGTGAGCGAGATGTGAACTGAGTGTTATGATTTTAATAAAAAAATATCAAACATAACGAATAAAATTTCGATTAAGTATATTTATAAAATAAGTGATATATTTGAGCGATGTGTATATTAAGTTGAATTTGGTTTCTTGTTATTAATTTTTGACTAAGAATAGTTGAGATAAACGTACTGTTTATTCCCTAAACAAGATTTTTTTATTACTTGATTTTGCCAAGTTTTTTTATTTTATTTAATAACGAAGTGCTTAATATTGTAAAATGGGTGAAAAAGACGACTATTTGACTTCGTATCGAGTATTCTTCGAAAATTTTGCGGCTACTGTTGATCCTGAAGATCAATTGCCTGTGAACATCGCGGGATATACAATTACTGAGGCGGAGTTACCGGGAGAAGTAATTTATTGGACTACTCAATATCTTACTGAAAAGTAAGTAAATAAGAATATTTAATAAATAAAATTACTCAGATCTTTTAGATAATGTTTGTTTTATAGTACTTGTTATGATTTATTTTTTAAGTATATAGGTATGTAGCTATCAACAATTCTTTTATGATGGTTGATGATAACATTTGTATTTTCCAAATAACATTTTATTTTTTTTTATCACATAATTAATGTAATAAGATATTGTATATAAATAAAGACAATTAAGTAAATATTTTATTTGAATAAGTTTATTGAACTTTATAGCCTTTAAAACATTAAATTTTCTACAAATATTTACTCAACTGGAATATTGTGGCAATGACTTGTAAAACTTTAGTATATTTTTCCTTGATTGACCTTAACTCAGTGTTTACCATATATTGTAATTAAGCATTGCATTCAATTAAATATTTTTTCTATTAGTTTATTATTGTTTGTTATTTTGATTAATAAAATAAGATACTTAGCTATAGTACTCCTCTTGTTATATATTATATTTCTAATTAGATGAAATAAATATTGCATTAAATTCCTATTTAGAGATGTTATTGTTTACAAGTAGAATAGATGGGGAGATTTATATTCAAAAATTAATATCTCTGTCTCGGTTAAAAACTGGAACCATTTGATATATACTTTGAAATTTTCTAAATTCCATTAGTATTTAAAAATATTTCCTATTACCTAATTTTAAAGGATTGAACATTATAGTTTCACAGTAACTGATATACAATTTTATCATTAATCATCTTGAACCAGTTTTAAATTTTTGAGTCTGATCAGTGTCTGATTACAATATATTTTTTATCATTACAAACTGTGCTTGTGTTTATTAGGGTTTTAATTGTTAAAATTCAGTTAAAACATAACATATAACATTCACTCACCAAATACTACTTACATAAATAGTAAATAGCAAACTAGCGTTATCTAATCATGTTAAAGTTACTAGAGTGCAAAGATTTTATGATTGTTTGAATAAAGTGTGTTTAAACTAAAAATACATAAAAATATATGTATAAGATTTTACATATATATTTGTTATTTTTGGAAATTATGTAAATTTTTGTAACAATAACATTATACCCATTTATTATGTTTTTAAACAACATACAATAAATATTTCATCATTAACTTTTTGTGAAGATTACAAAAAGACCTTAAATGATTTAAGATCTTCAATGATTTAAAATTTTCTGTTTCTTCCTATATTCATTATTATTACACATTAACATTAATATGTATGTACATACATAATGAAAGACAAAATCATAATAACGTTGGACTTGGAATTGTCAATGTTCAATATACAATAGATTAATGAAATAAGTTTATTTCAACACTATTTGTAAATGGCACTTTACAATTCCAATCTTAGCTAATTGTAAATATAACATCTTACTACGAAATATTAATTGAAGTATTGATAAACATCTTTATTTTACAGACAGTGTGAGTCATTGTTTATGTTGTCTTATCGTTTTTGTTGATGATACAACATTTAAAAGTGCATACTAAATGAACAATAGTCATACGCTACTTGCAAATAAAAGCGAAATTTAATCGAGCTCTCAAGTATCGAGGTCGTGGGAAAGTAGTGTTTTGACTTGGAATAATATTCCCATCATTTTCATATGTATCGCGTATTTTATTTAAATAATAAGGTACGTTATTGGTGCAGCCAGTACGTAGCTAATTGATGCGCGATGATCAATGTTCCTAACTTCCGCCTAATTTTCGAGATATTGCGTTTTGAGCAGTGGAACTCAACTCCGCGCTTTGTTGTGTTTCCGAGGCAACGAAATTGGTTCAATTCTTAAAGTAATAACAAACCTCAACTGTCGCGTTTACAATCAAATGCCACTCTGTTGCGTGACGAAGGCCTGGAAATTCAAAATGTTAATATATAAAAGTGGTTTGAAAATTTTCAGCTATCAGATATGCATATGCAACGCAGGAGCATATAAATAAATAACATCGACGTTTTTTTTATTACTCCAGTACAGAAAAATATAAAAGAACATAGGTACATATAACATAAACAAAAGGTTGATTCATCTTAGAAGCACTATAGCGCAACATGTTAAAATTATGTATATATATATACGTGATTTGATTGTTAGGCGATGCTATGTTACATTTCATCATATTCTTGTATATGTAGGCGCAATGTATGTAGGTTGGTAATTTAAAAGCAATTTCATAAGTTTTATCTTGATTGATTTTAAAAGATAATTTTATCTTGGCCCCTTATCAGTATACTAAATAGTATATAGTTTTAGTTTACATTTATAAATAATTCATGCACAATGGTTGCAATTTAAGGTGTTGTTTATTTATTTTGCCTTACTTAATTATCATAAATTTTCGTTAAAATTAAACTTAAGACCTTTACAAAATATTTTTCGTTTTAAGTCCGTTAAGTCTAATGCAAAAATTGGCGCTCCGATGTGGGCGGTGGGACATACGGATGCGATAATAGTATGGCGGAGTCAATGGACGCGGTACTCATCATCAACTTTCACATTTTAATTACAAAAGAATTGACTAAGTTACCTAATGGTTCCTATTTGAATTGCAGATATATTTAAAATATTTTTGCTTATTTATTGAAACCACGAACGAATGTCACAATACACTTGTGTGGTTTTAAAAGTAATTGGAGACAAAGTAAAAGGTATTTTTTTCAGTCTTATTAGAATTGCTATAAATTTAATCCTTCCTTACATTCCTTAATATCTTGATATTATACGCATTTAAAGAACTCACTCACTCAGCTTCAAGCTGTATCCCGCCTTTGGCAGGGTTGGCAGAGGGAACTTGGGGCCTAGTGTTAAAACACTCCGTTCCATTAACGTTGCCAACTTTCTGCCGAAATTGTGTCATTGCGTGTTGAATGGCAGAAGTTGACGCAGAGCTTTGCCTTGTTACAAGAGCGAAGAAATGAAAAAAAAAAAAAAAAAGTATCGTAGGGATCGAACCCCACAACCTATCATTTACAGTCACACGCTTGTGCCGCTGCGCCACGACAGGCCTCAATTTAGAGAACCCATTGAATTAATAAATCCTCTGTTCTCCCATTTAAGTATACATATATATCGTACACCTTGTTACACTGTACATCGGGCCCTTGTAGTGTGACAAGGAATACCAGAGAAATAAAGGTATTATACGTATAAATGTCCCCTCTATTGAACTCGCAAACATCGTATCCATACAAATGATAATTTTGTTTAAATATTAGAGTTTTTATACTTAATATTTGTATAGCTTTTTCTTTTATAAGTATACCTACTTACACTTAGCATAGGCGAGTCGCATAACAATTAAGACCACGAATAAAAGCTAATAAGATATGGAAAAATACTATCAGTATGTATATGTACATACATGTATAATGTAAATGTTCTTAGTTGATTTGCTCTAAGTCTTAAAAATTTATTTGCTGGCAAAGTTTCAATGCAATGCACGTTAAATGATCTCATAGGAATACCTACTAACTACAATGATAACAAAGGTCCTTTGGAAAAATTCGTTAGACCTGCCAACATTTGTAAATCTTTAAGTGTCGAAGTTTTATTATGGTGAAGTCCGACAAGAGCATTGACCTTTTTATATCCTACAGACAGACGTACGCGTCCGCATTTTATTTTGTGAATGTAGTTCTCGTTTGGGGGGAACCAGGAAACTTAACACATGTTCGGAAGTCAACCGAGGAGCCGTACAGTTAAATTTTTAGCTTGTAGCGAGTGCGTTGAAGGTATAAATATTGCAAATATCACTTAGAAATTTTACTTAAAAAAATGATTTTCAAAATGCTCTAATGTTTATACAAAATTAAAAATCTTTAGGTCACAAATACTAAACTGAACATGAAACTGAGTTAAACAAAGCTGACATTTTAATATAACAGGTATATCGCCGGCAGATGAAATGCAGTTTGTCTATGAATATCAATATATATGGCTTTAAATAATGTTTAATGTAAAGTTATCCGTACTTCATTTTAAAATTAAGTAGTATTTAAAATCCATGCTATTTAAAACTCATGATTTGAGCTAAATTTACAAACTTCTGTTTCTGTCTAATAAGGAAACGGATACAAGATGCTTCAATTAAAGTGAACTGTGTTTCTACATCTTTATGATGCGAAAGAAAATTGTTTTTTTATAAATATGAACACTGTGAATTTGTATATGCATACTTATTTAAAAATACGTGCAATTGAAAACTTTTCTAGTACTTTATTATGTGTGCGTGTCACCCCTTTTGTAACTCGGAGCATTGGAGGTAAAATTTGAAATAATTGTTGGGTTTTTAACTTTTAATTCCCACGGGAAATCCCAGTTTAATATCTAAAAATATATATTTTTTAAATCTATTCATTAATAAATTAAAAAGTTGCCATATCATTTGTTCATTTTAAGAAAACATAATAATAACTATATTTATTTATTTATAAGCATTGTTTTAATTCCAGACAATGTCCGCCTACGCTGATGGCTCCGCTGCAAAGGATTATACTAGAAGAGGTGCAAGTCGCATCCAAGAAACATCCCAACGAATTTGGATACAATTCAGATGATTCCGGTGGGTGATGTTATATGTAATCTTTATATTTACCTATTTTATCTTAGATAACGTCTCTTAAACCACTAAGATATTACTATTATACTAAAAGTATAAACAATATTTAATGTATACGTAGTGTAGATAATAAATAGTCTAGATTGGAACAAACTTTAAATTGTATTTGTTGTTTAATTGAAAAAAAATCTAAAGTTATAAACATTAGAAGAAGAATTGATTAAATATTAAAAAGAAGGCAGCTACATCTCGAGAAGAGCTGACGAAGAAATTTAACAGTTGTCATTAATACAATTTAATTATTTGTTACGTAAACTGGCACCTATCTGCAGGGCGTTCAATAGACATTAATTACAATCTCTTTTATTCTTTAAATATTCTTAAATAGTATAATAAACTTACTTTGCTTGTCAGTATTGTTTTACATGTTTTTTAAATGTATGTAGAGAAAATTCAGAATACAAGTTTATATTTATTTCTCGTTTTTATTGCACTATTTTCACAGTGATTTTGAGTATGTTGTCGGACAACATGATTTTATAGTAGAGTAACTGGAAACCTGCGTCTGTAGATGTTGTTGATGAACATCCTTTCCCATATCTCGCAGAGAACCTCTAGCGTTTAATTTGACGTATGGAATTTTTTTACAGTACAGATTTATTTTTCGATTCATAAACTAAATATAACAAATCAGGTACTTATTATATTAAAAGTAAATAAGCGTGGCAATGACTATCTTTCGGTTCTTTTTTGCAATCTAAATAAGATTTTTCATATTGGATATCGATTATTCGTTTCGTATTATCTTTTATAACTTGCTCTTATTTATGTCACCGAGAATTGATTTCTTAGCATTGAAAATTGGCGTGTATTGGAAAATATGATTGAATTTCAAAACTTTCATTATCTTAAATTTAAATTTTTTAAACCATAATTTACTATTTTTTCTAATGTTCTACATGAGAATTCTAATAATGGCATAGGAATGTATAGGGGTCATGCTTATTTTATGAACGCAATAAACGCAAACTTGGTCGTAATACTTATATCAAGGGCTAGACGGTAGACAGATCGATATAAGATTGTTCATAAAACTTGTATTTAATATATACTACTTCTTATAATTCTAATTGCTACTAAAATAAAAATAAAAGGTATTCATTACCTTCAGTACGTTATGTAAGTATTTTTAATGTTAGCGTAACGTTGAATGTTACGTTGCGAATAGTAATTTATAAATACATTAATTAGCACCATTTTCTTCTGAAGATCGATCAAGGCAGTCATTTTAGATTGCATTCCGTAACTGGAAACAATGCTCATTCAATTTGTTCAGATATGATATCATAGTGTTATCGTATTATCTAAGTAAAGATTACATCATGGAGGTGGTCGTTTTCAATATTAGGACATGGCTAGGGTAATAAACTGAATAATAAGTATTGTAATAATTAATACAAGTTCGTGATCTCTTCTAATTAATGGTACCTACTTGTATTTCATTAATTTTACTTAATGATTTTATTAGGTGTTAGTATAAGATTTAAACTGACTATAAAAATATAATAAATTACCTATATTAGGGTTAACGGACTTACTTTATATTTAAGAATTATTTATAAAATGATGGCAAAAAAAAAAAATGTTTTAAAAAATTGTTCTATTTATGATCTATTTATTTGAAGTATGTATATAATATAAATTATTCTTTCTGTTTGTATAAAATGTTGTTAAATGTCAAAGTATACATATTTAGCCCATTTCAACTACAAGAAAACCTTGTTCATTTTTTAATATCTCATTAGAAAGTAGAAAAAGCTGTGCTCTATAAAACATCTAAAGTTCCAGTAACTATATTCAACAACTGGCATTTGTATAAATAATTAGATATACCTACCAGGCCTCCATCATTTTCATGTTAATATTAGATAAGCTTTTGTTAAAGCAACCAGACATACTTGTTTTTAATGCATTCTTAAATAAATAAACGGCACGCGACATGGAGCCACAACCCATGCATTATCTAAGGAGAATGAACAAAGATATATGTACGTACCTAGAAAACAGTAAAAAAAATATTTCTTTAGAAATAATTTCAAACTTTGTGAGTTATGTATGTAAATTTGTGAAAATTAATCATTTTCATTAAAATATGTTTCTCTTTATTTAGCTTAAAGACGACTGTATACTTAAAGTAGTTTATTTTTGAATTATTGATTTGTGCTAGTCAGAGATGCATTTTGAAAGGCAAACGAATATTGAAGGTGACACGTCTATTATTATCTGTTCTGAAAATAAAATTAAATCATTGTGGTAGGTCGTAAACGATGAATCGATGCGTCAGAGTTATTTTAAAGGAAAAAATAATTTTCTTACGAGGACGTGACGACTTTTTTATATTTATGTACAGTAATATTTTTTAAAACTTTTGTCAGATATTCTTCAGCGTTAAATTTCATCCTTAATGATTATAACGTAGATTATAATAACGTTCTTGATACGAATGCTGTAAAATCAGTTTAAATAAGAAGTATTTCGTAAAATAAATATATTCCTGACAGATTTTTTTATAATATTTTATATTTTATACCAGGGTAACTCGATATTTTTAACAACAATATAATTTTAAAATTTAATTATTTTCAACAAATGTGATAGATTACATTTGTTTGATAGATCAGATAATATCAGGGAGATTCTTCTACCAGTCACGTTTTATAATAATAATAATAATAATTATTTTATGTACACCCAGAGGAAAAAAAACAGCACAGTAATACAATAACAACAAAAAATACATTTACAAAAGGTGGCCTTATTGCCTTATAACAATTTCTGCCAGGCAACCTTAAGGCAAAGGAAATAGCAAATTAAGACCGGGATAGGGTGGAAATTGTATAGATTATAAAATAAATAAAAACCGTTATATTCATACCATATGATACACTCGTAATATTACACTATATTTAATTACAATATTTGTAACATATTTTATATTAATATTTTGTTAATTTTTGTTTTCAGAATACATAGCTCTCCGCCTAATGCAAGCAGTAACTGCGCGCGTAAATGACGTATGCTTAAGATATTTGGACAATTCCCGCCTAGACACTCTACCTCCACCGCCACCACCGTCGATGAGAGAATACCGTACGGTATCATCCGCTACTAAAAATGTACGACGAGCAATGGAAGATCGACATGTAGAAATAGGAAATCTGGAAGCTTTATTTGGAATAGAGGTCAGTTTTAGAAGAAATTAGTAGGCAATAAATATCCAATATAAGTCTATTCATACCTTGACTAACTAGAGTAGTTATTGATATTTGATTAAAAATATATATTTAATGTCATTTAAAAAAACACATTATTATTGTAAAATATTATACAAACAAAAATCGAAAGCTAGTGGAAAGTGTACCAGAACCAGGAGAACATTTATCATATACACATACCTACCAAGTTCACATGTCCTCGGTTTCCTTTTAAAAAGTTGACTCATTTATAGTCGTAGACCACGTTTGACTCATATTACAATTTGCGCTTAATGTCCCATGATGAGCTCAATCATGCCTCAGAAATTTTAAATTCCGTTAATACGCAGATTAAGCGACCTATCCTATTTTAGTATTATTTTTTTTAGACAACATGTATACATTTGAACGTAGCGGGATTTGAACCCGCTGATATATGACTATAATTTAGTTTTTAGATTTTTTCCTATTTATTGTAACTTCTTAATTGTTACCAAATATCATAATGTAATCATTACGCGAAACTATTCATATTAAATTCGGCGAAAACGTACATTAATTAATAGCTTCACGCAATCTTAAAAATGACATCGACGGACATACAGACAGATGAATGACAAAATGATGCCTCCGTCCCTTTTTTTATGGGGTAAGGAACCTTAAAAATGAAAGAACGTGTCTGATGGAAGAATCCACCTATCAAGCAATTTGTCGAAAATAATTAAGTTTTAAAGTTATGTTCTTGTTAAAAATATTGAGGCCTGTTGCGGCACAGCGGCACTAGCGTGTGACTGTAACCGACAGGTTGTGGGTTCGATCCCCACTCGAGGAAAGGAGATATTATTTTTAATTTATACATTTAATGTTTAAAACATTAAATGTATATTAAATGTAAATTTCTTCGCTCTGGTACAAGACAAAACGCGGCGTTGAGTTCCGCCACTCAACACGTCATGCCTCAAATTCGACGGAAAGTGGGGAACGGAAGTGGAACGGAGTGTAACTTAACACTAGGATCCTTCTGCCTACCCTGCCGTGTCCGGGATACAGCGTAATGCTGAGAGAGAGAGGGAGTTAAAAATATCGAATTATCCTGCGCGCCTTCTTGAAAACCATCTAAGTTACTTAGAATTATTCTATTAATGTTTTATATGCAGTAATAATGAAACGTCTTAGTATAGATCCAATGGTTAACTCGTCTATTATGCATAAAGAGATAACAGTACGATCAATTTCAATTGAGAATTGATTGGAAAATACGTATTTTCTTCGATCAATAGCTTGTTTATGAGGTGTCGCTGTCTGGATTTAAATATAGAAATTATTTCTTCATACTTTAAAAAACTATGTCATCCCTATTGAAATAGGATGCCGGATTATTTAACTTCCATAATGCTTTTATTTGTGCAAGCTTAGAAACTGTCACGTTACAATAAGTGTCAGTTCCAGATATTTTATATATACTGTTTAAACAAGACCTTTGACATATATTATGTATCTCAGTAAGTACTTAGAAATGTGTGTTCGTATTTTTGTAACATACATATTTATTCAGAAATTCTTGTTCATTCATAAATTTAATGGCTTTCATAAATAATTCAAAGTTGCTTATGAAATGTTGGCGCGTCGCCTAAAATAACATGGATTTTTTTATCTTAACGTAATTAATAAATGTGCCAGACAAACCAACCAAACATGATATAAAAAAGCTTTACAGCTATAATAACATTATTTTGTTGACTTTAATTTGATGGTGAGGCTAGAGAGATTTATATTATAAACATACTCTCGATTATTTTGTCTAGCTTTATCGAAAATTAGCATGGTAATGTTTTATTCAACGGTTTTGTTTTAAAGTAGTACTTTAGTAAGAGAAAGTCGTAAATGGTTTCTTGGAAATTAGTCAAATGTATTGAAAGATCAGCCTACATTTCTTATCTTAAACATGAATTGGTAATCTTTATGTAGAGATTGTCTTTTTATGGAATTACTATTATTGATGTTATACAGTTAATTTTTTTGTCTACATTTACACAGCTTTTTAATAATCACCATCATCATGCTTTGTTTAAGACACAAGCATGTGACTGTAAAATGTGGATTCGATTACTACTCCAAAAAGTGAAATATTTAATATTTTAAAAAGAAATATTGAATATTTTTAAAAGTTATATTTCATGTTTTCAAATAAATATTTAATATTTTAGTTTCTTCACTCTGGTAACAAGGAAAAACACGGCGTTGAGTTTTACCACTTAACCCTCAATGCCTAAAATTCGGTAGAAAGTGGGGAACGGAGTGTCTTAACATTAGATTTCCAAATTTCCTTTGCCTACGATGTCATGTGTGCGAAAATTTTTTTAGCGTATTTACTGCGTAGATACAGTCCCGTGACAATTCTACAACCAATAACATTAATACTATTTATATAACAATAATATATATAATATTTCCTTGTATACATATATGTTTTAATAAATATATTTATTTATTATTGTCAACAGACCACAGAGCCCACAAGTTTCTACGCAGTGTACGACGGCCACGCGGGCTCCGCCGCCGCTACGTACTGCGCGGCGCACTTGCACCAGTACTTGGTGGAGAGTCCGCATTTCACAAGGGACTTGCGACAGGCCACGCACGACGCTTACTTGAGAACTGACGCCGAATTTGTTAGGAAAAATAATCAAAAGGTATTTGGGATCATTTTGTTATTTCTTATTTTTATTCTTTATAAGATGTTGATGTTTGAGTTTTTGTTGTCGTTGCTATTATTAAATGCAAGGAGCTTAGAAACAACGCTTCTATCTCGTTACCAGAATTTTAATTTTTTTCACTGTCTTCGTTCTGGTAAGAAGACAAAGGATGTTGTTGAGTACACTAGTTGACACAAAATATGTAAAAAATTGGTCAGAGAGCTAAGTACAGAGTGTCTTAACACTATATAGGTGTCAATCTTGTTATATACCATATTCTGTATGTACTTTAATTTAAAAAGGAGTAAAAAAATGTGGCGTATAGTATAATAAAATGTTTGTGTTGCGGCAGCGCGCGTCAGGCGGCAGCACCGCGGTGTCGGTGGCGGTGCGCGGGCGGCGGCTGGTGGCGGCGTGGGCGGGCGACTCCTTGGCCTTGCTTGCTAAGCGAATGCGCCTGCTGCAGCTCGTCAACCCGCACAAACCTGATCGACCTGTGAGTATATTACCTCGGACCAAACTGAAACCAACACCGGTAATAATCTCTGGAAGGATTGTTGGTAGTCCTGCACAGTACATTTAAAACAACCTATGAAGGTTTATCATGCATGTGGTTTTGCATGAAAATAGTAATGAATGACCAAACACAACTAATCGCACGAATGACAAAATTATGTGGTGCATTGAAGTAAACACAGCAAAAATAACAAAGGCATGGATTTTACTTTTATAGTTTGTAGATTCTCGTCGAATTATAATTAAAAAACGCTTCGAGGCAAATATATATATTATTGTTATATAAATAGTATTAATGTTATTGGTTGTAGAATTGTCACGGGTCTGTATCTACGCAGGAAATATGTTAAAAAAAATCTTCTCGCACATAACATCGTAGGCAAAGGAAATTTGGAAATCTAATGTTAAGACACTCCGTTCCCCACTTTCTACCGAATTTTAGGCATTGAGGGTTAAGTGGTAAAACTCAACGCCGTGTTTTTCCTTGTTACCAGAGTGAAGAAACTAAAATATTAAATATTTATTTGAAAATATGAAATATTACTTTTGAAAATATTCAATATATCCTTTTAAAATATTATATTTATATTTTTTATTATTTAAACAATAGAAGTTTAATTAAAAATTAAAAATATAAAAATATATTATTTGATATTTTATTGGTATTTCTTAAAAAATTACGTTCAGTCTTATATAAAAGTTCAAAACTACGTATACGAATATATCAATAATAAAATTATAGACAATGATAATTTTGTAATAAAAAAAAACATTATTCATAATAATGGTGTACAAACATTTTTTTTTTCTTGAACTCTACATTTAGTTGAATGTGATAATCTCAGAAACCATTGGCTAGTAATGTAAAATTAATTTTATTAAAGGTCCTTACATTTCTTCTCTTAGTTTTTTTTTTCTTATGGTTTCTTTTTTGGTATACTCATTAGACTCGAAGTCACAGAAAAAAATAAATTACTAACTAACAAACACACAGTACATAAGATAAAATAAAAAAGATTTAAATACATTATTACTGAAACACTTCCATTTGTGGCAGGACGAACGAGAACGAATAGAATCGACGGGCGGTAAAGTGATGTTTTGGGGTACGTGGCGAGTAAACGGACAGCTTGCTGTGTCACGAGCTATTGGTAAGTAGGTTTTAATTTGTTTTTAGCTTCACATTTATGGGGTAAGGCAGGAGGTACCTAGAGACATCGAACTCAGTTTTCGAGACTTTGCATGTTGAGTGACGGAATTTAATGCTGTTACTAAAGCAAGGAGACGTAAATAGCCAGATAGGGAAGTGAATGTGAATAGTACGGACAACTTTTTTTACAATATATGTATACAACTATAAGTACTCAAACGTATTCAAAGTGTAGCGATTGTTGTAGGTTCGATTTCCACACGGGATGTAATTATGTAGGATTAAATGATTCAATTTCCTATTATACAATGAGGCGGGCTTCAATGTGTATAAAGCCCGCCCGTTAATAAATAATTACAAATCTAAATAAATATTGAAGGTCTTTGTGCATAAAGTTCACAATTAACGACGACGATAAAGCTGATGCTGATGTACATTTACGTTTTTGAACTACTTAACGGAATTTGATGCATTCACTCAGCTTGACGCTGTATCCCACACATGGCAGGGTAGGTAGAGGAAACTTGGGAACCTAGTGTTAAGAGACTCCGTTCCACTTTCGTTCCCCACTTTCTGCCGAATTTGATGCATTGGTAGTTGAGTGGCGAAAATCAAAACGCGTTTTGCCTTGTATCGGCGCGAAGAAATGAAAACAGATACTTAAATTGAAATTATTAAATATTTCATTTCCTCGAGTGGGTGAGAGGTCGATCGAACACACAACCTGTCTGTCCAGTCACACGTTTGTGCCACTGCGCCACGACAGGTCCCAATTTAGTGCAGTTTTCACTAATAGAGAGTATATCAGTAAAAGGAAGCTAGTGTACAATATACGCGTATTACAATAGAGTAAAATTGAGAATATCAAGACTTGTGATTTCGCTAAAATACTGGATTTCAATGCGTTAATTGAAAATGTTTTATTTAACATAGACAATCAACATCAAAATTACTAAACTCAAACAACTGAGTGGTGTAATAAAATAATAAAATTAGCGAAATTTCGTGCCTATTACTTAAATTTTGACATTAATAGGGAGTCGATTGTTCAGAGCAACGGGTGTGAAAATTCTAGCGGGCGGTTAATCAGTCGTTTTATTATCACGAGCCCCACAACAAGGGGGTGCCTGTTATTCATTCGAGCTCGTATTTTAGCCCCTTGAATACAATGGATTTTGTTGTGTGTCATATCTTATAATACTTGACAATTATTATTTTGCTCTAGTATGCTTTTATTGGCTTTAATATTTGTTCGCGCTGAATCAACTCTTAGGCATTTATGTGAACTTTAATCCATTTAACTGTAATTATTTAGAAATTGCATGAGAAGCAATTATATCGCGTATATTTATTGAATCTATACATATATGTATATGTGTTAGTTGTTCAGTAATATCCGACCATTTGTATTTAAGCAATAAAATTTGTTAATCGCATTGATGTGACAGTGAAATGTCAGTATAGCTGCTTTGTTTTGGCAGTGCTATCGAAGTGCTATATAAGCAGTTAACGCTTTGGAGATGTGACCTCTTTTAGGATATGTGAGTTCAGCTTAGCTGATGATTTAGCTGAAGAGCAGTTACTAAATGGCAGTTATTAGCGAAATAATGAGGAAGAGCCTGCTAAAGTTGCTTAGGCATTAAGCAAAATTAAATAGCAACAAAAGCAGGGGAAAATAAGCAATATATTATAATATAATTTACGTTCTTTCTTTATAATGTCTTTTGTACGCATGACAACTTTAAACAAGAAGCCTAAAGTTGCAATGCAAAGTGGATGAGTACAATCTTGTAATGCAAAGAGTGTTGTACTGCGTACGGTTGAGATATCAAGTCAAGGTGTTTATCAATTATGTTTGAAGATAAAAATGTTTGCGCTCTTGGCAATATATTTAGCATACGGTGGGCATTATAGTACACATGTATGTTTTTTGGTGTTTTTAAATAATATCTCTTTTAAATAGGTAATTTTATTCTAGAAATGTTTAAAACAAAAGTTGACCGTTACAAAGAATATATAGCTTTAACAAATCTGTAACTGATTTCTGTCTGTATATGGAAGATATGTTAATAAAAATCTTATAGAGGACCATTATTAATATACCTAATAGCCAAAATAGTGATTTACATTCTTCTGTTTATTTTTCTGTTTATTTCAGAAAATTTAAATGCAGTATTCACTATTATATTTTGTCAACTTCCCTTGAACATTCAGTGTTGTTTTTTTTTTTTTTTAAATCGGTTAATAAAAAAAAAACTTACATGAATTTAAAATATTAAGTTCGACAAAATTGCTACAAAATTTAAATTTAGTTAAAATTTTAGTTTTCAATGTAGATATTGTTTTAAAAACGATAATGTTATTTATTAGAAGAAGAAAGTAATCGAAAATAGTAAATATAATTGTGTAACTCAAGCGGGCGAATCCGCGGCGGGGACTAGTGGCAAATAATATTAGAATAAAGTTCTATAAATCTATTCTAATTGTGACTTAAATATGGCCTGTCGTGGCGCAGAGGCACAAGCGGGTGACTGTAACCGACAGGTTTTAGGTTCGATCGCCACTCCAGAAAATGAAATATTTAAATATTTTCAATTTAAATATTTAAATGTTTCATTTCTTCGCTCTGTCACAAGGCAAAACGCTGCGTTGACTTCCGCCATTCAACACGCAATGCCTCAAAATTGGCAGAAAGTGGGGAACGGAAGTGGAACGGAGTGTCTTAACACTAGGTTCCCAAGTTCCCTTTGCCTACCCTGCCATGTGCGGGATATAGCGTGAAGCTGGAAAAAAATTTAAATATAAAAAAAAAAAATATTTAAATCTATTTCTATAACATCGAAATATATTTAGATATTTTTTGTATCTAAGTCGTGTAGTTCTGGATGTCCCCTAGTCATTAACGTCGTGTGTCCGCCATTAAGTTGTTAGCGTGATGTCGGGGGATGAGCGATAAATTGCCATATCATACCCTGCCTTGGTATAACACTGTAATTTATCAGGATTTCTTCTCATTTGAATACATTTGCAAATTATAATGTTGTCACCACAGGAAGGCTCACGTCGTCACATGTGATTAATTAACAAACATTTGTTCCAAATTATTAACCGCTAGTAATTATTTCAATTGAAGAGTAAGTTACAGAGATTGATATTAGACAATAACTCAGTATTAGAAAGTGTATGATATACTTGACAATCGCTGTTCGCAGGAAATTCAAATTGATTTAGCGTCCTACCGCAAGTAACTTAGAAGGGTAGAATATTGATTACATGTTAGGCATGTTGCCGGGAAAGTGAAATACTGTTCTGTCCACTTTCACGGTTGAATTTGTCAAATAAAGTTAAGACTTTATATAACCTAACATCACAGGATTTTAAATAGTGTACCAACTGCTTTTAAATAAATATTTAAATGTGACACTTTATTATTGAATTGCATTTTGTAAACAAAAGCTGTCTGGTTTAATTTACAACTTAATCGCGGTGAGGTGCGCGCGTCGGGCGCCGCCGAGTCGCCCCCTGCTTACTCCCTCGGCCCGCGTTGCACGAAACTATATCGATCACATCGGACATGCTGCACTCGTAGTGTCTACTGGCGACGGACAACACTGAATAAATTCCATACATTATAATCTACGTAGTTCCTCTAAAAAACACATATATTTTTTATTTGAAAAATATTCTGATATTTCTAATGTTTATGTTTTAATAAAACCAGACTATTATTTTTGGTACTTTCCTTTATGACTACTAACTTTCAACAAAAAGTTTTGTTCTTACTTTGACTCTAACTGTGTACTTGTAAGACAAAAATAAATTAGTCATACTTAAATAGTATTTAATTTTCCTGTTTAGATTCTTATGCGGTGAAGTGAATAATAAAAGTAATTTAAATAAATATAATTCAACGTCAATATTTTTAAACTCCTGTTTTATTAGTATGTATGTGTACTTATTTTAGATTCGCTTATTATTTTTTCATATCTAGCATCCCGCCCTTAGCAATGCAGGCAGAGGTATCATAGGAATTTCGTGTTAGGCATTCCGTTCCCATTAAGGAAATTCCATTCCCCACTATCCATTGGATTCTGGAGGTATTGCGTATTGAGTGTGTAACTCAACGCCGTGCCTACGCTACCAGAGCGAGGATATGAGAATAATAAATATTTTATTTCCTTGAGTGAAGACTGAACCCACAGCTTATCGCGTTTACACTCGCACGCTTGTGTGCCTGCGCCACGACAGACCCCATAAATAACGATTGATCATATTGATTGTAATATATTTATGTTTAATTTAAATAACGATTGTTCATTTTGATTTTAATATATTTTTTTACAACAAGAAACTATGCTGATCTACATTATATTAGGATAATCATGATGCGTATATACACTTTGTATTGATTTCTATCGATACTACCCCGTCTCTAACACAGATTATAAGCCAACAATGGTGTGTAACAATACAAATGTAGTGTTGACATTTTCTTCACAGCTCGGCACGGGCCTGTCCCCCTCATCGGGGTCCATTGATTTTGCGTTCCACGAGAGATTAGGTTCCGCAGCATTTATTCTGCCCCTCAAACTCGGGCGTAATTTGCCCATCTGAATTTTATGCCACATTAGATTAGTATGGATTTCCAAATGGCTCTCCATAGGTGCTCTTATGAGTTAGAGCAAAAATATGTACATATCCGTGTTCACCTAATGGGTTTAATTTTAATGAATCCAGTCCCTTTCATATGTAGAAATTTTAATTAAAACGTTGAGGCATGAAAAGCTGAAACGGTATTTAAATTAAAAAAACCTACGTTACGTTAGAGAGTCACTGCTTGAATTTAGTTTCCTGAAAGAAATGCGCAGTTATTTTTCTGTTAATATAAGTCACAACCTTGTTCTAATTTGAAATCCATTTCGTGACGTGTTTTTGCGAGGTCCACTTCGTCGGATCTGATTAGTGGCCATAAAAGCCATTATATTTTAAAAGTTTTTGTTCGTATTCAATGAATGTTTTGTGTAGGTGACGCACAGTACAAGCCGTGCGTGACGGCGCGGCCCGAGATCACAGTGGTGGATTTGGATGGGGACGAGGACTTCGTAGTGGTCGCGTGTGATGGCCTCTGGGACGTCGTTAGCGAGGACGCTGTAGCCCTGTCAGTGTACAACCAGTTGATGAATGATCCAAGTAAGTGTTTCGTTTATATTATTATTCTTTAATGTATGCATTCAAAGCGCAGTTAGAATAATGTAACGGTATTTCGTAATCAATACAAAAGGGATATAAACAATTATCTGCGTTTCCTTTTTGAGTAATTAAATGTAAAATGACATATTTTGGAAGTACCTACGTTCGTTTCAATTAAGTAATCAGAAAAGAATTTTTAAATTTAAGTACCTGCGAGTTTATTAAAAACACATCTGTCCTTGATTACTTCAATAAATTTAGATTTTTAAGGTTTCTTACAACTGGTTACCACTCCTGCTATCGATGTAAGTAAATATATATATTAAAGCGTATATATATAAAAGCGTTTTGTCATGAGTCAAGTGCCTTTTCACTTATGTCATACCTATAAATAGCAGTCGCAACGGTTTAGTTTCCTGATAAGAAAGTCATATCAGCCTAACACTTATATAACGATATGTTTATGTTTTAATGAATTTATTACTTTAGTTGGGTGTAAAGATGTATCTAGAATTAAAATAAATGAGTATCAATTATAGATTTAATGTTTTAATAACGAGTTAGCTAATGATTTCTCAAAGCCTGACTTGACCTTGGCCTGTTCCTATTTAACTGCGTTTAGATTTTAATTCAAAGACTATATTCGCTTTGTTTAGTGATTTCGCGATCGCTATTTATTGGCGGTACTCGAGAAAAGCTATATTGATTGCTTCACACGCTATTGACCTAACGAGTTTGTTGGTATTGCTGATACATACATATAAAACTAAGGAAACAAGATCGTTAGCTCCACATTTAGATATTTTCTGCTACGGAAGTCTCAATCGTACTTATTGTGGTTGCCGTAACTTAGGCGCCCTTCAAGTCTGTAAAGTGTCTTTAATGGATCACTACGCTCAAGGCGAAAAGCTTTTATGCTGCTCAACAGATTTTCGTTGTCACATAAATGTGAGGGCTTTTGTTGTGACACTTGTACTAAGGGAGAGGGTGTTGTATGCCACTTTGACTATTGTTCCATTTGGTTTGCGGCGTTAAAAAGAAATTAAAAGTTCTTGAGACTATAAGTTTGCTTAGTTAAAACAGAGTACTGAATTGAAACTCGTTATGCTTATTCTTTTGTGGGGTTAGCAAATTAAAGTAATTGTACGAATAGTAATACCTTATGTTTGTTTATACATATATTTTTCTTACAGTCACACTTTTGTGCCGCTGCGCCACGATATATGTATTCATAATTAAAATAATATATTTTACTTACTAATTTTGATAGTCATTGATAAATGTTATTGTTATAATAACCTGGCAACCCTAGCTGATTCTTGCGATGTAGTGACAAGTTGAAGTTTGAATCGAGTTTTGTGATTAACGGACATAATTTTATAGCTCAAGTTACTATGTGAATGATTCCCCTAAGAGAAACTTACAGTTTGATCGCCTTGATTACATAAAAGAAAGTACCGCGTTACTGATATCTGCCGCATGATCTACGGAAATATTGAAATTGTATATCGTTTGTTAATGCTGTATCTAATATCTTTAAATTTTCAAACAATGTAGTGACGACTATTTAGTCGTCACTACATTGTAATACGACTAAAGTCGTAAACATATATTTCGCCATATACGTCTTTGATAATAAGTTTGTATTCCATTTTGTTCTCATCGTAAAAAGTAAATATTAATTATAAAATTTTGTACCTCCATTTCATGTTCAAACATAGACTTTCTCATAATAGGCTTTTCATTAAATTTATGAAAATTTTGTGAGCACACTTCTATTCAGATCTGACATTGAATTTTGAACTTTATAATTTATTCGTGAAACTATTCAGAAGTTTGAAAATGGGTCTCGCAAATACCTAAGTAGAATAACAAAACGCTTTTGTGCCGCGTAACGAGATTGCGGTGCAGTCTAGGTTTCAGCGACTGCGGTCAACCCGCAGCGAGTCCGCAACAACTCGACAATATTGTTTCGTAATTGTGTCGGAAGTGGGGAAGTGGAGAAATTCGATACTTTGTTTTCACTGCACCCTCACCTCCCCCGTTCCAGACACGTCTTGATGAAACCTTTCTAAATGAGCTTCGCCAGCGCTTATGTATACGGCCCATTGTCAGTGTTTACCACTGAACAACTATTCTCATCTCATATTTTGTTGTGATTTGTCTGTTATTATTTGGAATTGTTGTAATTTAATAAAGAAAAGAAAAAAAATATGTACATATTATTTTTCTTATTTAATTACTTACGTTATTTATTTATAAATATAATGAAATAGGGGGCGGAGAATATTTTTTACATAGAAAATAGTATATGTAATTCTAGAATAATAAAGTCAAGCCTTATAGTACTACTACATAATGCTTCACCTTTCATTATAATCGTCTTATAAAATATGAACAATTTTCTTCCGAGAACACGGAAAGCCATATAAATGTCGTCAAAATTTTCAAATTTTCTTTGGTCAAATTTTACTGGATAAAATAATATTTATTTTACTAATTAAACCGTTATACCTTTGAAATTTCAACTTTCATTCAAGCAGACACATGAGGGCTTTATTGGATTATGAGTTTTAGCAGTTTAAACAGTCGCAGTTGATATTTAAACTGGGGCGGTGTGGTCATGTGGCGCTAATCCGCCCGGGGACATTCAGGATTAATAACATTCATTCCTCGGGAATTTTGAATTAATCTTTAAAACGCTGATAGTAAAGGTCAAATTTCATAAAAGCATTTGAGTGCTAAATATAGCACATTCCAGTATATACTGTCATATGTCGCTTTTCCAGCCGAGGCGTCTTCCTTCCTGTTTCATTTCATTTTTTATTGTAAACCACGTGGAATGGTTTTCACGCTGTTATTTTATAAAACAAAAGAAATCGTCAGCTTTTTCATTCGTTTTAGGTTAGGGTGATTCTGTATACTTTTATGTTTTTATAGACGACTACTCACTATGGTTTTAGTAAATTTGAAATTAAAGATTCAAATAAATATTATTATGTAGTTTCTGCGTTTTATTTATTATGGGTTAAATATTATTATATTAATTTATCGCGTAAAATAGTTACGCGAATATAAATGTATATATTTTGTTTGTTATGCAAATTATAAAAAATAAAATATCGATTATATTATTTAAATTATGTTCAAACGTGATCTCCTAATTAGTAAAACTTACATTATTAATATTTTTCCTAAATATATAATATCAAAGTTAACAGAAATGTATTACCCTAGACTTATTGGTGTCAAAACGCCCGTATAATGCGGCTTTTCTGATTGTATTGATATCATTGTATCCATAGATCGGGTGATAACCGATAAGACTTATTAAGCTAGCAGTGAAATAAAGTACCATGTTATGCAAGAGAACATCATCAACGTATATACGATACTTAATTTGTTTTACTCTCTAATTTAAATCTTTCGTTTGGCAGCAATTCAAATTTCAAATTTGAAAGCTAAACACATATTTTATATAACAATTTTTATTATAAAAATATGTAAAAATATATTTAAATTAAAATGTGATAAACTGTTAGTTTTCTATATCATATATACCTATCTAATTAAGAAAATAAAAAAATACAGACTACACAAAAGATTTAATTAAAAGCCTTGCTTTTAAGTCAAAAGAAAACAGATAACAATAAAATTTCAAATACACAATTTGACATATTGTAACACGTTAATAATTCATTTTATAACAGTAAGAAGTTCATTAATTAAGTTATGACTGGCGACAGCGGGTCCATTAAATTACAATGAGGCGCTTGTACAGTGTAGACTGCTCCAGAGTTGAGGCCCGAGAGCGTAAATTATACAAAGTCATTCGTATTCACCAGCCGTTGACATCGTTTCCTCTTTCATTGCAATATATATGTAAAACGTATATTCATGCAAATTGAAATAAAGAATCATTTTATTACAACATAATATTTTCTCACTTGTCGTTTGAATTTCGAACTATAATGGAATGTCACAATGTCTAAATGTGAAGATTTTGCCATTTTTTCTGTATCTGAACTAATATAATTTGTTAAAGGCAATCTTTGCAAATATTACGAGTCTGTACATATTATTGTGGTTCGATACCAACTCTTTGGGATTATATTTGCGAGGGCGTAGATAGTGGGCACTGGGCACTAGTTGGCAAAGCATCTATCACAACGTTAGTGACCTTGACACTGTTTATTGTATCGTTACTTTATCTGCCAACTTTCATTCACATCCTACTTCCCACCTACCTACAATACAATTGTTGTTTTTGTGTATAATTAACAATGTTGTCATTTGTTTTACATTTTGCACTTTTTAAAAATATTTTAAAATATTTAACGGGTTCTGATAAGGACCCTATATATTATATTGTAAATAAACGCCAATTAGAAGCGTTCATTGCCACTTTAGTAAATTTGATGACAAACCTTGACCAATATTGATTGGATTGCTGTGTTTAAATTTCATTAGTGTAATACACTAAACAATTTAATGTTAAAGTTTTCCTTTTTAAAACAAATAATTGCACCTAAGTTATTCAGGTTAGTAATTGTCATTTTAAACTTTAATGAATACTTCCTCGATTAAGTCGTTGACTAAACAAGCACTGGTAACGTACATTTTTGTCACACAATTGTTAAAATGTTCTCGGTCTCGGTAATTTACTAACAAACTACTTAAATTACAAATAATAGATTGTTTAGTTTAATAAGATACTAAAAAGTAGGCGAAGTCCGCGATGTACTTATTCTTATTTAATTAAAAATACTTTAGAAAAATGATGTTTTGAAAAGTAGAAGTCCCACTTGCTTAACAAACCATGGACTTGGCATACTCATTAGCGTCTTAGTGATAAAAGAATTGAGAGCCCTTTTCTTTTTATTCAATTAAAATGAATTTTCTAATTTTGAAGCCAGTCGTGGCGGAGGGAAGAAACCGTGTGACTATAAGCTCGACAAATTATGGATTCGATATCCAGTCGAAGAAATTAAATATTTAATATTTTTATTTTGAGTTCCGCCACGCAACACCCAATGTCTGAATTTAGCGCATATCAGGGAACGGAAGTGTCTCAATGAGAGCGGAGTATCTTAACATTACGTCCCCCGGTTCCCTTTGCCGAACGTGCTAAATGTTAATAATTATTATACACGATATACATTATTTATGTCTAATGAATTCACTTGTGCTAGTAAACGACTAGTTTTAACTAACTAACTTTCTAATATCTAGTAATAAAACAATTAACTTTTTCAGCAATACTTTTATAAATCATTTGAAATTTGAGAATACTGGGGTACTACTAAAATTTTGTGAGTGATGCAAGAAAGTATGTCAAAAGACACTAAATAAAATTTTGAAAATAATTATACGCGTTCTTAAATGTAATATAATCACGACACATTTGTGTTTTACAAAACTTTGATTACAACAGTTATAATTTTGTTAACTCATGCAAGCAGCAACGTTGTCTGGTAATTTCTCAATACGTTTTTATTTCTCAATACATAAAATGGTTGAAAGTAAGTGGTTAACATGATTATTGTCTATGAAAGTATACAAAGTCGCGCTCCATATAATATGTCGGGCATCGCGTCGTCTCCGGCCTCACGGGGGCTCTGACAATGATGGTGTTAGAATCTGCATTATAAATAAATATCTAATAGCGTCTACCATTCGGTTGCGCTTGTATGTAAATCAATATACTCTTTAGCTGAACAATAATGTTTACCATTAATATTTAGCACCTGTGTTTTGAATGGTCGTCTGACCTTCAAATAATTGAATTGTTAAAATATATGAACTTATTGATAAATAAATTAAATTTAGTATTTTAGAGCATATTAATATTACGCAGATGATAATGTTTTGAAATATGATAATTGCGGTTGGAAAATTTTTTAGAGAACGTACAAGTAATTAAACAAAACAATAGATAGTACTGATTATAACCAGTAGAGTGGTCTCGTAGCGTGGCGGGAGGGTGCATTGCAATAAAAATGAATAGAGAGCCGTGCGGGAGACGCGCTGCGGTAGCGCAGCCCTCTCTTTGACATCATTACAATTATTGCCGTATTTCCCCACCCTTGTCTTTGCCACAAAATAGTCGACTCGTGTCTATGAATCATAAAACTTCATGTATTTTTTCATGATATACAGTTTTTTTTAATAACAGCAGACATACCTAGTCTGGTTTTGTTGATAAAACATGTACAAATTGCAACGAGTACGAATCTTGAAATACCCTAGGTAGTAGGTAATCTGAATGTATTTCTCTAAAACGCAATGTTATGTAGCAAAAATGTATGTTGTAGAAAAACAAATTGTTATCGCTATCGTTTTGTAACCCTTTCTACTGGTTTACTGGTTCACTGTAATAAAACATTTAATACCCTGAGAGTCACGATCGACATCGTTTTGTGTCGTGACACTACCATATATCTTCCGGACAAGTGTACAGCCTCCCAATAAGACTTTTGGTATCTTTGTCAATTTATGTCTTTTGTGATCTAAAACCACGGTAGACGTTGACAAAAGATGTCCTGATCCCAAATCATTAGATAGCAAGATATCCTCTAAATTGAATTCCTTAGATTCTTTTTAGCAGCATTTCTAATAAAATTGGTCGTTACTTCTGAAGTTATTTATAACTAGCAACGTGCCCGCATCTTCGCCCGCTTGTATTACAGAATTTTATTTACAAATCTGAATTACTTTCTTCTTCTAATAAAGTTATCATATTATTACCTAAACACACAGACACACACACACAATCATTAAGAACGAAATATTTCCGTTAAATTAATAAAAAAAAATGCTTTTTTGTTGGATATTGTAAAATTGACTGACGCACATATTTTATTTATTAACCGATTTAAATAAAACAGACACAATGTTGAAGTAAGATTGCCAAAATATGATAGTGAAAACTGCATTTAAATCTGGATAGCCGTTTTTGAAATTAGCGCGTACAATCGCACAAACAAAAAAACTTAAAATCTAGTGATTTTCTTGTTGGGCCCTAGTACATTTATTAATAAACATCCCCGATAACATGTTTTTATTATATCTTATATGTGCAGACAGTGATAAGTTACAGATTTATAATAATAATAAATAGCAGTTGAAACGCTTCAATAATATATGTTAGCTTACTTTTTAATACTTACGTACACATATATATATATATTGTGTACGTTCCTCACATACCAACCTGAACACACGTCACAGTAGAAAATTCAGAAATGTTGCATATTTTCATTTTATTTTGTCGTAAATCGCTTGTTGGATCGCGCCCAAGACGTCGCGGACTATATCATCAAACACCAGTTTAGAGCCACGTGGGTGGGCGATTGTTTTCACACGCAGCAGCAAAAGTTTCGACATATACATACACCAACATACATCGTAATTAAAAGTGTAACTTAAAAGGGAAGTCATTTTAGTTCATCCTTATACGTAATTCTGTCCATAATTTCTTATTTAACCACTTGCTAGATTTCAGTTTGATAAAAATTAATGTCTGTCATTTACCGTAACCTTAAATCTGGTTGTAAGATTTCCGTATAAGTGAACAAAAAACTCGTGGCTTTATGCAATTCTTTGGTCATCCGAAACACGTCAGGAACGTTAATGATAATAGCAATCATTTGGATATCGACAACCAGTATTATACTTGGAACTGAGATAACATTTGTCCATCACAATTTAAATATTATTTTTTATTTATTTATTTTCCAACTTTCTTATTTATTAGGTAATATGTATTAGGCATTTGTGATTATGTTACATATTTAATTGTGACGAATATTTTAAATTTGTTAGCGACGTCATTTTTAGGCAAGGTTAATAACATTTGACGTACGAGTATGCTAGTTATACATATGTGCAACGAACAGGAAATTGGCTTTTGGCAAAGCATGTGATTTTGCTTCGATAATTCTGATACATATACTATCTTAGCTGTTCCCTTATTTACAGGATAATATTTAGTAAAGATAGAATCTTAACAAGCAAGATTTAATTGCGAATATGATATCAGACGGTTAAATTACTTGTCTAATTGGGTTTACACATGAACAGCTTTAGAAAATACATTATGCCGTTTATTTATGCCTTAATTATAAAGAATAAATAAAAGGTAATGGAATACTCAACTTTCACCACCTTTTACTTTTTCTCGATTTTATTAAAAAAATATAATTCAACTAAGTAGTTGTTTAGAAATATTCATGAGAAATTTAATATCATTATAAGTTGTGCAAGAATTAAAATTTATTATTGAATGTTTTCTGGTTAAATAGTATACTTTTGAATGAAAATATAATTAATATTTTTTTAAATTAATATTCAACATAGCAGGCATATTTATCGCTTTACACATACAATTTATTTCAAATAATAATTAACATTTATATAGTGTACCTTCCATGAAAAAAAGAATAAAAGAATTGTAAAAAATATTGTGGTCATGATTGAGTCCGAGTATCGGAAATTATACAGCGACGAGATTGTTGCAGTAAACTAAATGCTGTAACGGTAATCCTCTTTCTAAGCAAATTAACTATCGTAGTGTTATAGTCGATTGCATTAATTATAATCCACAGATACTAATTTACTTTCAGGAACTAGTACTTCCAATAATGGTAATAATGTGCCGTCGAGAGAATTGCAGTAAAGAAACACTAGAAGTATTTTATTATTACCCGTTTAATATCTTCAATTATACAAACATCTGAAGATCTATTCATATGATTGTCAGTCTATAATGGAAAGTTTTTATAGTCTCGTTAAGGGTACATGGAGAGTTTTCGAGTATGATAAATGTCGAGACGGGTCTTGTTTGCCGTATGCTGTTTGGTCTACCAGTCTATGTTTGCGCTATACCATTGTGACGGTACAGCGGGCGGCTCGTTATAATTCAACAATGCTCTCCAAATGATGTCTGAATAAGTAGTTTTTTATAAATATCATTATAAATATGCATGATTTTAATTAAAGCTTCTATTATTTTTTGTACATATTTAGATTTCAAGATATAATTAATTGCGGTAAAAGTGATGAAATTAATCCGCGTTTAATTTAGTTTTATCAATATTAAACTCAGCTGCTTAAAAAGAAAGTTTTTTAGTATAACATTTCAATAATTATTATATACATTTATTTCTTTGTAAATATTTACTTGCACAGTGATTCATTTAACATCTGCGCTCGTATTTTCTGAGAACGCAATACGTTTTTTTCAATCCGCATAGCGCATTCAGACAATCGAATATTTATTATTTTTTTGGACGTAAGTTCGTCGACCGTGTAATCTGCGCGAATTTAAACATCGAAACTCTTAAAAAAGCGTAACATATTAGTCACTCGAGAGGATGTGAGTCTATAAGTTTATGAAAAGTTTCTGAAAACATGTTTTAAAACTTAAGTCTTATCTAGATTGAAACCTGCTTCAGGAAGCGAACCAAGCAAACTTTCGCTCCTTTTTGAACAGACGGGAATTTTATAAAGCTGCAATTTATACAGATTGCTAATGTAATAATTTTCTTGAGGAGATATTTTTTCCTTGTAATGTTATATTTGATAATTTCACGCATCAGTAAGAGTCATTGGATATAAGTATTTATGATGACTAGATATGTTACTATTTATTAATAAGTATTGCACGCATGAGTAATGATCCATAATTGGAGACAGTATGAGTATCGATGTAAAATAAAGACTTCGTGACATCCGTTATCTAACTGTTATAATATGTCGATAGGTGTTTTTATAAGGACGACAAAAAAAAATTACTTAGAGGAAGAATTATTTATTTGTTATAAATAATAAATTTATAAGTGATCTCGATAATGTGATGTATAAAAAGTCTGTAGGTATGTATATCACAACAGCTTTGATTCGTTATAGATCTGAAAATATATAAAATAAATCTTTATTATTTCAGACAATTTTTGCCATCACCAATGGCGATTTTTTTCTCATGTCACTAAATATAAAGTGCCCGAGGTTCAAAGTTCTACCATATGTGCATGTAAATTAAATTTTTGCAATCGTGAGTCATATTGTTACTGTAATGGTGTAGGCTTATGAACAGTCGAGGTGAAGAGAGAGCAAGCGTTGCTCATTGAGATTCAGCACGACATGGACCAAACTTTACCTTATCCGGTCACTTCGTAATATCTCTATTGTTTACGAGAATGGTTCATCAATTAATTCAATGTGTCTATGCAATTTCAGTATTTTTAGTTGGTTATATAAATAGCGTTTTTTAGAGGTATTAAACTCAAACTTTTTATTAATATTTTCTGAATGTAATTTTACTTTTATTTATTAACTTGTTTATAATTTAGTAAAAAAACTAATTTAAATAAAAATATAAAAGTTTAACCAATATCTAGACAATCATTAGCACTGGATTTTTCCATTAGCACTGTTTTTAGTTGTTTTTGTCTGGATTGCATTGACAATGGTAGTAGACGGGTGTTGCGTCAGATTTACGGTAATTTCACGGCTCGTGCGTTTGGATAGTTCCTTGTGGTGGAAAAGTGAAGTGCAAAGTTTCGGCGAGGCGGTACTCGGGGCGGTAGAGCGTAGCTGCGCGGGGTCGTCGTCTCCTCGCCGCTTCGCAACGAGTTGCCAGTTGCTGTCGTGTTGCTTGGCTCTCGCGATTCTATGCTATGAAAGTGAGAAATAATTACAGAGGCCATTTCTTAAAAATATGCTAATTATGATTTTAACGATTCACTGTAGTGACATTCTAAAAATCTGCTTTTATTATTACAGTTAATACTTTACTACTACTTTAATATAAAATATTAAGAATATTTTATATTTTATGTTTTATAATCATGAACTACGGTGGAGAAGTGGCCACTCACACCATGTATGCTGGCTCAAATTTGAAGGGTTTTTTATTGCAGTCTGCAATTATGATTATTTTTAAAGGGCAATATTTCTTCTTCACTCAAATATATGACCTTATTACGCTCCCTTACAAAGAGACCTAAGATAAATGTGTATTTTTTTTTTATAAAAGCATGACCATCATATGTATGTGTGCGATTTAGCTTTACTAAATAAAAAAAGGCTATCTTCAAGAATGATACATAATTTTCAAGAAATTCGTTTATCAAAGAAATTTAAAAGAAATTGAATGCATGTACGAGAGAGACTAGTTCTGGAAGGTTTCTGTGCACCACAGCCGGTAAATGGTAACATCTGGAGGGCGCTGCGCGAGCGTCGGAGAGGGGTGCGGGGTATACTCGGGCTCCGGGTTTCAGAGTCACCGCGCGCCAGTCCCCTATACACCGGCCGTGCGAACGGCCACCGCGGTACTTTTTGCGCGATATTAGTAATATTATATTCGACACCCCTTTCGATCCTCAGTGTTTCTCCGCCTAGCACCAGCGGCCCTAAGTTTCAACGTACATATATGTGAGTTTACACTCGTTATTGCGCTCAGTTCCTCCCACGCGCCGCGTCCGGTCGCGCCGCGCCGGCCGGCGTTTTGCTTAACCTGTACCTGTGGTGTATTTCTGAAAACAAAGAAATATGTGATCGGTATGTAAGTAATTGAATATAAATTAAATGTCAATGGAAAATGTACTTCAAAAATACACCACGATATGCTGTTATGTGAGAAAAACATTGATCTCTAAGAATGTAATAATTTTCATCTCAAATGAGATATTTCTTATTAGCGTGTTCGTGATTCTTCAAAATTTATCTTATTAGTGTTCAATTGCATTCTAGGAAAGCTAACATCATTTCGCAACGTTATATGGTTATACGAGTATACGAACTCTATTAATCTCGTGTTAGTCCAATTAATGGTGAGAAACTGTAGATAAAACGATGATGGGTATTGTTAATGTTCATCTTTCTATTAGATTAATTAAAACGCTGGGCGGCTTATAGAGCGCGATCACGCGAGTGAGTGGCGACGGCGCGGGCGGCGGCCGCCGGGTCTTCGAACCTGCACCGTGGAAATGAGATTACTGCACGATGGCCTTAAATGCTCTATTTTGTTCTCATTCTATTCCGTGTAAATTGCAATGCCTCAGTGCATTCCTTTTACTTATTATCTTAGAGGCGACGCTTATTGGATGGGCAACATAATGATTAACACGTTTTATTCTTGATTTAATTTATGTTTGAAGTTAAATCTAATCGTTTTTTTACATAAATTTTAATTCATTTCTTTGGTGCTTGCTTGTAATTAAAATACATTACTTTTAATTCTTCAATATTTAATTGCATAGTATCAAAAAAACTTAAACACTGAAAATCCAACTCGATTTAGAATATAATAGAACATGTTACCTGTTTTCTTTTTTGTAAATTGTTGTCATTACGCCAATACATGGTTCATTCTTACGTTTATTCTTGTAAGGTGTTAGTATAGTAAGCCTTTAAGGTGCAGCAGGTCATTGTATATAGATCTATTGTCAGTTTGATATGACAATATGTGTGACAATTGACATGAAATTGTTGTAACGCAACATCTTGTACATTTCAGTCATGTCTGTATGATACAGAACATAAAATAAAATACCTCACAACCAACAACCTTAGCTTGCGTTATATATTTTTGATTTTGAAAATTAATTTTACTTCGTCAACAATATAAACATTCATTAATATTAATAATGGATAAACTGAAAAAACTACATACTGATGAGCCCACGTTGTTTATATATGTTCGTTTCAAAAATTAAGCTCTTAGTCACTGCAGAATCTTTGCATGTCTAAGAATCTAAATTTATTAGCGTGGCCGTCGAGAAACTTTAACAAAGCACAATACACGCGCAAAGTTTCTCTCATATCATCCCGCAATCTTGAAATATATAATGTGTATTTAAACTGCACTATCTGCATATAAGAACTGTTATAGGCATTGTTTCGGCTATCTCTACGTTCCAATCTAGCGCATTTTAAATGTGGTGTTTGTGTGCCAGATTTCCCAGGTTATTACCGTTTGTATAGTCATTATATACAGTTGTGGAATAATCTGAAGTTACAATGATGAAGTGAGAGAAAACAATTTGGGTATCTGGTGTTGGAGCACGGACGCTCGACGGCCGCCGGGTCCGTTGTGACGAGAATGGTACCGCTACTCACCGCTACGGTACTTAGTTTAAGTCGTCGTTGCTTTTCTCTTAATGCATTTTGTTTTACTGCTGCGCTCAATTAATCACTTCAACCGCCTTTCTAACTATCACAACTTAAATATATTATGACAAAAGTAATTCATAAAAGTGCTGATGAAAGTATAAAACGAAGAATAATCGGTATACTGTAATCTGTGTCTTAAATGCAGCTAATTAAATCGCTTGTAAGCTAATTAACTTAAGGCGGATGAAGCTTTACTTTAAGATTTTATATTAAAAAGAAACTGAAGATATTTTTTAATTTATCTTTCGATGTGAACATTTTACTGTAAATGTAAGTATATAGTTCTTGCAAGCATCTGTTAATGTTCAAGGATATATTTCAAATTGAGACATATGGTACACATATTGCTTAGATTGATATGAGATTGGGTTATATATTTTTATTCTTAGGTATTTGTTATGGCGGCGATATGACGTCATAGCCAGCTGTAGGGCGGGTGACGTCACGTTGTCAGGGGCGTCGACCCTTCTAGCCCTAAAGGCCCGCCGACCATTGCGCTGCGCCTTATTCTAACATCATGAATAACTTATATTATGAGCTTTATGGCTCAGCGACCTGGGGCAACCTGCCTGAAATATACTGAATACAATTTAAGAGCGAACATTGTGAACTTCACTGTGTTCATACATTATTGCTGCTTTTTTCAATGACTGTTCAGAGTAAAATTTCTCAGAATTACTATTTTTACAAAGTTTTGCTGCATTTTGTATAAAATTCGCCGAGTAAATCAATAAGGCAGGTACTTCCCGTAAGCCTACTATTATTAAATGAACTAAAAGTATGATCTATAGGTAATACCAAGAAATATGAAAATTAATACCTATAGACAAAAAAATACTCTTCACTTATATGTGTAGTTAATTTCATACAAAATGAACCGCAAACTTAAGTTTGGTAACTTAAAAGTCATAATCCCGTTGATCTAGACCCATTAAAATTCGTTCAGAAGTTTCTGGGCTGATAGACTCTCACTTGGTCTCATGATAATGAGTAATTAAAGTTAAATTAAATATATTTAATTTATATTAAATTAGTGAATAATGTTTTATTGACTTTAAGAGCTATTTTAGCTTTTTATGAATTTAATTTACTTTTTTACCTTTGGTTGTCTATTTTCTTTCTATTTTATTTTTGGATAAGTCATGTCGCAATTGGAATTAAATAGGATGAACTTGACTCTTACCGAAGCATACAATAAATATTTTCAAAGTACAAGTCTGCTTATATTTAAATTATCACCAGTATGAAAAGAAGCCAATAATTACCATTTCAGTGGTTTTGATCAGATGTAATCCATTTGTTTAGGTAATATATACTTACACATTATCCATGACTGGCTGAGTTTATAAAATTATCAATGGATATAGTTTAAATTTATTAAGATCTAGATAGAGTTTTAATAAGCAGTACGATTATCGCGTCCATTTAAATTTCTCCAATGTCCGCAAGTAGTATTTTAAGCGCGCGTACGATTTAGAATTGCTCTTATAAATGATATTATTACAGTTGCAGTTTAATCTCTATGTAGTCCAGACAAAGAGCTATTATAGTTTCCATATTTTTATATGAGGGTCTGCAAAATGCACGCTTGCTTGGCTTTCCAGCGACACGCGAGCTCATCCACGCCCCACATCCACACAACACGTTAAATACCATATTCATACACAATACGTGTACTTATAATTAAGACGCTTTCATTTTGGAACGTTTTCACTATTTTACATATTTTTCTTCAAGATAAGCACAAAAGCAGTGAATAATAAAAATATACATTACGATTGTATAAATATATATCATAGCCACTTTTCATATAGTGGTAAAATGAACACTTTTTTTTCTTATTGTAACAACAAAATGTCTAAAGAAATTAAATCATAATATGTTTTGTATTAGAATATAGGAAATGCAGATTTTTACACGTCTCCTACCCTACAGAGGGTTGGTAAAAGAATATTTATGTATATTATAACGTCACGTGCCGTAAGATTTCGTTTTGTCTCCAAGTTTCACTTACGACTTGATTTATAATAAGTACTTCGTGTGTATCATTATGCATTAGAATTTACGAAATTTATATTTTCTGTCTTAACTTCACGCTGTATCTTGCACATGGTAGAGTACACAGAAGAAATTTGGGAACCTATTGTTAAAACACTCCGTTCTCTTTCTTACTTTCCGCCGAATTTGGGGCATTGTGTGTTGAGTGGCGGAAATTATCGCCGCGCTTTCTCTTGTTACCATAACGTAAAAATTAACACGTTTAATATTTAATTTGAAAATATTAAATATTTTAATTCCACTGTGAGAATCGAACCCACAACCTGTCGTTAACAGTCATTCGTATGAGCCGCTACGCCACTACAGGCCGACATTTTATATTTTCATTTTCTCATTTCTAAAAATTGCCAAAGGTTGTCTGTAAGAGATTGCTTGAAGCAATAAGACCGCCTTTGCATATTTCTTGTGAACATATATTTTCTTTTGTTTTATGTACATATTTGCTTCTTTTGTGTGCAATAAAGTATAAATAAATGCGCTCCCAGTGAATCCTATAGGGCACTTCCCGTGATTCTATTGTTGGATACAATCCAAAATTACAAATAATAGATAAAATCCAAAAAGTGAATATGTACGGGTATTTCATGGATAAAATCGTAACACACTATTTGTAGTTCTTTTTCTCAGTGAGAGCCATACGCCCAAAAGTTAAGTTTGTCATCCGGTGTGTGGAAATATCAGAATCCAGATTCTTCTAGTAGACCTACACGGAACACTCGGTGGGCGATTTTAATTCGTTGTACATTTAACTTGAAGTATTCTAATATACATTTTATTTCATCCTTACGAAAGATAAACTATTTATTACATTGAAACTTTAATAAATTTATGCCAATACCAATAATATCCGATTTTAAAGAATACATATATAACTAATACTTGTAACAATTTGCTATCATCACTGAACAATGATAACGAGCTTTCTACAATGACTTTTATAAAAGTAGCAAGTAACTGTGAGCGCGCCGTCGTTTAACATTAATTGGTTTTCTGCTTTGCTAACGGAGCTGTCGCAAAGTCAAGTGGTTTCACTGAGCGACTCCACTCCAGTATGTTGAAGTAGATCACAGAAATTTTAATTGCTGCCCCCGCATTTGTACACTAAAATATATATAACCATTGAAGCCGTACTAAAATTTGCGCGCCCTCCCATCCTATCGCGTGCTTTATACCAAAAGTTTATCAAAGCCATCATGACTTTTCTATTCTGTTAAATATCAAGTTAACCTGATTCACGTTATAGCTTAATGCTTGGTTGGTGGTCGTGGCTGTGGTCGCTATTTTGCATGTAATTCTTTATTTCATTATCATTTTATTTTCTCTTCCTTGCAACGAGAAATAAGTCTAAATGTATGACTAATAGTCAGCGGTCAAGTCAATCTGAAAGAGCTGTGCGGCTAAAATACATACCTATAATATGAAAATTTTAACTATAGAATTTTATTATTTTTATCTGATTTACAGGAGTTTTTGTAATATTTAGTTATAATGACTAAACTCAGAGGCCAGAACGTACTAGAAACGTTTTGTTTTAAAGTTCATCGCTCTATCGAACAACGCAATTAACTTAATTTGAGTCTTATGTACATGTTCCATTTCGTATATCTGTTTAAATTTTATTTAAAGAAAGCGGAACCTTAAAGGTGTGGATTGCTTTAAAGCTCGGAAGTTGAAAGCTTCAGTTAAACAAGAGCGACGGTAACGTGTAAGTGCTGTTAAAAATAGGTACACGTGCCCGTAGTTGTTACTCGTTAGTTTTGACGACCCTACGTCGGTACGTCTGCCTTTTCATTTATCTTTTTCTGTTAGCTGTTGCATATTGTCTGAAAATATTTAATTTATAATTTACCGACTCTCTGATACATACTAAATATTTCGTAACTTTCTTCTTTATTTTTTTTTTTAATTTTATCAGTGAGCTTTATAGATTTTTTATCATGTCGTGGCGCAGTGGTACAAGCGTGTGGCAGATTGTGGGTTCGGTCTCCACATGAAGAAATTAAAGATTTATGATTTTCTTCATGCTGTATTCCGCACGAGGCAGGGTAGGCAGAGGGAACCCGGGAACCTAGTGTTAAGACACTCCGTTCCACTTTCGTTCCCCACTTTCCGCCGTATTTGAGGCAGTGCGTGATCAGTGGCGGACCTCAACGCCGCGCTTTGCCTTATTAACAGAGCGAAGAAATTAAATATTTAAATTGAAAATATTAAAGATTTCTTTTCCTCGACTGGGGATCGAACCCTGAACCTATCGATTACAGTCACACGCTTGTGCCGCTCAGGCCTCAAAAAAATATATGTTTTTTAAACTAAATATTTAATGCATTCGTTTCTTTGCTCTGGTAACAAGGCAAAAAGCGGCGTTGAGTTCCGCCACTTAACACGCAATGCCTCAAATTCAGAGAAGGTGAGGATCGGAGTGTCCTAACACCAGATGCCCAAGTACCCTCTGCTTACCCTGCCATGTGCGCGATAAAGCGTAAAGTTGAGAGAGAGTATCACGGTTCAATAACGTTACTCGAAACAATTATAACAGTTTTAAATTTTGAGTTAGTACAAAAGCTATAAGCAACTTGAATAAGTTCTCGCTGTTTTTTTTTGTTTAAAAAAAAAAATATTTAAAATACGATGCTTACAATGACATTACTCAAAGTATTGTCCATCATTAGAGACCACTTTCTCCCATCTCTCTGGTAGCAATTGAATCCCCCGTCGGAAAAACGACTCATCTTTCGAGGCAATCCACGAATCAAGCCATTTTTCGGCTTCTTCAGAAGAATGGAAGCGCTGCTCGCTTAAACCGTGCGCCATCGACCGAAACAAGTGGTAATCGGAGGGGGCTATGTCCGGTGAATACAGCGGGTGGGGTAGAACTTCCCATTGAAGTGTTTCCAGATAAGTTTTGACTGGTTTTGTCACATGTGGCCGAGCATTATCATGTAATAAAATCACTTTGTCGTGTCTCTGCTCGTATAGTGGCCGCTTTTCTTTCAGAGCGCGACTCAAACGCATCAACTGAAGCGAGCGATAGCGAGCTCCCGTGATAGTTTCATTAGGTTTAAGCAGCTCATAATAAATTACGCCCCGCTGATCCCACCAAATACAGAGAAGAAGCTTAGAACTATGGATATTGGGTTTTGGCGAGGATGTTGATGCGTGACCCGGCATACCCACGATTTTTTTCGCTTTGGATTGTCGTAGTGAATCCACTTTTCATCCCCAGTGACGATACGATGCAGAAAACCTTTTCGCTTTTGCCGTTGAAGCAACAATTCACACATTAGAAAACGTCGCTCTACGTCTCTCGGCTTCAACTCATACGGCACCCAATGTCCTTGCTTTTGGATCATTCCTAACGCTTTTAAACGTTTTGAAACTGTTGACGCATCTACTTGTAACGTTTTCCCGAGCTCTACTAACGACTGACATGGATCTTCTTCAAGCAATGCTTCCAATTCTTTGTCTTCAAATTTTGTCGGTGCTCCAGAACGCTCTTTGTCTTCAAGGTCAAAATCATTATTTTTGAAGCGCCTAAACCAGTCTCTGCACGTTGTATTCGACAAAGCATTGTCACCATATGTCTCAACGAGAATTCTGTAAGCTTCTGCTGCAGATTTTTTCTGAATGAAGCAGTGCAATAAAATTCCCCGCAAGAACACTTTATTTGGTACAAAAGTACACATTTTCACAAAGGACAAATAAGTATGTAGTTGACACTGTGGTAAACTCTATTCTACTATAATTTGAGGTTACATATAGTACTACTTTGGTGATTCGTTACCGTACGAAATTCCATGCACAGAGTGCCGCAACGCCCTCTTTCAAAAAACAGCGAGAACTTATTCAAGGTCCTAATATAAGCAACTATGTAGCTAGTACTAGCATATTTTGATGTTTTAAATTTATTCATAGTCGAGACTGCATGGTGGAAGTGCTCACTCATACTCGTAACTATTTGTTCTTCGTGCTCGGGTGTGGCTTGATTTACGCTGCCACTTCGTCCTCGGACAGGGAGCTTAAATTAGTACCTTGGCGTGTGTCACATGATATTTTGTTTTACTTCTTCAAGCTACATTACACTTAAATCTTAAATCTTTCCCGTCACGACCTATTTATAAACTGCCTTATTTGAAGACAAGATCCACCGTTTTTATAAAGTTAAAATATGCACAACTAATAATTAAAAGTCTACGTCCTGTTTCACTTTGAAGGTGTAATTTCATTATATAATACACAAGAGATATCAGAAAAACAAGGCATTAACAAGATTAATGGACATGGGCACATTGCTAACGGGAGAGCACTATTTACATCAAAGCATTAGTCCTATTTCCTCACGACGACGCACATATACTATGCTTTGGCTCTTATTGATTTATAGAATGCTTCCGACAAATTAACTGATTTGTCATTGGAAAACTCACATCAGCAGTGTGCTGACAATGAACAGATCTTTTCTATTTATATTATATACTATTTCTGTCTCTGCTTCTCTAAAATAATCTTTAAAATTGAAATTTAGGTGTGAACATATAAATTAAAATACATAAAAATAAATATAAACAAGTGAGCCTATAGATGTTTCACATCAATAATAACATTTTTATATACAAAGCTTTTGGTTTGTAAAAAGATTTTTATATATATATAAGTTTTATGTTACAAAATATTTTTATCAAACTAGGTATTTATTACGTTGAATTGATTTAAATATATTTGTCTCTTTCAATTTGACTAATAAGGCCGAATAAAGCCTATAAACAATAGGCATGCTAGGACACGTACTTACATGGATGATGTAAGCGACGATTTCCTGCGGGTTTCTGCTTTGAGCATTGGACCAAGCCTGTAGCGAACGCTTGCTTATTAATTACCCAGGCTTACGTCACCTCTGAGGACATCACTCCTTATGTTATTATTTTAAATTCAAACCGTTATATATATTCTGTATATATACTATAATAATTTTCTTTGCATTCAATTATTAAAAATGTTAAAAAAGATATCCAACGCATATAATCTTAAAATGAATTTATTAATATTTATGTATATGTTTGTAGAAGTTGGAAATCTAGACGTTGCAATCACCAAATTTGGATTTAAAAAACCCCTCCTTGTTGTAGGGAAAAGTAAAGCATTATTATAAGGCAAATATTGTTTCGGTTGCATCGTTAAGCGTGACTCATCTTGACGGTTGGAATTATATTTAATCGCTGAGGAGCATGGCATACTTAAAATTGCAGGGTATTTGAGACAAATATAGAACTTTTCATTGTCTTTTAAATTTGAATATTTCATTTTTCTATCTTTCTATAGTTACTTACCAATATATTTGAAATAAAATTCACTTTGAACTCTTTTTAAACAATATTATTTGATTTTAAATTGTTGTGCTCAATTTTATACCTGTGAAATTATCTTGTTGTTTTAACAATTTTAAAATGATTATCCAATAAATTCATAATTTTAACTTTTTAAATTAAATTTTAAAATGTTTAACCAAATTTTTCTAATAAATTATTGTTTTAATTTAGTTGAATAAAACATATTTCATAAATAAATGTTTTAATTATTCTACTGTAAAAGTGACTTGATGTATATTTTCATATATTTTAATTAGAATAAGACCTTGTTCACTCAAAACTGAATAAAGTAATAGTTTTTAAATGTCATGTAGTCATGGCTTTTTCTTTGTGTTAAAGGATTCTCGAGACCTTTAAAAGGTATCATGATGCCATTTTGGAATTTACTAGTACTCTATTCTGATTTAGGCAACTATAGAATTTAGCCTTTAAAGAGAATGTTTCACAATTATATATATGTTTTATAGAAATATACTATTTTACATTTCTTGCCAAATGTATGAATTATAGCGGTTTTTGATTATTATTTTCACAGATAGATAGCTACGCTTGAAAATTACTGAAAATATTACTGTATCAACATCCAATATTTGTTATTCATAATAGTACAATTAAATTGATTATTGTTATTATTCTAAAAATGTTTATATAATATCGCATAGTATTCAATTTAAATAATATTCGATCTTCAAAGAGGTTTTTGCTGCTTGTTAGTTATTTATTTCCAGATAATAATTTTATTCCTTAAGGAATCTATTTTATGTGGGCCGAATGCAGAACTTGGATATAAATAGAATTGCACGAGTTGCATGACCCAAACTGGTTCCTATTCCGAGTCTGCCTACGCTCGGTATCCTCCTGACCCGTGGCATTACCCTCGCTGATTCATTTTCAGCGTGTGCGTTACTCCCACTCTTACATCGTTACCTGAATTGAAATATATATGAACTACTGACGAAATATAAAAGAACTGCATTTTATTATTTTATGTGCCTTTTTAAACAGCAATTGAGACCAAATTGTTTTTCTATCATATCTGTGTTGTCCATTTCTAGGTATCGTATTTTATAGAAATATCACTAATTGGAAAATTTCTTAGATATTTTCTCACGTAAGTAGTTTGACAGATGTAACAGACTAGATATCAATTCTAATTAATTGCGTCGTGTCGTCAAACATGTACCCCGTCGTGTTGTCCTGATTTTCTTATAATGAATTAGTGATCTTTAATTTATGATAGTAGTAGAAGGAATTCTACTGTATATTTTAACATGGAGATAATTTGCTTCTCGCTCGCTTATCTATATAACATGTAATTGAAATATAAAAAGGAATTTTTAACATAAAATACAGCAGTTTGCCGTGTAAAAATGTTTAAAGTAGGCGAGACGATGTGCATTCTTCCGCGATTTGCGAGTTGCGGTCTTTTTGCATTTAAAATATACGTCTATACGACGGTCTACGTCGACGAGAGGTGGTAAGAAATGAGACACGCTTCGCTTGCGCCGTCCTCCCCTTATTTTATTTACCCTGCCGTATATAAAGAGTGATGTATCGTTTTTACCACTAGTAAGATTTTTTTTTACTCATGTATTGTATTTCCATGAAGCCGACTCTGACGTTGCGTATGGCCAGTCCAAACATAGTATTGATTTAATTGATTTTGCATTACCTGTTGGATCGGTTTCAGAAGGAAGTTTTTGTAAAAGTAGCATTACATATTATTATTGCATAAAGCTGATGTTACGAGGGTATTCTTTATAATTGTAATTACAAACAATATATGATACGGAAGTCGTAGAATGCAGCTTTATCTGAATTATGTTCCTAGTACAGATATACAGTAATTTGTATAATGATATTCGATTTTAAGTACTTTATTATAGAAATGGCATGGATTAAATGAAATAGTTCTGACGTTAAGGAGCTTTGTTGCTTAGGCGATAAATGATTTTTTAAATAAAAGTAATAATAGTCCAACAATATATAAGAAACTTAGACATGCATTTGTATTGCTAAGCAATTCAAATACGTAATTTCCCTTTTATGATTCTACTCCTTTAAAATTTACTACATATTTTTAGTTCTATAATTTTGTAAAATATAAACAAAATATACCTTAAAGTATCTATTGCAGACAGTGTAAGAATCTATATATCTCTTTTTATACATTCACACTACGTTAACATTTAACCTGATCCGCATTTTAAGTACGCTTGACTAGCGTCTTGCTTCTCGACTTTTATCGATTAAAGAATGTTCACAGCCATTCCATTTCTCGCGAAATGTACAGAAATAACCATTCCCCCCACCGTACATAATCGGATAATTCTGTCAGTGCAGTGCCAATGCACTTGGCAGCTGGGGAATTCGTCGTTTTTTTATTCCATCTTAGGCAGTATCTCCAAACTGAACACATCAAATTTTATAACTGTGTTATTTCTGTCCACACGTATGAAGTGAGCCGGGTACTTTTCTTTGAAACTGTATCGTTTGAATCAGTGTCTGCTTACAATCGTGTTACTTTCTTATTTATATTTTCTTGAGCTGCATGTACGTGTATGTTGTACTTCTAATCTACATTATGTGTTTGCTATGTAGACAATATTAAGTAACTCAAACACTATTCTTTCTGGATTATTTCTTAGGGACAATACATTTGGGATGGTGGATCTGCCACGTTGTCTAATAAGCTCGTGGAGATAAAAATATTTAAATAAAATTAAATATAAAAATTTTGTACCAACAGTGTAATTTTATTGAATAAAAGTTAAAACGACTTTTATATTTTTGTTATTAATGTTAAGATTTTTTTTTATATTAATATAATCACCAATCATAAATAGATATGCAGTAGCGTGGGTAGGTAAGCGCTAGTTACACTGCTCTGTGTCGAGCACAAACCCACACAAGACGAAGCCCTTAATGCAGCTGATATTGATCGATGGGAATAATCTATAATAATTTTTGTTAAGTTATGTTTTGTTAATTGAAGCTAGAACAATATTAGAGTACTCGATCGTGTGGGTGTTTAATATTTTCAAAATAAATATCTAATAACTTCATTTCTTTGCTCTGGTAACAAGGCAAAGCGCGACGCTGAGTTCCGCCACTCAACAAGCAATGCACCAAATTCGGTGGAAGTGCAGAAGGAAACTTAAAGCTAGGACTACATCCAAGTGTCTTAAAGCTAGGTTCCAAATTCCCACTGCCTAACCTGCCATGTGCTACAATAATAATCAGATTGTAGATTCCAAGTTATTTTATTTTCTTTTGTTTTATTAAGGGTTTGTAAGTAAAAAAATAATAATAAACATTTTCAAAATAAACAACTAAGATCATTCTATAAAAATAAAAAAGAAAGTAAAAAGGTAATTAATTAACATTTTCTATTGTTACATTAATAATGAATAGCAACAACATGTAATCAACTGCTACAAAAATACTATCTTGAACGAAAATGCTATTAATATTATCGGTTATATCGTCCGTACGAGGTGAACAACCTATTCTTTGTTTAAAACGCGGACTAATTCAGCTATAATTATTTATTACGCGTCGAGTACTACGTAACTGTTATTGTTTCTTAATATATTTCCCATCTTCATCTAATTTTGATAGGTAAGCGCCGACAATCTTTGCCTACAATGATTTAATTTTCATAACACTTTTTAAAAATTATACAGACGCAACATTTGTCTCTGAACTTGGTATAATTGCAATTTCAATTTAGCTGATCTTTTAAATTGTTTTAAAGCGCAATAACATTCGATTTCTCCCCGCGTCGGCCTCGGCCCGAGACACGCAGAACTTCGATTATAAAGGTTGTGACCAAAATCTTTTTGAAGAATAGATACGATATTATTTTTCTATTAAAATTTTAAATTATTGACTAAATTAAGCATTAAAAATAATAGTTTGATATTGAAATGTTTGTTTGTTGATATCTATTCCTTTTTACACTCATTCTCGCACTTTAATGAACATCCCTTGTCGAAATTATTTTGAGTATGGGCCATATGATTTCAGTGTATTTTTTACAGAATAAAGTTATATTTTTCATTAAAAAAACCTTTTAGGATTTTTTCAGGACAGATAAATTCCTTCACGTCGTAAGTTGTTTTAGCCTTGAAACGAAATCCGTACAAAGTGCTATTTGAATCAGACTGTATTATATCTTAAATTGTATGTTATTTTTTTATGTTGATATGCTGTCCTGCTACCAGCTTGACCTCGATCCTTGAATGATAAAGTCAAAGATTGTTGAGTCATATTATAAATTTCATTATGGTCTCGTTAAAACTATTATAATTTGCCTCTTACTTGACATTGTTTGGTCAGACCCCTATTTGAATATTAGCAAGGTAGCTCATGTACATAACTTATAATTACAATTGTTATTGTTACCAACTTCTTCCTTGGACAACATTGATTTTTAAGTATTTATTCATTTCTTAACATATTAGGTTACGTATGTAAATTTTCAAATAAACGTTACATTTCTTTCTACCTGCCTTCATAAATAATATCGTTTCGCTTCATTGCACCTACTTTATGTCTACATCTTGTGCTCTACTGAATCGTGACGGAACATAATGAACATAAATGTGTACACGATTAAAATTGAGACATTGATTCTTATTGTACTGTTTGGGTAACTGGCGTAGCACATTTATTAACTTTTTAATTTGATCGATGTAACGTTATAATCAGAAGTACAATAACAGCGCCCAAAGGTGTGCGACTGCCAACAATATCCTGAATTATCCTGAAGTTCGTTCTGCAACGAACTGTATTCTCAGAATTCTAATAAGATCTTAAATATAAATATTTTTATAAGTATATTGTATATGTTATATAAATAACATATTTTGCAAGTTTAATACCTACTTTTAAAATTAGCATACTAAACATCGTTTAGTTAAACACAATTGTAAAAATCCCTGCGGAGGAAGGCCGGTTTTGGTGAGTGTCATTAATTGTGTCAATTGTAAACAAGCCCGTATGGCGGCGCCGGCGCTGAGTCACACAATTGCGATGTGGGCCGGCGTGGAGCATTGTGCCGCTTCGAAACTGAAGTGTATGATTGTATGTAAAGGAGGTGCGGGCGGGCGCCTCAGACGCCGACGCAGATCCTCGAGAAAGCAGCAACTAACGTGACCGACTTACGTTTTGCTGTTACATCGAAGTTATATGAAACTGCATTATATTAATAAAATATCATATAATAAATATTATTTAAAAAATATTATTGCGCAATTATTCACATACATAAAATAGATAATTTATTTTTAGGACAATTATTTCATTGTTGAAAACATTTGATATTGCAAGGACTTTCATGTTTTTATGCACTTTATCTACTTATCTGGCTCTCTCTCACGATTTACGTCGTGATGAAGCCTTCTGCAGATACACGACATGATAGCTTACCTTGTTTGGTAAATCGATTGTAACTTTACCCTTTGTAGGAAAGCACCTGTCTAGCTACAATACTTATGAAGCTTATAAGATAAGCATTATCAGAATGAATATAATCTTACCACATTTATGTAATGAATTATTATTTTACCTTAGGACAAATTCATATAAAAATAATGTGGCATTTAATGAAAATTTTAACTTAATACCTAAATGTACCATAGTCTAAAATACACGATTATTCACAGCGCTGAAAATTACTTCTGATGCAATCTTCTCGTTATTTCTATGAGTGAATCACTTTTCAAATTGCCAGTCGTACTGTAATCTATTCACTAGCCAATTAGCAAATAGGTAATCGGATGTGTCGTATATTCGGAAATAGCAATTCTGATTGACCCCCGGGTGAGAGGGCGGGTCGAGCGAGAGAGCAATAGGAATGCGCAGCGCCGGTCGGGCAGCGCGTGATAGCGTTGGCGGTTATCCGGATTGCAATTTACTATTATTACAATGGCTCTTTTTGTTGTTCATCGTTTGTCTAAAGAGATTATTTATATTGTGCTGCTTTATATTAGAATTTGAATTTTTTTTATTTTAAAAAGACACATGCAAGCACTTTAAAATCGTCGAATAAACATAAAACTATGAAAGTATTACGAGAAAAGGAAAGACTTGGTACAATTTAAAAATTACCATTTAGGCACGTTGCGTTTTTCATGCAAATTCAGCACGATATCATTTGCATATGCGGTCATGCAAGGTGTTTTACAGCAGCGCTTTAGTTAGCAGATGTGTGCAGATTTTTATTATTTTTATTACACAGGTGATGTAGGTACATGACATATAAATATGGACATTTACGAATATTCGTATTAATATATAGATGTTTTATGAACAAACTGTTTTTCGAAGAATATCCGTCACAGTTATAGACGCTTGTGGCTGTAAACGCATCGATAGTAGGTTCGGTTACCTGTTGGGGGAATGAAATATATTTTATTCCATTTTGTCGCTCTGAGTTCCACCACTTAGCACAATACCCTGAGAATCGATGGAAAGTGAGGAATATCGTAATACTAGGTTCCCAAGTTCCCAAAGCCAATGTCTACCTCTGCTTGAAAAGACTTAATTATCTTTCTTTTTTTTTATTCCTATACAGTATACAAATTAACAACGCTACATTCTGTTAAAATTTTATTAACTAAAGTCTGATGCAGATGATGTGATAACTCGTTAGGATGCACGCTCAACAAGCAAGCCATGGCATGAATCATGTATGAATATGACACACACATAGCATCTGTAGCGTCCGTGTGAATTATCTATAGATCTGTAATTTTGATTCGTCTAGCGGGCGAGGTCGCTGTCCGTACCACGTGAACACTGTCACACAGTTTAATGAATGTTTATATACCAATGATAAAACATCATCGTGGAACATGCAAAGCGTGTATTTAATTAATTAATAGTGTATTTGATTATTTATAGGAAAATGGTACTTTAGATTTTCTTAAAAAAATCGTACAACAAATATTACAAAGGTCTTTTTTTCAGCTTCACGATGTATCTCGGTCTGGTAAGGTAGGCAGAGAGAACTTGGGACTCATGCTAAGACACTCTGTTCCGTTCCCCAACTTCAGAAGAATTTGAAGCATTGTATGTTGATAAGTGGAAATCAACACTGTGCTTTACCGTTTGCCAGAGCGGATAAAATAAAAATATTTAATATTTTAAATCCTCAAGTAGGGATCAAACCCCCAACCTGTCGTGTTTACAGTCGTACAATTTTGACCCTGAGCCACGACAACAAGCGAGCTTCACAAATATAATAGGTATTAAATAATATGTGATTTTATTGTTTCGTAACGAAAGCGAAAGCGCATATTACGCAAGTACTTTTTTTCGTGTGTTAATAAATTGACAAAGTGGAGTTGTGAACAACCTTATCAGGTTTCAGTGCAATATTACACATATTGGCGATGTAATTGTAATTTTATGAAACGTGCACGGCTTTCATCAGTGCCCATTATTGGCACGCGAAATAAAAGTTCGCGTTGGTTGTAAAGATAAGTCTGCAGATAGGGTAGATAATATTTAATATTATTGCAATGTAGCTTTTACACTGTAACGTATCTTATCGCGCACAAGTTATTGTCTTTGCTCTTTATTCTGTATAACTTATTGGCACACTTACATACTGTTTGTTTATTGTGAAAGCAATATTTAAAAAAGGTGATAGACTGGCGGAATCGTTTTATAAAAGTACCAACAAAAACTTCTAAGTAACGAAAACAGATGCAACAATACCACGAGGCCTACAAAGGTTGAACTGCGCTGAGATGCGTTTTAAACGTTTCTCTTTGAAGATACAAAAATGTAGCACTTGTTGCATAGTTCCGCGTTTCGCGTTCAAGGATCGCGTCATTGTCGTAGCATGCAGGGAAAATAAAATCACATTTGGATCTTATCTTAAGCGAAGCAAGTTGCTTTAACTAAAATTTAATTTTTTATTTAATTAAGGTAAAATTTAAAGTTCAAATGTAACTGAACACTATTAGTCGTATACTTACATATCATGGGGACAATTAATTAAGACATCCAACAAATTTTTAGAAACAGGAGGTACATATTAGGTGTGTGTAAATGTAAACCGTTTAATAAAATACAAAATCGGATGTGCATCAGCACAGGACAAGGTTTGGCTAGGTGAGCCCCAGAATAGTTCTCTGCCCTCCTTGGAAGCTTTTACTCATACATAATTATACTTGAAAATAAAAAAGCTAGGCCTCCACCTGGACAATATCTCTAGACACGCCCATTCTGATAGGCCATATATAATTTTAAAAAAAAAGATATGATGAAAATTGTATGAGATCGGTTAATTGCACAGATGATAATACTTTCCCGGAAAACAACATCCACTGGCCTGGATCTCGTGTTTCATACGTCGACTGAATTTGTAGTTTAATTTGAAACGTTTTTGTATATAATAATGTTAATTTAAATTTAAGGCAGATTGACACCGTAGGAACATTTTCAAGCTGTCATAATAACACAATATTTTTATAAATAATTTTATAAAGTTATATAAATACAGCTTATTTTTCCTGTATATTTTCATACTCGTACTTATAATAAATCTGTAACTGATTACTGTTTGTACATCAAAAATATATCAGAAGACACTTGGGGGCTGTTTATTAATGTAATAGGGCTGAAAATTATGATTTTATAAATTTTTCTCTGTGCCTTTGTAAGCGCTAATCTAAAGAACGGCTATTAAGTATTAAATTCAGTTTTCACTATTATATTTTAGCAACCTTTCTTCGACATTTAGTGTTGTTTCGTTTAAATCAGTTATAAAAAAGAAAGTTACGTCAATTTATAATATAGATTCTACAAAATTTCTACAAAATGTTTATTCATGGAGCTGAAATTTTAGTTTTCGATGTAATAGATATTGCCTTAAAAGTGATAATGTTATTAGAACAAGAAACACATTGATATTATTAAATAGAATAGTACAAAGTCGCGGGCGGGTCGGCTAGTAACTTATAAAATTTAATAAATATCTTTATATCGCAAATAGCAGGGTAGTCAAAGTAAACAGTAGAAGTAAGTGTGCATATTGATTAGCGGAACTCAACGCTACACTTTTGCCTTGTTATCAGAGCACAGAAATGAAACTATTAAATATTTGACTACATTGAGTGGGGATTGAACCCACAACCTGTCGCGTGTACAGTCGCACGCTTGTGGTGGCTTAACGCCCCGAAGAACACCACGTTGCATAGTACATTTGAAAAGCAACAGTGCAGATGTGCAGACAGGCTTTGCAGGCAACCTTTCAATTACACGAGGGCAATCGGATCGGCGGCAGCTAGCTGCGAGCGTTAATTAGAGAATTCCCGCTAGTGCCACGTACAACTCTTCCGGGCCCTCTGGTGCTCGCGCTAACAAATTACCGGCCATTTGATGAGCTCTGAGCAAAAAACTTTGCACGCCGACTTCGCTTACTTAGTCACCGTCCTGTGATCGATCATAGCCAGTGAGTGACCATAGTGAGATCAAAACGTTTGCGTCAAATATATTGCAAACACAATGTATAATAGGAAATAATCTATTGATTTATAATTTACCTTTAATCATATATAGTGCAAGATGTTTTTAATAAACCTACTACTTTCTTGAAACATATTTTATATTTTTCTTAAACATAAAAATATTACGATTTCACTGTTATTAATATATAATTGAACATTAAAAATATTTTTTGTGCATATATAAAAATGCTTAACCACATCATTGCTTAAAGGATGTAGTCAGGTTGTACTAATGGAATTACGTAGACCAGATATCTAATATCAGCGAGAAAGCTCTCGGATAAGTTGCCCTTTATTTGTCATGTGTCTGGGCGAGACGGAGGCCTCGCTAACAGCCAGACGACTGGGCTTAAGTGGCCGCATTAAGTTTGTTTTCCTACTATAATGTGTCTGTAAATATAAACTTGCCACTTTCTCGCTTAGGAAGCTTTACTACATATCAATATACATACTTAAATTACCACTTCAACGCTTGAATGGTATTATATTACATGAAATTGTTTGATGATGAACTATGACATTTTATTGTGTTGTACAGTACGTAATAGAATATTGTAACCTATCCACCGTCATTATCGTGATGCAATAGACATATTGGCGTCATGATACAGTTAGACCGCAGTCACCACTATCGGAATTAATCCGAAACACAGCACACGCGCATTAAAGTACGTGCATCAATCTATTCTAATGTAAAGGAATGCTTCAAGATATATTTTAAAGGAAATACGATCGATATAGAATTATAAGGATTGAATGTATTCTTTAAGTACAACAGCTTTATTTAAATTTTTGAGTATAAACTGTTTAATATGTTATAGGACATGGAGTTTCAATAGATTTTATTTTCAATTTAAATAAATATTAAGTTAAATAGTAATTTTAACTAAGAAAAAGTTTGATACTGAACGTACTAAAACTGCATTTCATATAAAGTGAAATTATAAATCGAGGCTTAAGTGGAGCCTGCAATGGCGTCGGGGGGTTCTCCCTAGCCGTGCAGCAGCATGAAAACGCCAGCCTCCCTGATCCAAGCGTTCATCGATCTTTCAATATTAATTTGAATGTTAGTAGATATAACACTGACAAATTATCGATTTTATTCATAAATAGTAAGGCGGCGGCTGATACTAACATGAATTCCTGCAATTGAAATTTCTAAACCGTTACCATTCTTCAATTTCTAACCATTGCTATTTCTGGCATATATGTGTGTTTGTAACATAATTATGACAAATTATATTGTTGTATAGTGAGTTGTTTTATTTAATTAATTTTGGAATTATTTTTATTGTCCTTATTCTACTATAATCTGTTTCAGGACTTGCGTTATTATTGAAATATAACAAATATAATAAAACGAATTTTCATCTGCATGTATAGAGTTAAGTTATTATATGATGCATGCCGATTATATTCGACACATAATGTATTCTATAGCGATCGCCTTGCCAAGCTGCAAGTTGCACCGAGCCGGATGAACTTGCTGGAAAATTGCACTTGATCCGCCTCCCGGCGCCCACTCCCCTCTCAATTCCATTACTACATTTCCTATCTACCTCGTAATAGCATGTATAAGATGTTATCTTGCCTTACTACGCTCTAAACATTTTTTCTGTAGTTCTATTAATATAATTGAAACTGCTGTGTCGTAGTTGCAATTTCGTTTAATTAAGAGCGTGGTTGCCACTTTAGTTTAATATCGATGTTACCTTATATAATGCGATTCTTTTTTTAAACGTAAATTAATATTGGGTATGCAATATGTAACATTCACTTGTACTAGACTAAATAATATGCACGGTGGATTTTTGACTTGTGGTCAGGTTTCTCTGACGCGGCCTGTTCCATGTAACAAGGCAGCAGGTGCGTTCAGTTTAGTATGCATCGATGCGGTGGATCGTAATCCGTTTTTGCTCGAGTTGCAGGAACAATGGCCGACGGCACATTCCATCCGCATCACCGTTAGCAGGCCATAGTAACTATTGCAATCATCGTCTTTACTACCTTAGTTGTAATACAGTTGCGTCACAGTATTATTTATAAATAGGAAAATATAAATAATAAGATATAGTTTATGGATGAATAACTTCTTCTATTAAATATAAATTATACTTCCCCTCATTAAAAGTACTGTAAGTCTGACTAATTCTTAACTACAATTTAATAATAATATTTTTTGGGTGTATATTATATATTTTATCTTTAAATTATAATTTTAACGATATGTGATATTTTAATATGTTGATATATATTTTTTTACTTTTATTTACACATTTAATTAATATTACTTATTAAGTATAGTAGAAAGACTTTTTTAAAATATTTTGACAGTATTTTAAAAATAAACAGTGTCGATTGTGACTGTTTATTTTTTAAATACTGTCAGTAAGCGGCAGTAAGCAAATATGACTATGGATTAGAAGATAAATATAATTTATTATTAGAAAAACGAGTAATCAGAAGAGTATTTATAACTAAAAAATAAATCAATTTAACAAGCCTAATCTGACTTGTTTTTCTTTTACAAGAGACACAACGGTTTTGGCTCAGCGCCAGACTAAATAGGGTAAAAAAGCAAAGGGCGATGGCGTTGACCGCGCCTCAAAATAGCAGACAAAGTCAAGGCGTGTATCTATGCCTAGCGGCTGTCGACGTACGTTTGAAAACCTTCACGTTACCGAGAACATACACTATATTACACCTACCAGTAATAATATAAAATGTACTCTACACACCCTGTCTGGGTCGAATTATGATAACATAATGCGTTGAAATACTAATTAAATTTTGTCATTTGTTAATATAACAAAATATTACCATAATGACGTAAACTGGCCTCAATGCTAAAGAGAAATTGCACGCAACAATCGTAGTACAAAATCGCATGTGGGCAAACTTAGTACCTACAGCAAGTCAAATGAAACCATGTCGACAACACTTAGGTAAAAGAGAGCAGTTTTTTCGTATTCCTCCATATGAGTCAACAATGCTGACCAACTTTGATACCAACTTGGAGTCATGTTAATGGATCAGAGGAAAATAACGGCATAAGTTAGTATCCAACACACATAAGATATGTGCTAGCACAATCGCGGTGAAATGAGTCATACGACAAGTTTGAGACTGAACAAGGACATCATACTACTTGAGCTGTGGCAAATGGAAACATAAACATCGTTACTCCATATCCGTCCGCTCTATTCACCATTGTGCCGCAACAAATTGCAGACATAATGGACTTCGCAACAAAACTTCGCGCTAGATCATTACATGACACATTTAAATTTAAAGGATAATAATAGCGTTCTGTAATTTAACTTATCTTAAAGATTTCTTAGACGTACTCAGTACTGTAATAATATATGTATTTTCAATATATTATATGCAAAGCAAGAAAATTATAGTAATTAGATGGTTTTTTTGCCCAAACAGATGACTTGAAGGCGGTTCCGAAGAATTTAATCAGGCAGGCGAAGAAGGACGGCTCTGAAGACAATATTTCTATAATCGTGGTGTTCCTGAAGGACCCGCGTGATATTGTCGCCGATAACTGCCCGCGCATGGACCTTGGGTGGGCATAACATTTTATTATACACATTTGAGTTTATAATTAATCATCATACTTCGGCTTTTTTTTTTAATTTAATATCAGTTAACTATTTCGTTACCATAGAAATAGTAAATTTTGATCATTTATGACTTTAAATGGCGTTATTTTAATAAGTAGAACTAACATTGTAATTACCAAATGTAGGCTGGACAACGCGGTGGTGAACGCACCACCGTTCGCCGTCGAAAATGAAGCTTGCAAAATGGTGGCCGAGGCTGGTGGCGGCGACTGTACCGAGAGCGGGGACAACGGCGTCTCGGACAGCGATAGCGACGACCTCGGCCCGGAGACCGCCGTGGACGCGGACCTGGACCTGGACGACGACGCGGAGATGAACCACGAACCCGCACCGCCCACTCCGCCGGCGCACGCTGGTATGCACACTTTTATTATTATTTATTGTTGTTATTTGTTACACTGCATACTAATGCTCCGTACATTTTAGTATGGAAAACGTTTCTTATCTGTTAATTTTGACATAACATAAAATTTGATTACTATTTAAATATCCTAGTAGAAATCATTCAAAAATGTGTTTGACACTTACTACATTTGTAAAGATGGGATGTAACCTTACAGGTATAGTCAGTTAAAAAGATATGGTTGACGTGATGTGATTTAGCTCATAGCCTCTTAATATAAATACTAAAAGAAAAGTCGCACCAGTAGTACCTGAAATTAACACGTTCAACCAATCAAACTTTTCATCCTTATAATATTAGTATACTAATGTACAGATTTGTTTATACTTGCGATTCTTTATGCTTTACGATGTAATATATATTACATTTCTCAGCTTCACGCTGTATCCCGCACTAGGCAGGGTAGGCAGAGGGAACGAAAGTGAAACCTAGTGTTATGACACTCCGTTCCACTTCCGTTCCCCACTTTCCGCCGAATTTGAGGCATTGCGTGTTGAGTGGCGGAACTCAACGCCGCGCTTTGCCTTATTACCAGAGCGAAGAAATGAAACATTAAATATTTAAATTGAAAATATTAAATATTTCATTTCCTCGACTGGGGATCGAACCCAGAACCTGTCGGTTACAGTCACACACTTGTGCCGCTGCGCCACGACAGGCCTCATATATATTACATTACATATATATTACATAATAGATAATAATTATTTATGTATAATTTTAGGATTATTTGACCAAACATAACTTAATAAATTACACAAATTTAACCGCGTATAATCGCGTATTATTTATTTATACATTTTTGGAATCCCAACGTTTCAAACACTTTACAGTATTCCGTGGTTTACGGATTGACAAAATGTTAAAAATTTCTAAATTTATAAAAATCTATATACGCGATTAACCCGGTTAAATTTGTTTAATTTTAAAATGTGTAATAATCGCGGAAATCAAAAGATAACTTTTAACCATTGAATATTTTCAAGATATAATTTATATAAATATGTACATTACCTACGCTTGCTAAAATTGCTATTTAAATTTATTTTTATCTTTCTTAAATTGTGTTGTTAATTCTGTTTAAAGGCTAAGTACGAAGAATAATGTAAGATAACCATTGGCACGTCGTAAAGATGTGTCATCTATCACATACCTACTTAATTTGCTGTCGACGCGCACGCAATTTTATTGATTGTTTTAATATGCCAGGGAAAGCGACCTCGTCCCTGACATTGCGAACAAATTTTCTTTGGCAACTTATTCCAGTACCTACGGGAGACGTGATAGGATTTTATTTCATTATTTCTACGAAGACAAAACTACACTAAAGACGGACACTTAAAGATGTAATAATGCAGATTTGAAATATTTTATATTCATAACGACTTGCTAATAATTAATAAAATTTTAAGTTTCTTTTGATTTTAATCTAAGCAGGCAGATCTTTGTATGAATATTTTCGGTTTCATTTAATTTCGAATACAATAAGCAATTATTCGTAATATAAGTTATTCCTTTTACATAAGAAAATAAAATTTATCGCTATATAATAAGTATGCTAATATTTAGGTACATTATAGTATTTCATTGGAAATAATGTAATGTTAGGTAGGAGGTAAATGTAGATTTTGATATTCAAATTGGTTTGTCTTTTACTAACTCAAGTAAAATTTTACAAATTGTATGATATGATAGTAATTAATATCTGGTCATAAACATAACTGAATTTTAAAAAGACCAAAACATTTTTTTTTAATATTTTTTTCAGAATAACTCTTAGTTAAAAATGTAATAAACTTTTTTATACTGTCACGTGCCTGAATTGGTTCTTCTAGGTGTGTTATGTAGCGTCCTTAATTACTTAGTTGCCCTGTAAAAATTTACTAATGAAATTGGTAAGTTATAATACCTAGGTGTGTATGAAATTTACGACCTTAATTTATATATGTATGTAGTATATTATCACGCTAGATGCGTGTATTTTAGTCTCAATATTATAATTACCATTTACTACGAGAAAGTTTGCTGAAATTTATCTCAAATTATGTTGGGTTGCTTGGTACTTTTCTTTCAAAAAAAATGTAATATGATTTGTTAACTAATAGAAATTTATAAACAGTCCTTTATATTTCTTAAAACTTTTTAAAAGGAAAAATATATAAATATATATTAACAATGCAAAGTCATTTTAGTGGTTAAATAAGAGGATAATCTTGTATTATATGTATAATATTTGACGTAAATAATGTTATTATTATAACAAGACGGCATCCCTGAGAGTGCGCCCCCCTAGCTGCCACGAGCGCCGAGCGCGCCGGTTCCGTGCCCCGCACCCGCCCGCCGCCCGCCGCGCCCGCTCAGTCGCACATCGAACGCTCGTGGGCTCTGTATTGCTCTCTACCGATCACTCTATTACTTGTGAACGGGCTTTTGTCTACATTCAACGCCCAAAACGATATCCTATCCCTCAGTGGTTATATTAATCAGTGTAGTGAATTTACCGTTTACGGTACGTGAGTTGAATCCAATTTTATTAATTATTTTGAAATACCGAATAGTTGTGAAAGGTTATTTTTGTGTTGATTCATGCGGAGCGGTGTTCTGGAAATAGATTATTCGTGCTGTGGCGCATCCCTCTTTCGGCCGGTGAAGGATTCCCGCAAAGGCCGCAGCTCGCCTGGCATATTTTCGACTAGACGTCTATTCATCAGACACGGGCGTGTCTTCGTAAACCGTTCTCGAAATGGCGTCCTCGAAGTTTTCGCAATTTAAAAATCGCGACCGGTAAATATTACGCCGACCACGCTAGTTGTTTGCCGGCTTTTTTTGTTAGGAGTTAACGTTTGTTTATGAAGAAATATAATATTTAGAGTAGTCCGAGCGTCTTTGCAAGTTCTACCACGTAAGGGTGTGTCACCTGTTGATAGCGAGTGGGGGTGAACGTTGCGTGATCACCTGGTGTCGGACGGGTGGTTAACGAGTGTATGTTATAACGCTTTGCTTTTGTATTGTGCAGTGGAAGTAAGCCACGTCGACGGCAACCTAGTGGATAATGTAGCGGAGAGCGGCGAGGAGTCCGAAGACGAGTGGAATTATTACAAAGGAGAAGGCGAACGCGAACAAAATCCGAGCGAAGAGGCTGACGAGCCTCCCCGATCCGAAACACCTTGTCAAGATAACGTAAGCTATTAATTTTTGTCGTTTAAAATACGTAACTATTTTATTTTATTAATCATAGTAGGTAAATTTAACTACTTCAAATTAATTTCGTTTGTCTTTTAAAATATTAAGGTTATTTAGAACAACATTACAATATTTGCTTGTGAGGTAATAATATTCAAGGATATAAGAAATTTATATTCATTATGTCTTGGTTACCTGTTTAATAACCATAGCTAGTAATATTATAGTAATTAATTACTAGGCATACTGGAAATGTTTTTTTTTTGTTGACTCAGTGTCAGTATTAAATTAAATATAATAAAGCTATAGGCATGTTAAATATTAAAACAAACAATACAAAACAATGTTCTTTACTTTGTTAAATACACGAAAAGTTCGATTTAATATTAATCATCAGAATATGCAAATGACATCATTTCTACCCTTATCACAATCTGTTTGCTTATTATATGACACATTGTTAATTTCTTAGAAATTATTTAATGTTATAAATTTTTAAAACTAATTAATATAACCTTTATTTTTATACATTTTATTTTATTGCTAGAAAATGACAATCATACATTAATAAGGGAGCACTTGGCAGATTTTATCTTTTTTGAGTATATGTACTTATTTCTTAGTTTTATTAAAGTATTCAATAATAACTGCAGATATGAAATATTTTATTTTGTATAAAAAAAATGTCAGAACTGGACTTCATCTTAATTAAAATGTTGATCAATATTTCAGTCTGCTTGGGAAAGCAGTTCAGTAGACATGAACAGTTCACCACTCAACCCAGATGCGCCGGTATTTGTGCCAGGCAATGTGGCAGGCTCAGATGTATTGTTAGCTGAGAGCCCTCGCAAACCATTACCAATGGATGACATTGAGCTACCAGATGTCACTCAGTTCCAGACTGAGGCTGTCGTCAGGCCGGCTGAACTACAAGACTTGGACAACTGTGATCAACTAAATGGACATCATGTTAGTTTTGTACAGTTTTTATTTATACTGTTGTAATTATAATCATAAATCATGAACTTGTAGCTTGTGCCTATAAAACAAATTATCAGTTGATTATTTACATTTTTCATAAATATGAACTCAAATAATTTCAAATAAACATTGTTAATATTTTGCAAATCAAAATGTTTTATATTTATAATACTTGTTAGGTTTACAAAAATATTAACTAATACAATTTAAATATGCTTTCCCTTTCATAATAATGCAACTTTTCACAATATGGTAAATGTGTATGATTGTTTTCAGAATATTTCAATGGAAGGTGTCACAGAACATTTAAATGGTAATGACAAATGTGAAATGGAGAGTTTAGGCTTTGGATTTAATGTAGGCATTGAACAAGATAAGGTAAAAGACACAAGCCTCATGCAAGATTTTGAAAGGATACAAAAAGATACTACTGATTTCTGTAATATACAGGTTTGTTATTGTTTATTTTTTTACTCCTGCACTCTTCTGTATAACAACTAACAGAACCTGTGTCCTGTTTTCCAAATTCATAACCACCATTTTTACATTCAGAGCGCTGCAATAGCTTCAACTACTCTATGATTTATAATAATATCTATAATAATTATGTCATGAAAAACATATTATGTAAATGTTTACACATGATTACAGGTATTCCAAAGTCATACAGAATCAAATCCTTTCAATGTTGATGGTGATGATGATCTTTTTGAGCGATTAAAAAATAAAGAAAGAGATCCTATGAGTATGAGCTTTTATCAAGAAAAAGATGATGACACTTGTGAACGGTTTGGCAAAATTGAATCAAATGTGGATCTTAATGCAGTTCAAACACTACCTGACAGTGATGATGAAGACATGCAGCCGAACGGATATCAAAATGCAGGAGAACATGACAAGGAAAATGTATCTCCTGATGAAAAATCGGATTTATTAAATTTAGAAGACAATGGTCTAGAGCCAAATAACGATAGTATGAGGTTCGACGAAAGATCAGACATCCTTAGTAAAAATGTATCAAATTTAGACAACTACATGGATTTCAATATTCAGAACACAAACAATATGCAGAACTATTCCAATACCGAGTTTGAATGCAGTATCCAACAAGAGCCTGTTGTTCAAACCGACACACCTGAATCTCATAAACTTTTATTCGAACAAATACCAGAAATTCCAGATGGTAAAAGTTCAGAACTAGGGTTCACAAACGAAGATCTATTAGATCCGTCTGAAAGTGAAAAAGACGCTAGAGCTATCACTCCTCAGGATGAAATCTCACAAGACATTGAAATGGAGAGCAAGCTCGATGAATCGCCGTGTGAGGAAGAGAGGCAACAATTAATTGATGAATTGAAAGATGATCAAATAGAGGATGACGTTTCTGAACGCACTGAATCAGATGACAAATTAGAACATGAAATGAGAATAGACAATGCTACTAGCCCAGAAGTTTCTGAACAAATGGCCACAACTCCTGAACCGTCAAAGGACTTAGAAGACAATGAAACATCTTCACCTGAATTAACACAAGAAAATATAATAGTTGACGTCCACGAAAATCCTGAACCACAAATTGATGTACAGCCCAGTGATGAAATTAAGGAAGAATTAGTTGACGAACTTGAAAGTAGTGAAGATAAACTAGAACATACAATAGAGGCCCCTGAGATTAGATTAGAGACTGATATTCCCGAAATTAATCTGGAACATGAAGCTGAATCACAAAATGTATCACAATTGCCAGCACAATCACCAGCACAATCACCTACACCCAGTGAAGCACTACCCAGTAAGTCTCCTTTACCGCGTGATTCACCATTACCACAGGAATCATCATTACCCCGCGATTCTCCAGCACCTAGCCAGTCTCCAATACCTAGTGAGTCTCCAGTGCCAGAGAGAGACTATTTGGGGTCTGAAGAGATTTCACAGCCGCATGAGTCCCCATTGCCGGTAGATTCTCCACTGCCGCGAGAATCTCCCATGTTGCAAGAGACTACACTGCCGCAAGCATCTCCGTTACCCCAAGAAGAAGACATCTCGGCCCAGGATGCTATGTTATCCGAGGCATCTCTTTTAGTACGAGAGTCACCGTTGCCGAAGGACTCGCCTCTGCCCACTGAGTTATCAGAAGGAAGAGAGTCTCCATTACCGCAGGAGGTCTTGCGAGAGACCTCCCTCCCGCGGGACTCCCCGTTCGAGCAGGAGCTGCAGAGAGACTCTCCAGTACCATGTGGCTCTCCTCAACCTCTAGAGTCGTTACAACGAGCGTCGCCGATGCCGAGTGAGTCTTTAATCCCCTCAGAATCCCCTATAGAAAAAGTTGAGCCTTCGTCACCTCTTACTAAGTCACCACTTCCGTCGGAATTAGAGGTATCAGATTCTCCTGCACTAGCACCGTCACCCTTACCTTCACAGTCGCCATTCGAGCCTCCAGTACCGGCCGAGGTGCCTTTACCTAGAGAATCCCCGTTGCCGATTGAAACCCTGTTAGTAGATAGTGATCTCTCAAACCCAGTGCATGCTGATGAAATTACACATAATGTTGAAGTTTCCGAGTCACCTATTCCTCCACAAACTATTACAACACTAGAAGAACAACTAGCACCAGAGGCGACGCCACTGGCGGTATCGCCATTACCTAATACAGAAAATGAATCGGTAATTTGTGATCAACGACAGTCTCCTATTCCAGTTATCCACAGTCAGAGTCAAGCAGTAGCTCCATCTCGCCCTGATGAAGAGAATCTCGAGAATTCTCTACCAGTAGTTCATTCACCTGAACCAGTAAAGTCCATAGAATCTGTCGAAGCATCCCTGCCTGCAGAGTCGCCCGTACCTTTAGAACCAGTCATTCAACCACCAGCTCCTGCAGAAATAGAAAGCACAGAAAATAGTTCCATCACTCCCATTGAACAAATAGAGCCTGAAGCGAGAGTCACACCTACAGTTCCACAAGAATCCAATGAAGCGTTACAACTCGAAGAAACGTCGATAGCGCTCAGCGCCCCCGCGCCCGACATCGTGCCCGAGGAGCGCCCGCGCACCGAACTAGTCACCGACATCGATATTGGCATACCCGAGTCCCGCGCGCAGGAGATCTGCGTGCCCGTCACCTGCGAGATACGCGTCGACGACGGCGAGCAGCGTGCCGCCACGCCCACGCCCGCGCCCGCTGTCGACGCCGCGCCCGTCGCCGCCGCCGCCGCCACCGTCGCGGCCGCCGCCAGCCTCGCCGCCGCCACTGCCATCGCCGCCAAGGCCAAAGGCTCACCTAAGAAAACTAACGCGACTCCTACTTCGAAACTCGACAAGACTGCGACCAAGGCCACTCCCAAGCCTGCAGCGACGCGAACACCAGCGTCGGCCAAACGACCCGCCCCCGCCTCCGCTGCGGCCACACCCAAGACCCCGGCCACACCAGCAGCGCGCGCACCCGCTCGGACCCCCGCGTCGGCGACCAAGGCCTCGCCGGCCTCGCGGCCTGCTCCCAAACCCGCCGCGCCGCTCGCCAAGGCCGCTGCGCCGTCCGCCAAGCCCGCTCCGAGGCCTGCAGCGCCAACACGTGCCGCGCCGGCGCCACGGTCCGCGCCCGCTGCCCGCCCGCTTGCCAAGGCGCCGGCGGCCAAGCCTGCAGCACCAAAACCCGCGCCCGCTAAGATCACCGCAGCCGCGCCCGCCAAGCCGGCGGCGCCTCGCAGCGCGCCCATTACGCGTCCACCCCTATCCGCTGCCGCCAAGCCGAAGGAGGCCAAGCCAAAGCTTGCGGCTCCCACTAAGCCCGTCACTAACGGCGACGTGAAGACGGCCGCCAAGCCTGCGCCGCGCCCCGCCGCCGCCGCCGCACGGCCCGCGCCGCGCCCTGCGCCGCGCCCCGCCGCCGCCGCCGCCGCGCCTCTTACTAAGTATGTATCCAAATAACCCTCATTCAATTATACCATTTTAACACTTGAATCTTCAAGATACATAAAATTTAAGTAGTGTCCACACACATGTATATAGTATACAGCATACAGTAAGTACTACAGGAAAGCTACCTCTGATAATAAACATCTATTCATAATATCGTTAGCTTCTTGGATGAATATGAAGAGTTTAACACCTCGCTATCATATCATTGGACATATCTAAAAATAATAAGAAAAAAATGTCTTTTTGTAAAAATATTTTTTTTTTATGAAACTTAATTCTGTTGCTCAATTATCAATCCTGAAATGTCTTTTCTTTATAGTCTCAGCGTCACGCTGTATCACACACATGTAGGGTAGGCAGACCTAGTGTTAATACATATCGTTCCGTTCCCTACTTTCTACCGCATTTCAGGTATTGCGTGTTGATATAAACCCGCCGCGCTTTGCCTGTTACACTTTACTGTTGTTTTGTTAGATCAAAGAAATGAAAATTAAAATATTTCATTTCCCGATTCCCTCAAACTGTCACTTTTACAATCACATACTTGTGTCCTTGCGCCTTAACGACAGGCCTCAAATCAAATATAAATATATATATATATGAAATCTGACTAACTAAATAAACCGTTCGTTGCTAATTGTTTGGATTTTTTTGTCTCAGGCCGGCCGCCCCCAGGCCAGCGGCGCGCGTGCCGCTCGACAAGCAGAGCAAGGATCTCGCCAACAAACGCATCACCGCCAAGGCCGCGCCCCCGAGGACCGCGACCACTAAGGTGACCTCACCGCTAACTTTATACAGTTTTATATGTATTACAGTTTAATAATAGAGAGTGAAAGTATTTTAGAAAAAAATAAAAGTTCTACACTGGCGCTTATTCAAAAATTTTCTATTTTAATAGGGAACATTTCCCAATTTTTTTTCTAAACAGATTATAATGCTAAAATAACTTCGAACTATAACAAAATAATTTGTGTTTTGGTGTTATCGGTCGCAGGCCCCGGGCGGTGTAAAGAGCGTGCCCAAGAGGTGCTTGGACAACAAGAAGGAGGCGCCGAAGCTCACGAACGGCGGCGTGGAGGGCAAGGCGCCGCCGAGCCCGCCGGCCGACGCGCTGCTGCCGGACGTCATCGCATAAACCCCGATTCCTAATATTTTCCGCTTGAATTTTGTGATTTTCTATAAGTGTACGATAGTTGTGACGGACTAGTTAGGTGCGGGAGCACGCTCCCATTATATTATAGAGTCGCTTTTATAGACGCGTCGCGCGTCGTTTGTACGGACGCGCTGTCGGGCCGCAGCGCCCTCCACTATTATGAGTCTGTTTAGAATTTTTTATATTACCAACGAATGATTGATTTTAAATCTGGCTTTTTAATTTATTTCCTTTGTATAACCGTATTATTTAAATAAAATCGTGAAGGAAGGACTGAGACATTGTTTTATTTATAGTGGATCGAGTAAATAATAATGATAAAAGCAAAAAAAAATGTTTACTTAATTACATTTACTTAATGTCAATGTTGTTTAACTTTAATATCATGGTGTTACAAAGAAATACTAAAATAGAACATTTTATTCAAATAAATGGTTATATCCACCCTTTTTTGTTTTTCTTTCAATCATGCTTTTCTCTGATTTCTATATATTTTTGTTTCATCATACAAAATATTGCAACCTCAATGTGTTGTTTACTTTGTTCACTTGTGCAAAAAGATTTTTTATTTCAGTTGTAGTAAACCTAAACAATAACAGTTATTCATCTTCATAATTTTGTACTCATTTAAAGCATCCCTTCACAGAACACTCATATATCTTTCAGCTAAAGATCTTGAAATAATTGATAATAAATATTGTATGCACAAAGAAGAAAACATTTTATAAAGCTCTTATATAACGCTATTAAATTTAAAATGTTTTTTGCAAATATAGTTCCAATACACAATCAAAGCTTTTCATCACATTTTTTCAAATATTAATCAAATCAAACTTGTTTTAGATGGAACAACCCTAAGATTTATCCACCTAAACATGTATATATTGTACTTAAAACGTTTTTAAATAGACTAATCGAGTGAATAAATAAGAAACGGAAATATTATAACAATATATTTAATATTTTGTATACATACTGATATTTTATCTTTGTATAATATTTGTTTTCATAACAAGTAATCACCACTTATTAAAATTATAACTCAGAAAGAAAAAGAGAAGTTAAAACTCTTGCATGTGAGGGAAGCGCAGGTCGGTATCGCGAAGATTGTCAGAGATCCATTTGTCCGCTTCTATGGTCATCTCTTCGTCAAAGTAATCACGCCAACCGCCGGCTTTACCTTAAACGATATAATAATTTAAATACATAAGTAATTCTTATTTAATCTAAAGTTTGGTTTACCCATCTCCTATTTAAGCAAATAGTTACATCAATTATTTCATCGGCAGTGTGATCATCGAACGTGAAGCACAAGATTTTGTTAAAAATGTCTGTACATGGAAGATATATTTCAAAACTTTTATAGGGGACGTTTATTAAAATTATACTGCCCAAAATAGTGTTTTTTTAAAATATGTCAGATTGTCTGTTCGTTTGTGTGTTTTAATCTTAAAAACGGCTAACGATATTTAAATAAAGCTTTCACTATTAGGTATACTTTGGCAACCTAACTTCAACATTTAGTAAGTCGGTGAAATATTAAAAACGTGGGTCAATTTAAAAAAAATAATTCAACAAAATTACTATTTTTTTTTTCTCATTTAGTTGAAATTTTGTTTTTTTATTTCAATGTATAGATCTTATCTTAAAAATGATAATATTATTAAAATTAAGAAAGTAGCTGAAATAAGTAAATAAAATAGTATAATTCAAGCGGGCCAGGCCGTAGATGGGCCGCTAGTAACTAATATAAAAGCAAGTGTGCTAGAAAAATTCTAACGACTGTTTACAATTGTTGTTTTTTAATTTATTTAAATATTTAACTAATATTAAGGTTAAAATATATCTAAATATCGTATTCAGTCTGTATAAAAGTCTGCTTTTTCAGGAAATCTTTTTATTAGTAATTTCTGGGATGGGCACGGCCCACCTGGTCCCTCGTCTTTCTATACCCATGTTATTTCTAGTAGAAATAATGGGCATGGGCATAGAAAGACGGGGGACAAGTAACTAAATAATTATGACACACCGCATACATACCGTACAACACATCCTTTGAAAGGAGTAAGAAACACAGTAACTAGTTCATAGTAGTTACTGATTATATTATTTTATTTATAGATATAGCTGACGGTATTTATGTATTTCAATTAACACGATTAAAGCTATTTCATTCCATAGTTTGTAGGAAAGTATTACCTTTTCTTATAAATGCTGCCTGCTCCGTTTGTAGAATGTGAAGTTCACGCATGACATCGTAATTGACAGATTTGTTTTGTTTAAAGCTGTCAATGCTGAGGTGATCGCAAAGACGTTCTATTTGTTCTTCTGTAAACTTCTTACCAAAAAACTTCATTACCCTCCTTACTGCTAATGGGAGATCCTGGAAAATATTTATAAATCAAATCAAATCAAAATATTCTTTATTCAATTAGGCCATTTAAGCACTTTTGAATCGTCAAGTTACATATAAGTGTCTGTAGTGTCAGTCCTTACAGGAAGCTACCACCAGCTCGGAAGGCGGGTCTGCTGAGAAGAGCCGGCAAGAAACTCAACAGTTGCTTTTTTCAAAATATCAATTAAAGTAAATATATAACATAGCTTCCTGAGTGAGTACCGACAGCATTTAATCCCACGCACTCTTATCATTGTGGTATTCTTGAATTGAATAATATGCTTTGCCTAATAATATATTTTTAACATACACTTTAAATTTTTGAAGTGACAAATTTAAATTACTTGTGGAATTTTATTATACATACGTGTACCATGTCCCATAAAAGATTTTTTGAAGACGAAAACTAGAAGTGATCAGCTTGTTTTTACTTCTTGTATTGATATCATGTCGGTCACTGTTTTTTAATAAATTGTGGCTATTTTTCCGAACAAATATTATATTATCATATATGTACTGTGATGCCACCGTAAGAATACCCGTTTCTTTAAAAAAATCTCTCAGGGATTCCTGAGCTCCCATGCCGTAAATGGCTCCAACTGCTCTTCACTAATATATGTTAAACACACGGGCGGTAGATAGGGTTTATCCAAAAACATATAACCTTTATATAAAAGATTTTACTCATTTGAAATATTTAACCCAGGCCCGACTATCGTAAAATATAATTGATTGATATTAACACTGTATAATTAAAATATTTACAGCTTTACAGTTCAATTAGCATGTTTCGAAGATTTACTAGTACGTAAGTAATACTTTTTTGCTGTGAAATTTATTTAAGCCAACGGTCCGCGCGGAAGGCAACTAAGTGTCTTACGGACGTGGACCGGAGAGGTATATACAGCATCGTGTACAAACTCCGGTCACTCTAGAAACTGTATATATGTTAAACAACATCATATATTTTACAAATAAAATGTCGTACTGGCAATAAATATTACCTTAGAGAGCTCTTCATAAAATAAGAACAGCATGTTAGGATGATGTCTCTTTTCCCATGACTCTTTAAGGTGTTCGAAAAATGGTGTCCAGTGGTCTAAAAAAACAACACAAGTTATTAAATTTATTTTATTAAAATTTTTATACACTAAATAAATATTAGGGTGAAGTTCGATATATGCACATAAAATCCTAAATTAAAATTTGATAGATATAAAAAATGGTATTATATAAATAAACACTTCGTCGTCGCAAATTGAACCAGTAAGGTCGGTATATTAGCCTTCGTTTCTTGTTTAAGAAACTAGAACGTTACGAACAAATCATGTACTTACGCAAATCCTTTATGAAGAACTGCCAATATGTTTTAAAATCGCCAACGTAGCCCTGTGTCCTCATAGACTTATTCAAATGGTAAAAAGAGACAGCCACGTCTCTGGGGTCACGAGCTACATATATCATTTTAGCCGTGTCCAGCAATGTCGGCGGAAGGAGGGATAGTGGGAGATGTGTTTTAACGAACCGTGGCGAGGGCGAACTTGCAAGCTGTTCTGTCCCAGGTTGAGCCACAAATTCTAAGAGTTTTAATTTTCTTTCATTATCTTTATTGTCGTCGCGGAATCGTTGTTTCATTACAGGATGAACGTATACAGAGAATCTGAAATTATATTTATTTTAAGTTTTACACAAAGGAGCCGTTAACATGGTTTTTGTTGTTTTACACTCGGGAAAATTATTAAATTAATTAATTTCAACGATTTTCGCGTAACGTTGAGTTCCGCTAATCAACATGCAACGTCTTCTTAGACTTATACCTACTTGGTAACACATATTTAATTTATCTCTCATGATTTATCATACATCTCTATCACGTCCTATCGTAATTTTTAATATCTTATTTACACACTTACTCTAAGAAGGGATATCTTTCGGTCAGAGGGATTTCATTGGATTTTTCATAATTTAAATCATTTGCAACCATCCAAACTAATTCTTGGGTCCAAGTTGTGCCTGAAATAGAAGAATCTTAATTGAGTAAAACACTTTAAAATGTAACAAATTTTACCGGAGTAATCGCGTGTATTGAGAATCCGTCGTTTCAAACGAACACTTTACAATACTCCTTGGTCATGGGTAGACTGAGGTGACAAAAGATTTGATGGAATGAAAGACCTTAAATTAGCTAACTGCTGGGATCCACTCATAAACGCATGAAAACTCCAGAATATGAAAAATACTATCCAGAACCAGACTCCAAGATACAGCCAGCACATATTGCAAAAATCCAGGGCAGTACGTGAGTCAATTGAGAAATCGTTGGCGGTAATTCGAAATAATAATATTGTCAACTAACAGACAGACCCGTAATCATGGACTACAGCAAGAAATTATAAAAGAGAGCGAGAGCGAATTATTTTTTGCTAGAAGACCTGTTATTCGACTCATACTTATATAGGTTTTCTAGAGTTTAATTTATATTAAATACCCTTATGAATGAATATTTGCAGATCCATTTTATACAAAATATTTTTTATGTATTAAGAAGAAGACTACAATTTTTCAATGAACATGTCTCTGTTCATTTTAGAAATTGCGAAAAGAGAACCTATAATATAACTCTGTTATCTTGAGATTACATAGATACATTGAAAGCATTTTTATTCAACTAAATATGCCTTACATACATTCTTTGCTTTTGAATCCATAACCATTTATTTTTAGTGTGTATGTTAGGTACCTATATCAACTTAATAATATGTTTTAACCTGATCTCGGATAGCTGGCAACAAACACATCAGAGGGGCGTATGGGCATATTGTATATATTAAGCGCCTCCTGCTTGAACTTATGTGGTAGGAAGTATTTCTTCGGTCCTACTTGAACAAACCCTGTATGTTCACCTGAAATATAATGTAAAAAATAAATAACTTTATTGTTATGTATAAGTATATAATATTAAAATTTATTGCTTAAAAAAAATCAAGAATTATAATAATACAATTAACGTGTGAAATATAAGTTTTACTTTTGTTTTATATTAGGTATCGCTTAGGAATTTTAATTAAATAATCACCTTTACTAGTTTAATGAAGAAGTTCCAAATAAAGTAGATATACTTTAACAGCATAATAGATAAAGATACGTTATAACTGTGCCATATCCCAACCATCTGACCATTGTATATAGACATCGATATATAACTACATATATTATGGACCAAGTGTTTTATGACGCCGGGGCATTATGCAAAATGCTGCATTTTGCCTTCTACCAGAGCGTTAATATTAAATATTTAAATTAAAAATATTAAATATATAATTTCCTCTACTGGGGTCGAACCCACAACCTGTCGGTTATAATCATACGCTTGTGCCTCTGCTCCACGACAGGCCTCTATATAATGTAATGACAACGTTTATAAATTAAATTACTATAAATCTTTACACGTCAAAAGTCTAACCTATCTTAAAAAACTCATCACTTGATTTTGATATATTTTAATTGAAGTACTATTAACTCACAAAGTTAGGCTAAGTTCATTTATTTTATATCTTTCTGGACTATTTAGCATTGCTTCCGCGGGCTTCTCCAGTTTGTAAAGAGAGGAAGACGAAACCATTGATGTTGTAACGCGCCTAGCGAGGAGTCGGATTCATAAGGTTTAGCGGATTGCTTACATTTGTTAGTCCATGAGGCTGACCTAACATGCTCGAGTCCCCAATCAGGAGTTAAAAGTAATATTCCTTTGCAGTGTGAAGGTATGGTATATACTTAAAAAAAAGTCAGTGTTTATTGTAAAAATAAGGAACACATCTCCGATGTTCTCTCATTCCATCCCTGAATCTATTGAAGTCAGGTGTGTGTGAGCGTGATACATCATACGAGGACGATTTGTATATTTGTATTGTACTCTCTAGCGAGTATTCCACATCCTTGCTAGAGAGAACAGATACAATTCTAAAATGATCATCATCGTCTTTCAAAAACGCAAATATAATTTCAATTGAGAAGTCGGTTGGAGCTTTTATTGAGACTCGACTTAATATACGTACGGACGTACTACATACTATAATTATTATACTTGAATAATTTAGAATTTCGAAATATACACAAATGTTAAATAACCGATAAAAAATAACCGATTTTTTTTTCTACATACAAGGAGTACAGCCAGTTTCTTCTAGTACTAAGTGACAGATAATAAAAATCAGTGAAGTGCGAGTCGGACTCGGCCACCGAGAAATCCTTAGTAATTATCAACTAGGTCAACGGGAAATAAAACATAAACATTGTGCATTTGAAAACACGACAGACTTAAGATCAAAAAAAAGATAATACTTTTATTTGTTTTTAACAAATAACTTGTTTCTCATTTGTAAAAAATTTAATGAACCACGTCATTATTACCGCCATCATTATTTCATTAATTATAATACCTCCAGCTAATGCATGACAATCTATCAAAATATATAATAATTAAATTCAACTAAGTAAATTGGACATTCCATTATCAAGCAGGTATATCTGGCCTGCAAGATGTGGCGTTAACGAGAAAATGCTTTAAATCTTAATATATTGAAACTTAATGAAAAATCCAACGGAGAATGGAAAGGGATGATATTTAATAAACATATTTTTATTGCTTTAACTTAGAATCTATACAAAAAATTTTACGGAGCTGGACTTGAACCCCAGTGCGCTCTGACTGCACTTCAAATATATCGTTTTATAAACAAATATTTTGCTTTCTAATCCTGCTTCGTTCAAAATTTTTATACGCTTTTTAAAATTTAAGTTTAGTAAATATTTTGCTTTCTAAGTGTATTATTATTATTATATTTTTTAGCAAAAATATTTGTAATAACTATTTTCTACTTCATACATATTTATAGTTTAAATATAATGTACCGTAGATTGATCAAATCCTACTTGGGCACAGCTTTCAAGCCCATGCTAAAAAGTTTACTATACAAATGATATGCACTCCCACGATTAGGTACGAAGTCGTGTATATGAAGAGTACTATCCTTTTAGACTTTATCTTTCTTGCAGTTCTGGATTGCTATATAAATACAATATTTGTTTTTTCTTAAATAACGCGATTATATCATCATAATAATAGATAAGCAGTATTTGAAACAAAGATTATGCGAAAAAATATATCTCGCTGTTCTTATTGTGTTTGTATATACACATCAATGGCTTGGCTTGGCTTAGGATAGTTAATTATAAAGACGTCTACGCTTCGTGAAGAACAAATTCAAAATATTATTTATTCAAATAGGCTTTAGCAAGCACTTTTGAATCGTCACAAACATAAAATTACCACCGGCTCGGAATGCGGTTCTGCTGAGCAGAGCCGGCAACCATAAATAAACATTTTCCAATGAAATATAAAAAGTGAACATCTGATGAACAACCATAACCTGTACTGTTATGGTTATATCATTTCGATTTATATGTAAAAATTAAAGATCTGTGATATGATCTGTTTATGACGAAAAACTATTATAGCTCATATATATAATAACCCGCTTAAGCTGCGTGATTATTTATTTTATAGTATACTTATATACTTATACAAAAACACGAACACAATGACGTTTTCACTTATTAGACTACTAATATGTTTTTTTTTTAATATTTGGATTAACACTAGGTCCCAACATCCCCCTGTCTACCTTGTACTCAGACCGAGTAATCGTATTTTAGATATGTTCACGACTTTCAAAAATCAGGTGAAAACGCCCAATGTAGCTAAAAACATACCTAACAATAGTGGAATCAGTCAAAATATCTTTCATTTCATATCATTTATTTTGTTTAAAAGTACCTAATAAAATGAGTACATTTTCTCACTGATTCTTATAATAATGAATACAAGCTAAAAACTACCGCTATTTCCCAACACCATTTGATACAAGTTAATATTCAACTAAGTTGGTATTTGGTACGTTCAAATTTAATTCTATCTGTGCAGTTATGAACACTCGTTCAGCTTTAATATGAAAGTGTTTAAACGAAACGTGGTCAAGATCAAGGTTTTAAGACACATAATTAAAATAACAATCAAATTTATTTACTGTTAAAAAATTTAGAAGGAAGTTTAATTAATTTTACACTTAAATTGAACTAGAAAAACGTGCTCAATAGATTTATACAAACTTAGTTGACCTCGCCGACCATCTATGACAAACCTTCTCTTATTCCTGTATTGATAACAGTTCCATAATTTGTAGTAAAGCGTCTATTTAACATCATCCAGGCATCTTCAACCAAATAAATCTCTCTCATATTTAAAAAAAATAGAAAAAAGAATACAAATATTGTTAGATATTTTAAGTTGGACATGTCCTAGCCGCCGCCGCCTTGTCGCAACGTTACTTAGAAGAATAAACTTATATCAAGATAATTACAAAGGCTGCATTACTAACATAGCATTTTAAATAACTTTGTCAAAGTCTATATAGTATTTATCATCTATACTTATAATAAATCTGTAACTGATCGCTGTCTGTACATGGAAGATATATTCAAAAAATCTTATATATATCTTTATTAATGTAGCAGGGCCCCATTTTGTAATTATTTATTTTGTCTGCTTGTCTGTGCGCTTGTACGCGCTAACCTTAGAAACGGCTAACCAAATTTAAATGCAGTTTTCACTATTATATATTGGCAAATTCTTTTAACGCTTAATGTTTGTTTTATTTAAATAGATTTAAAAAAAAAAAGTCAATTTGAAATATTTAAATTAACAAAATTGCTAATTTTTTTTAATTTTAAACGTATAGATATTATCTTAAAATTTGTAACTTTATTAGAACATGTAAGTAATTGACATTAGTAAATAAAATTGTATAATTTAAGTGAGCGAACCTGCGGACAGGTCGCTGTCCGCGCATTCTTGAAATAAAATAATCAATTTTGCCTCTCTTGGTGTAGAGGCCACAAGCGGTGTCTAATAAACGCGAGAGAGTGTCTAAAGACTGAGTTCCATCTCTCAATAATACGCCAAGAATTGGATTCGAATAATACGTGATTAGAAAAAGTGAGTGAAATGAAGTGTTTTCAATGCAAACGGAATGTCAAGTTCACAAGTTCTGTATGAGTACCGATATAACGTGAAAATACGAAAACAGACAGACGGACAACAAAGTGTATAATGTGTTAAAAATGTTTATTAAATAGCATTCTCTATTGCCAAATTATAATTCTAAACAATTATCTTTAGGCATATTCTCTAAAAATAAGTTGTAATAAGCTTATAAGAATAAATTTGTCGGTTTCCAAGAGGCGCGGGAATAGGATTTTTTTTTAAATGTATTGCACCTCAACTATTGTGTGTTTTTACTAACTATGAATGTATTTACTTTTATGTAAAAAGAAACATTATACAGTGCTCGTTTGTCATCATCTCAATATATTTCGTACGATATTGACAGCTTAAGTTTGCTTTACTTTAATTTTTGATAGAATTCAACTAATTTAATATTTTTTATTAATTACTTCATAATTAACATATAATGACTATGTTAATCGTTTTTTTTTTTCGATTCAATGGCAATTACGACACCACTAATGTATTAGATAATAAAAATATTTTAATACAATTGTATTCATATTTTTTATAATATTTATATAAATATGGGAATAATAAAAAAACGTTAACTGAACGCGTAGGCAAGTTACACCTATATACATAGCGTACGTACTACCTCTTACAAATATTGCACTTCAATGTGATAAATCTTGTAGCATTTTAATGTTAATGTTATCCTTATTAGCTTATTGTATTCGTTAGCTTGATTGGATTGTAAATATTTATTAGACTGAGATATTTTTGTTACAATGTGGTGTGTGTAGTGCATATAGAAACGTTTTAATACACACAACGTACCGCTCAATTTAGTGGACACGGTGGCAAAATTAATATAGTGACTATTTAACCCGATGGGTATCTGTACCTTACACTTGTCTTAACTTATGGTATAAGAAAACACATAAAGCACTAAAAAGCAAAGAAATAAGAAGAAAAACGCAGATAATGTTTAAACGGCTTAATAAAGATATTTGCTTGAATCTATATTTTCTATTAAGTAACATTTAAAAAAACTAAATTAAAATCCGATCATTCGTTTAGTAATTGCGATGTCACAAATAGACGTACATACATACACGGTCACGTCAAACTTATAATACCTATCTGTATCTGTTGGGGGTTGAATTTAAGTATAGGTTAATTATAACAAGGCTTTGATATCACTGATAGCGGTCCCTTCCAGTTTACCTTTAGATGTTAGAGATGTAAATAAATAACGGCTATTGTAAATTATTTTTGTAAAAACGATAAGAAACCAATTTTTGAATTAGGTTCAGTTTAGTCATGCATTTTTCGCATTATCGTTATATTTACTTATACATAAAAAACATTGCTGAACAATAAATAAAGACTCCGACTGCCAGAAAGTCGTGGTGCACTATCACGTCTCACTTTAAACGCGACGGCTGTCGGTTCGATTTCCATCTGGAAATGTTTTTCATTTCCACTTTCTGGTAATAACATAAAGAGCGGCGTTAAGTTTCAATGAGTAATATAAGTTTTACAACTCGGAAAAACACTACTACTTAATATTATGATAATTTATATATAATCAATAAATTAAGATTATATAAATATATTTATATAGATCACATTCTATGGTTAACTTTATAAGTAAGTAGGTACTACACATTACAATTATAATATATTTTTTATATTTACCGGTGAAATATTTCATAAGCATTTCTGCTGTTTCTGGTTCCACATCTTTTATTTCTATAGGGTAATTATTATTAGGTTGGTCCTCCATTTTTAAATATTCTTTTTGAGTAATTTTGGTGTCACGCAAACCGGACGATCAACAACGCGCACACGCTCGCCGTCGAATCCAGCGCACAACTGTTATTCTCCAAGTCCTATCAATGTGTAAGTGTAACCTACATTTATACTATCACTTTTAAATTAAAAAAATGCCTTTAGCGTATAATTTATACTTGTTTGCCGAGTTTTATTTATTGACAAATAATAAGTAAATAAATATTTCTAATACAAGATGAGTTCGATAAGTAAATCACTTATCAATTATTGAAAACGAAACGACAGACAATTGCATTGTTTTTCTACATTGCAATCATCCTGCGCAATCTCCTGTTGTGTGTCCACATCATTGTGTGGACTAAGCCTATTGGAATTAACTGATTTAAATAAAACAAACATTAAATATTGAGAGAAAGTTTCTAAAAAGTAAAAGTGAACATTTAATTTAAATCTGGTTGGTCGTTTCTGAGATAAGCGCCTACAAATGCACAGAAAAACAGTAAAAAAAGTAATTCCTTTTATTTTTATTTATCTTTCATGTACAGACAATGATCACTGTCTGTACATGAAAGATACTTATAATAGATCTATAACTGATCGATCAGTTATAGATTTATTATAAGCATATATAGTAAAAAGATATTATATTTTTATAATATTCATATATTATGTACATATAAAAATTTATCTGAATATCGATCCGATCCTACGAGTATCCCACAAAGAATCTGTGCATAATAACTACAGGGTACCTGAGATATTTTACAACTATCGCGAGTCTTGAACTTTGAACTGCTATTTACACGTCTTACTGCAATATCTTAATGTTGTTGGATACTAAAGAAAACAAATAATATTATTATACTACAAAATCATTAAATCAGCATATCAGTTTAATAAAATAAATAAAATGTGAAGTCGGCGCGACGGTTTTTATAATAATATATTTTTTGTTTTAATGAGATCCAGATAGAACTCAATTCTTAACAAATTAATTTCAAATCAAAATAATATATACTTTTAAATGTCATGTTACAAAATAATAACAATATTAGCAATAGCAGTAATAAGATTTATGATTTACTTTTATATAAAAAAGTAAAAAGTTATTAACTGGTTTAATCAAGAAAATTTATTATTAAGATACTTTTTTTCGAACACGGTCTATCCGAGACCACTTTTTATCAAATATGTGCTATATTAAATAAAATTAGTAATAATAACATTTCATAGTTTCAATAACGTTTTTAATACGTTAAACAAGAGCTACCAGTGTGAAATTAAATTAAGAAAAACATTGAGTATGAATTTAAACTTGGATTTAAAATGGAGTTATTAATCTTTAGAAAAAAACTAGCAAATTATAAATAGTTGTATTTGCTACGTTACAAATATGAGGCGACTAGAGTTTATTTAGTAGAAAGAGGCTCGTGGCCGATAGAATCTTTGAGATTGGTGTAATAACAATTTTGTTTCAATACTGCGGTTAGTTTAAAAACGTTATTACGTTTTATAAATTATATTTTTATACTTTGAAAAATTGACCGGACTGATTTTAGTAGATATCTAAATTTAATGAGAAGTTTTCTTCTATGTAATTCATAATTTTAATGTGTTCTTACTTCGGTTGATTGAATTGATAATGATTTGAACCCGCGCCTTTCGGAACCCACCCAAACGCTCTGACTAACTAAGCCATATGTTGAATTCTTATTCTTATACACCTATTATAACTTTTTTATGTTCATGTACGCTACGTTAAAAAAAATTATCGATTTCTAAATAAGTATTTTTTTTTTCCAAAGTGTGGATTAATACTGTAAATAGTTCATTAAAACGATAGAAAAACGCAAGTTTTGTTATAGAACAAACTACTATATTACAATGCCTAACATGTAACATTCTTTTTTTTTTTAGCTTCACTTTCAGATCCTGCGGTGGCGGTAATGGAAATCATGGTAAAGTACACTATGTATGTAAAAGGCATTCACATGGTGAATAATTGTTCTAATTCCTGAGGGGTTGGTACTGTATGCTGTAGTACAGGTCTCCTAGTACGTCGAATACTGTCCGCCATTGTTTTTGAATAAATGTAAATAAATCGTAAATGCTTAATGCAAATCAAACATAGCTAAGTGTAATATTTAAAATAGTATATATGTTACTAGATAGCTTACATATTATATATACCTACTACCTTATACCTTAAGCAAATCTTCATGTAACAAAAAAGGTAAATTGGGATTATATCCAAATTATTTCCAATAACGACTCCGTGGTTCACATTTTGAAGAGCCCTACGCTGACAAATTAACTTAATTTTTTCTAACTCGGTTTTCCTCGAACTCAAGTCAACATGACAACAAACGTAAATAAAAAAACATGCCTTATAAAATAACACTAGTTTGGTGGCAACAACCTATTTCCGATTAAGAGGAAATAAAACGCACAATTGTTATTTATCTACGTAATAAATCGGAAACTGATCACTGTCTCTACATGGAAGATGATATACTCGTATTATTAAAAAATCTTATAGGGAGTTCATTAAAGTAAAAAAATAGAACCTAAAATAGTAATTTTTAAAATTATTGTCTGTTTGTCTGTACGCGCTTATCTCAGAAACGGCTAATGAGATTTAAATGTACTATTGAAAACCAATTGCTTTCTATGAGAGAGAGACAGACAGAGAAACATGCTTTTGCTTTCTCGCGACTATTATTTTTGTTTTGTTAACTTTTTACAAGTTTTTTGTACATAATGAATAATAAAATAATAGAAAATAACAATAATAATAAAATAACAATTATAATTTTTACTACGATTTAGCCTAATGATTAAGTTAATATTACATTACATTTGTTAATAATAAAAAAATATTATTTTATAACTAAAAAGAAATAAAAAAATAAGTAATCGAAAGGAACTTCGTTCCATCAGGGTGTCCCTTGACACCTCTCATTTATTTTCGTTTTTATTTTTTGGCAACATTCCTTCAACATTTAGTATTTTTTTAATTTCAATCAAATTTCATTACTCAAAAAAAAAAACAAAACTTAAAAAATTACAATGTAAAATATTTAGTTCAATACAATTGTTATATATTTTTTAATTAATTTAGCTGCAATTTCATATTATTTTTATATTCGTATTAGTAAATAAAATAATGTAATTCAAGTTCCTCATCCCATGTTGAATGATGAAAGAAGTGAGAAGTGTTCTTACTTACCTACGTCTCTGTCATACTCGCTTACATTTAATTAAAAAGTGTTTAAACGAAACGTGCTCGAAACCAAGGTTTAAAGACACTATTGAAATAACAATCAAATTTGTTTATAGTTAAAAAACTTACAAGGAAGTTTTATTGAAGTTACAGTTAAATTGAACTGGAAGAACGTGATCAGTTGTAGATTTAACCGAACCTTGTTGACCTCGCCGATCGTCTATGAAAAACTACTTATTCCTGGTTTGATGATTAGATAAATTAATTATAAACAAAATGTATACATAGATGTGAGAAAAAAAAATCGTAATTTATGTAAAATATATAATTCTGAGCATTGTTCTGAATCTCCATATGAAACAAAAACACAAAAAAAAAAGAGTCTGTACATTAAATATATTTACGAAGAACGATGTGTAAATAAACAATAATTATATTGGTAAATAAATTTATATTTTTATATGTCTGCTTGCATATTTACACGCACATATTGCGAACTACTCTACCGATCTAAATGATACCATTTTTGTTTCTGGGCTGTTAGGTCTAGGCTATATTTGATTTGACACTTCACCTAATTCTAACTCCTTTTCACCTAATGTAGAATTTATTGTAATCCAGATAAACTATAAGAAATAATTTAATGAATCCATAATAAAAGTTGTTTAGCGTGATGAACATTTTCCTAAAAACTAAACTATGAAAAGTAATGAAATGTTAGGTATATGTTTAGTGGACAATGTTTAACGATTCAGAAATATGTAATGTAGAACTACAGTTAAGATAGGTACTCCTGTTTCTTACTATTCTCTGAATTTAAGGCATTGCGTGTTGAGTGGCGGAGCTCAACGCCGCGCTGTGCCTTGTTACCAGAGCGAAGAAATGAAAATATGAAACATGTTAATTGAAAATTATTAAATATCTTATTTCCTCGAGCGGGATCAAACTCACAACCTGTCGTTCACAGTCACACGCTTGTGCCGCTGCTCCACGACAAGCCTCTAATAAGTATTTTTATATAGATATGTTCTATTTTCATTTCCCTTCCCTGGAAACAAGGCGCGGGGTTGATTGTTCATCAATATAAAATTATTTATGTAGGTACCCTATATACCTATAATATTTCCAAATTAAATAAAAATAAAATAAAATTAAAAATGAAACAGACATAACAATATAAAATAAAATAAAATATCCAACAATATCAACATTATTCTTTCAAGAAAGTATAAATGGGTATCTGCTTAACTACAATGTTCTTCTTATTTAAACAAAATAAGAAAATGTATGGAGTCGTGAAAACCAGAGGTGTAACGGTTTATTTTTGCAACGATTTTTTAGAGCTCTATACAAAACTTCTTCAAGTTTTCAATATTTTGGCTTAATTCGAGGTATAATAATATTTTAGATAAATAATGAATTACTGTTACTAACATTTATTATTAGTTTATTTTAGAAATAATATAATAAAATTACTAATAACAGTACTTTATAACTTCGATTACGCTTTCAATACTAATGAAAAAAGTATTTGTAGATACGTACCTGTGTAAATTTTAAAAACAAATAATATTGTAGCAATGCGATGCGGGCGAGCTTTAATATTATTAGTACCAGTAATAACAAGTATGTATGTATGTATATAAAAACACGGAGTTTCAGTGGAAAAGTAAAAATAGTAATAACGTAAGTCTTTGTTTAATGTGTAAAAAGCAAAAATATAATAATAGCAATTGCCAAACTACAAATATAAGGCGATTTGACTGCTCAAGACCGAGTAAACGTAAATTTGTGTCTTAATTCTACAAGGGTTTTACATTATATTTATTTTTTATTTTATGTATATTCTTAACTCTTAGTATTCTAATATTATTTTGAATATAATGGTACTTAAACTACAAACAATTTATCTATCTAAATATATCTATTATTGCTCTTAATATTAAAATACATTTAACATTTTTAAGTAAGATAATTATATGATAATCGGAAATACTATCCCATATGTGGGAAACGGAAATCAGTGTCACGAGTATTATCTTCGATCCATTTTTCGGCTTGCGCTATCATCTCCTCATCAAAATACTCTCGCCATTGGCCATTTTTACCTGCAAGGGAATATATATGTGTGTATAAATATCATATTCTTGTTTTATATATAGTTCACTAGTAACCCACTCGCGACATCGCCAACTTGAACTATATAACTTTTAATTAACTTATCTATATCATTCTTATTTTTAATAGCAATAGGTACCATTTTAAAAACAATTATTATATTGAAAAATAAAATAGCAATTTTGGCGATCGATATTCACTAACATGAATAAATCCACAGAGTGACAAAAAAATAAATTTATTCCTTTGGTGTTATTACATTATTAAATGCCATTATTAATATTTTTTCTTATATATATCTCATGAACAGATTACGTTACGATTTTATTACGAATATAAACTTTTTAACTTTTAAGCTAACAAAAGAATTATTATATTACTAGCTGTCTCGGCAAACGTTGTTTTGCCATAAAAAGGCTAAAAAGTTAAGTTTGTTCAACCCTTATCACTTAGGGGTTTGAAAAAGTTAAGAATTGTTTATAAAAACACCTTCGCAAATAATGCATTATTTTAGAACAAATTGGTTAGCATAAAAAGCTAACCTAAAAAGATAAATATATCCTGTCGCGGACTTTTTTTAAAAACGTTAAAAGGAGAACATTTCTATCATACTTACATGATTTTTGCGAAACCTTAACCGTTTACGCAACGCACGCAGCGGAAACTCTCAATTAGGAAAAAAATCCTATTTAATTATTATTTTTTATTAATTATATTAGTGTAGAGTCTATGCTGTAATGATCGTGTCTGAACATCGAACATATTTAAAAAAGCACAATGAAGGAGATAAATTTAAACATTTTGTGCCTGTTCTGCAACGTGGGAACTTAGTTTTGAGACACGCTAATAAAACATCTAATCTTTTTACATACTCTATATATATATATAGTACCTTTTCTTACAAATTGACCTTCACTCCTGAACACGCCTTTCATCTGGAATTCCTCCATGTTGACAGATTTGTTGTTCTTGAAATTGTCGAATTTTAGATGTTCTGCAAGATCAGCTACATCTTTTTCAGTCAGATCTTTATTTAAAAAATTTGCAACACTTCGAATACCTTCTGGTAAATCCTTAAAATAAAATAAGCACACCTTAGTTGTCATTACTATGTCTAAAGCAAGATATGTAAGTATAAATTTTTAATGCTCAATCGTTTTCAAATTCAAAAAGATATAGCTGACTACCCTATTTTCTTCCCTTACATATAAAAAAGGTTGTTGGTTTCGCTGAAACCAACCACAATATTTTTATTTTTTCAAAGAATTATGAAAATAATATAATAATAGAAAAAAATATGAGCATTGTTATCACAAGAATGTCATTACATCAGTTAAGCGTATTGAGGTCCTGCTCTAGTAAATTTGCTTAAATGTGGAAATGGAATGAAATTTTATCTGCCCTTCAAGTTCGCTTGAACGGTTTTCAAGAGGCGCGGGTTCAAATCCTGTTTCGTTCAAAATTTTTATACGCTTTTTAAATTTAAGTTTAGTATTCATAATTATTGTTTATTAATTAAATTTATCGAAATAACATATTCATTGAAAACAATCAGAGTAAACAAAAGATCTCATATTTACAAGACTCTACATTTTCCAACTGAATTCGAAACATTACCTCTTGAGTGGCGGTGCTCAAAGCCTCATGGACATAACAGAGCAGGAAAGTGCTTACGATTTATTACATAAGAAAAACCGGGATATATTTTTGAAAGGTTCTAGTATCAAAAGTATAGATTTTATATAAATAATGTATTTAAATTATTAAGCTTAATTATTTATGTTCAATTACTAATCGCTTTTTCAGTTATCTGTTAAAATAATAAGAATTAGTGTAAACCAAAAAATCCAATTAAATCATAAGACCTCACATGAGGTCGTCCTACTTTTTTTAATGTTTTGAAATCTATCACGTTAAAAAAGATATTTAGAATGACGTTAGAAGATAATTCTATTTATGGATACTTAACACTGGTTTACTTTAAAGTAACTATTCTTCTTATACTTGTCACAATATTCTGCTAGGCAGTAATCGGCATTTCAGAAGAGATTATTAGCTTGCTTTTTTTTTCAATATTAACTTTCTGATCTTATTGTGTCATTGTGAATTTTTGTTATACATTTTTCTTTCATTAATTCAAAAATTAAAAATAAAAGGAATTATTATCCTATGCTTGGTTCTCTCTGTCTATCCAATAGCAATGAATGAGATGCGAAAATATGAGATGTCATTAATAGGGCAGTTCATGGTTCCTTCAGATTGGATTAAATTATTTCAACAAATGTTATGATGAATCTAAGTGTTATTAGGATGTTAAGATTGCCAATAAAATTTTGTTTCGATCAAGAATAAAATCTCCAAATTGTTTGTTAGCGGAATTTATGTTCGTCAGAACTGTGTTTTTTTCAAATTCCGGTTTCTTATCCAAATCTTTAATAATTGGTTGTATCATTATTTTTCTCCAGTCACTTAACATTTGTGATGTCAAGTGATGTCAAAAAAATCTATGTTTGTCTCCTAAATGTATTTTTAATGTTCCAATATATAAACGGTTTTAGAATAGAGTGTTAGATATTGCTACTTATAAAATTCGGATATTTTTGTAGTTCAAGCCTCTTTGAAATCCCTCGCAAATCTTAAAACCAAAAAGAATTGCCCTACGTAATAGACAATACAATGTATTTAAACGACGTATTCACAATATTTACTTTTCTTAATAGTAATTTTAGAAAGTTTATCTATCCCAAAGTGCACGTAACCTAGTTTTATCCTATGTACAAATCATCGCGTTTACAGTCAGTCGCTGTCCCACTGCTGTTGTGCCACAGAGTTTACACAGGTATTAAGTCACTCATATCTAAGTCTAATATGTTAGAAATATTTTACATATCTACTGAGAACTGTATCATATTACATAACGAGATTACCTTTAGCAAATCTTCATAGAACAAAAAGAGTAGATTTGGATGATTTCGCTTCGCCCACGCCTCCAGTAGATGCCCAAAATAGGGTGACCAAGCCACTGAAATGTAACAATATATTTCATCTTATCACTAAACATTTTATAGAATAGCTACTCGTAATTACGAATACCTGTACACATTCAAAATATTTGTCTATCTTAAACTCTACGTAATACTAGAACTACCTGACAGAATCAAAAAAAAAAATATTGTACATAGCCTAGTCTCGATCTGTTTGTGTCGTTTCAAACTAATGTCCGACATTATAAGTGAAACGTATTGCAAGACAAAGATTAAAGGTAATAAACATTTAAAGTACCCATATCCTTTATAAAATAGTTCCAATAAGGCTTAAATTTCGGTTCTTCACCCATTATCCGCATTAGCTTATCATGATGGAAGAAAGAAACGGCGACATCGCGAGGATCACGAGCTACATACACCACCTTAAAAATGTTAGAGGTATACAAATGAACAACATCGAAATAAAATTTAATCTTTTTAATAATTACAATCAAATTTTTCATGAGTAAGTAATGGCTGAGACATTCAGAGTTTTTTTTGTTGAATATTTAAAATGTTTATACCTTAGTATTATCTAAGAGTGTAGGTGGAAGTAAAGACAACGGTAGATGGGTCTTTATTAATTTCGGAGAAGGCAGTAGCTGTATTTCCGTAACGGTTAAAGGAACTAAAGATTTTGCAGCAGCTTCCATTTCTTCTATTGTGCCATTCATAGACATTGTAGGCTTTAAAGTTGATGCTCTAAAACAATAACAGTAACTAACCAATTACATTTCATCATATATTTTTGATGCCAGGAAGCAAGCTAAGTTACTTTTATTTAATAGTAGTATTTACTCATACGTAATTATTTCCAGTTGTTCATATAATAATTAACATAAATAAATCTTTACGTGATATACGTATGTTCTTACTCCTCAACATAGCTAGTGACAAGTAATTATTAATCACTCAATCGTTTTCTCGATACTACTTACTAACTAGGTTGTTCCTACATTTATAAATAACATATCCCTAGCAAATATAACTGAGTATGGGCGTAGGGGTCGGGTAGTCCGTGCGCACCTTAGAATATACTTGTTTATTTATATAAATGAATTGCTCTGAATAATTAAAAAATAATCCTTATCTGGAACATATCAGTTCAAAGTTAAAGTCCGGGCACTTGAGTCAAACGTGTTAACAACAATACTTACTCTAAAAAGGGAAATCTTTTATGTAGCGAAATAGACTTTGCTTTCTCGAAGTCCAGATCGTTCTTTAACAGCCAAACTAGCTCCTGTATCCAAGTTGTACCTAAAATTATATACTCGATACATTATTTTTTATTCTTTCTTAGTCCACTCGGACCAAGATCTATGTCTTATAAAGTTTTTTTTAGTTTAAATATTGTAATGCATTTTTTTCAATATTCAATTCTCTTGCAAAATTTCCAAAGCTTCCGTTTAAAGTACACATGTAATATTTATTAAAAAGAGGTTTTAATATATTAAAGAATTGTTATATTAATAACAATTAAAAATGATATTATAATAATAGCCAATACCTGATTTTGGGAACGTTACCACAAATACATAATCAGAGTTGACTTGCATATTGTAAATATTTGCGGCTTCCGTAATATAACCATCACGAAGAAAATAGCTTTTAGGTCCAACCTGTACAAATTTGATCCTCAAACCTAACAAGCAAGAGTATAGGTAATATTAATATTATATTTTTATAATAACAATTTTGACTTATCAAATTAACATTGAAGACGTTTATGAAATTGTAAATCGTTGGAAGAAATATAATAATAGAAATAAAGATACATGTATTCTCACAGTTGATTCGCTATTGTAATTACAATTGTATTTGTCCTTCAACATACGATAGGAACGAAAAACAAAGAAAACTGACTTAAAAAGGTAACGACGCCTAGTTGTCGCCTCTATGTACGTTTCTATACACATTTAAAGCAAGGTATTTTAAATTTGACACTACATAAATTTTAAGCAATTGTATCTAATAACAACGTGAAGAGTACCTATTATACTCTCCAGGAATATTTGAAACATAAAAGTGTGTTTAATTAAGATTATTTGAATTTCATACAATATAGCTAATATTGTATTATTGTGTTAAACATTGAAATATTAATCTCAATATTGAGAAGACTGTCGAGCAACTGTTGAGTTTCTTAGCGTCTATTCTCAGTAGAATTGCCTTCCGAGCCGGTGGCCGGTGTGCACGATTCGAAAATACTTGCAAAAGTTTATTTGAATAAAGAATATTTTGTATTTGAATTAAAAAATATAGTTTTTACGGAGAGATAGTATAGAACACACGGAGCGAACAGAAGAAGCCTATAGGCCTCGAACGTTTAATATGGATTTGTTGATATGGATGGAGCTTAAAGTACGTAGATATGTCATATCGTATTGTTTCTGCATATACTACCGCGCTACGATAAGCCGCTTCTTATTTTAAAGTTCTTAACATATTAACAAAAACAATGTAGTAAAATTATTTGAATGTATTATAACACTATGCCGGTGAAGGTAGGTAGCTCTGCATAATGTATGTTTTCGTATTAGATATTATCGTAATAAAAAATATGTAATAAATTACGTCAAATTATAACAAGAACTATAAAGAAATATGAGTTATGATTTATTATAACAAGATTTCTGCATACCTAGCAGCTATTATGTACCTTTACCATTTTATACTATAATATAAAAACGATTTTACTACAAAAAAAAAGAAAGGTCTTTTCAGAGCTTTTAAGTACTTCAAAATGAAGTCAATTTTAATTTAAAATGTTAAATAACTCAGTTGTGTTCCTGTCTGCAGTTATATTTATTCTGTTATTTGTAAAGTAAAGTAATACCAAACAATACCTTGCATATAATCTGACATAGTTTTATTTTCCTCTGGATCTAATTCCTTATATTTAAAAGGAAAATTTTCAACACTTTTTTCACACATTTTACGAAAATCGATATTACTTATTTTATGACTCAGTTTATATAGAATTAAGTTATCTCTATCGATAGAAATACAAATAAATGTCGAAGATTACAACACGTCAATACACGTTGAGAAATAGACAACATATTTCTTATCATATTGTAGAACAAACTTTTATGTAACGGTTCGTAATATGTAGCTCAGGTTCACGCGGTATCTCCACTTTTCCCCGAACCGCAACTCAACGCCGCACTTTGCCTAGTTACCGGAGCGAAGAAATGAAAATATTAAATATTTCATTCGAAAATATTAAATACTAGCGATCCACCCGCGGCTTTTAATGCTTGACTGACACTTTATTTACTAATTTTACCTAACTAGTTCCTTATTCTAATAACATTATCACTTTTAAGACAAATTATATATATGTACATTGAAAAATATATATATTTAATAATTCAAATTGTAGTACCTAACTTTTTATTTTTTTAACCAATTTAAATAAAACAAACACTAAAATATAATATTTAAGGAAGTTTGCTAAAATATAATAGTTGCAATTGCGTTTAAATTTAGTAAGCTGTTTATGTTATAACCGCGTACAAACGCACAGACGAACAGACAGAAAAATTAAAAATCACTATTTTGGGCTTTATTACATTAATAAACAACCCTTATATTTTTTTCTAATAAATCTTCTAGGTACAGACAGTTATACGTATTATAAATATAGATTTTTACACATATTATAAATATAGATTTTATGTCTTCGAGTGGAATCGAACCCAAAACATGTCGCGTTGACAGTCACACGTTACATTCTAAAGATTAGGAATTTAGACAAGATGATATAAAACATTGTAAGCAATAAACAAATGATAAGTACTTAATAAAAATAAAAATAAGTTTATATATATAATGTTATTTTATTTATTTTTAAAGTATATACATATTACAGAATCTAAAATATATTCAATGAAGTATCCAAGAAGCTATTCCATATTTGGAAAACGAAAATCAGTGTCACGAGTATTTTCTTCGATCCATTTTTCTGCTTGCGCTATCATCTCGTCGTCAAAATATTCTCGCCATCCGCCTCTTTTACCTGCAAATATTTAAAGCGTTTTTTTATAAAGTAGGTATATTATCAAATGTGATTGTTACTTATTAACAGATTCAAATAGAATAAACACAAAATGTTGAGGAAAAGTTGCTTAAATAAAATAGTGAAAACTGCATTTAAATCTGGAAAAAGTATTCGCTTCCGTTTCCTTTTCTGAGATTAGCGCGTCTTAACGCACAGAAAAAAAAAACAAACACTATTTTAGGCCCTATTACATTAATAAAAGTTACTCATTATTATTTTTTTATTTCATCCATGTACTCCTTATAATGAATCATTTCGTAATTAGTCTGTCTACTGTCAATTTTGTTATTTCAGAAATAATTCATTATAAGTAAAGATAATATTATATTAATAAAAAATAATATATACATTCATTCTAACTAACTAACTAATTAAAGGAGCTCGCTTGATGCCAGTAAATTAGAAATGTCCACACGACGATGTGATTGAAAAACATGAGTTTTCCTAGCGAAATTTGTTAAATGATGACATTTCTGATTACTATATCATAATGTCGTTACGAAAATTGCCATGTTCGTTATATTTATTTATTTCTCTCTAAATATTGAGGAAAATTTTAATTTATTGATATTCCTTCATCATATATTGATTTTGTGGCAATAAAATTACTGTCAAACATTATATTTATCACCGAAAACAACTGACCTTAAACTTATGTGATTATGACTTAAACTTATGTCAAATTTATATATTTAGTATATCTTCTAGACGTTATAGATATACCTACCTTTCCTTACAAATCCACCGTCACTCCTGAACACGCCTTTTTTTTGGAATTCCTCCAAGTTGACAGATTTGTTATTCTTAAAATTATCAAATTTTAGATGTTCTGTGAGATCAGCTAGCATTTGATCATATATTTTTGATGCCAGGAAGCAAGCTAAGTTACTTTTATTTAATAGTAGTATTTACTCATACGTAATTATTTCCAGTTGTTCATATAATAATTAACATAAATAAATCTTTACGTGATATACGTATGTTCTTACTCCTCAATATAGCCAGTGACAAGTAATAATTAATCACTCAATCGTTTTCTCGATACTACTTACTAACTAGGTTTTTTCTACATTTATAAATAACATATCCCTAGCAAATATAACTGAGTATGCGCGTAGGGGTCGGGTAGTCCGTGCGGACCCTAGAATATACTTCTGTTTATTTATAAATGAATTGCTCTGAATAATTAAAAAAGAACCCTTATCTGGAATATATCAGTTCAAAGTTAAAGTCCAGGCACTTAAGTCAAACGTGATAACAAAAATACTTACTCTAAAAAGGGAAATCTTTTATGTAGCGAAATAGACTTTGCTTTCTCGAAGTCCAGATCATTCTTTAACAGCCAAACTAGCTCCTGTATCCAAGTTGTACCTAAAATTATATACTCGATACATTATTTTTTATTCTTTCTTAGTCCACTCGGACCAAGATCTATGTCTTATAAAGTTTTTTTTAGTTTAAATATTGTAATGTATTTTTTTCAATATTCAATTCTCTTGCAAAATTTCCAAAGCTTCCGTTTAAAGTACACATGTAATATTTATTAAAAAGAGATTTTAATATATTAAAGAATTGTTATACTAATAACAATTAAAAATGATATTATAATAATAGCCAATACCTGATTTTGGGAACGTTACCACAAATACATAATCAGAGTTGACTTGCATATTGTAAATACTTGCGGCTTCCGTAATATAACCATCTCTAAGAAAATAGCTTTTAGGTCCAACCTGTACAAATTTGATCCTCAAACCTAACAAGCAAGAGTATAGGTAATATTAATATTATATTTTTATAATAACAATTTTGACTTATCAAATTAACATTGAAGACGTTTATAAAATTGTAAGTCGTTGGAAGAAATATGATAATAGAAATAAAGATACATGCATTCTCACAGTTGCTTCGCTATTGTAATTACAATTGTATTTGTCCTTCAACATACGATAGGAACGAAAAACAAAGAAAACTGACTTAAAAAGGTAACGACGCCTAGTTGTCGCCTCTAAGTACGTTTCTATAAACGTGTGTAGTGTCAAATTTAAAATTTGACACTACATAAATTTTAAGCAATTGTAATAACAACGTGAGGAGTACCTATTATGCTCTCCAGGAATATTTGAAACATATAAGTGTGTTTAATTAAGATTATTTGAATTTCATACAATATAGCTAATATTGTATTATTGTGTTAAACATTGAAATATTAATCTCAATATTGAGAAGACTGTCGAGCAACTGTTGAGTTTCTTAGCGTCTATTCTCAGTAGAATTGCCTTCGTAGCCGGTGGCCGGTGTGCACGATTCGAAAATACTTGCAAAAGTTTATTTGAATAAAGAATATTTTGTATTTGAATTAAAAAATATAGTTTTTACGGAGAGATAGTATAGAACACACGGAGCAAACAGAAGAAGCCTGTAGGCCTCGAACATTTAATATGGATTTGTTGATATGGATGGGGCTTAAAGTACGTAGATATGTCATATCGTATTGTTTCTGCATATACTACCGCGCTACGACAAGCCCCTTCCTTATTTAAAAGTTCTTAACACATTAACAAAAACAATGTAGTAAAATTATTTGAATGTATTATAACACTATGCCGGTGAAGGTAGGTAGCTCTTCATAATGTATGTTTTCGTATTAGATATTATCGTAATAAAAATATGTAATAAATTACGTCAAGTTATAGCAAGAACTATAAAGAAATATGAGTTATGATTTATTATAACAAGATTTCTGCATACCTAGCAGCTACTATGTACCTTTGCTATTTTATACTATAATATAAAAAACGATTTTACTTCAAAAAAAAAAGAAAGATCTTTTCAGAGCTTTTAAGTACTTCAAAATTAAGTCAATTTTAATTTAAAATGTTAAATAACTCAGTTGTGTTTCTGTCTGCAGTTATATTTATTTTGTTATTTGTAAAGTAAAGTAATACCAAACAATACCTTGCATATAATCTGACATAGTTTTATTTTCCTCTGGATCTAATTCCTTATATTTAAAAGGAAAATTTTCAACACTTTTTTCACACATTTTACAAAAAGCGATATTACTTATTTTATGACTCAGTTTATATAGAATGAAGTTATCTCTATCGATAGAAATACAAATAAATGTCGAAGATTAGAACACGTCAATACACGTTGAGAAATAGACAACATATTTCTTATCATATTGTAGAACAAACTTTTATATAACTGTTCGTAATATGTAGCTCAGCTTCACGCGGTATCCCCACTTTTCCCCGAACCGCAACTCAACGCCGCACTTTGCCTAGTTACCGGAGCGAAGAAAAGAAAATATTAAATATTTCATTCGAAAATATTAAATACTAGCGATCCACCCGCGGCTCTTAATGCTTGACTGACACTTTATTTACTAATTTTACCTAACTAGTTCCTTATTCTAATAACATTATCACTTTTAAGACAAATTATATATATGTACATTGAAAAATATATATATTTAATAATTCAAATTGTAGTACCTAACTTTTTATTTTTTTAACCAATTTAAATAAAACAAACACTAAAATATAATATTTAAGGAAGTTTGCTAAAATATAATAGTTGCAATTGCGTTTAAATTTAGTAAGCTGTTTATGTTATAACCGCGTACAAACGCACAGACGAACAGACAGAAAAATTAAAAATCACTATTTTGGGCTTTATTACATTAATAAACAACCCTTATATTTTTTTCTAATAAATCTTCTAGGTACAGACAGTTATACGTATTATAAATATAGATTTTTACACATATTATAAATATAGATTTTATGTCTTCGAGTGGAATCGAACCCAAAACATGTCGCGTTGACAGTCACACGTTACATTCTAAAGATTAGGAATTTAGACAAGATGATATAAAACATTGTAAGCAATAAACAAATGATAAGTACTTAATAAAAATAAAAATAAGTTTATATATATAATGTTATTTTATTTATTTTTAAAGTATATACATATTACAGAATCTAAAATATATTCAATGAAGTATCCAAAAAGCTATTCCATATGTGGAAAACGAAAATCAGTGCCACTAGTATTATCTTTGATCCATTTATCTGCTTGCGCTATCATCTCCTCATCAAAATATTCTCGCCATCCGCCTCTTTTACCTGCAATTAATTAAAGCGTTTTTTTATAAAGTAGGTATATTATCAAATGTGATTGTTACTTATTAACAGATTCAAATAGAATAAACACAAAATGTTGAGGGAAGGTTGCTTAAATATAATAGTGAAAACTGCATTTAAATCTGGCTAGAGTTTCCGCTTCCGTTTCCTTTTCTGAGATTAGCGCGTCTTAACGCACAGAATAAAAAAACAAACACTATTTTAGGCCCTATTACATTAATAAAAGTTACTCATGATTTTTTTTTATATTTCATCCATGTACTCCTTATAATGAATTATTTCGTAATTAGTCTGTCTACTGTCAATTTTGTTAGTTCAGAAATAATTCATTATGAGTAAAGATAAAATTATATTAATAAAAAATAATATGTACATTCATTCTAATGAACTAACTAACTAAAGGAGCTCGCTTGATGCCAGTAACTTAGAAATGACCACACGACGATGTGATAGAAAAACATGAGTTTTCCTAGCGAAATTTGTTAAATGATGACATTTCTGATTACTATATCATAATGTCGTTACGAAAATTGCCATGTTCGTTATATTTATTTATTTCTCTCTAAATATTGAATAAAATTTTAATTTATTGATATTCCTTCATCATATATTGATTTTGTGGCAATAAAATTTATGTCAAACATTATATTTATCATCGAAAAATACTGACCTTAAACTTATGTAATTATGACTTAAACTTATGTCAAATTTATATATTTAGGATATCTTCAAGACGTTATAGGTATACCTACCTTTCCTTACGAATCCACCGTCACTCCTGAACACGCCTTTTTTCTGGAATTCCTCCATGTTGACAGATTTGTTGTTCTTAAAATTATCAAATTTTAGATGTTCTGTGAGATCAGCTACATCTTTTTCTGTCAGATCTTTACCTAAGAACTTTGCTACACGTCGAATACCTTCTGGCAAGTCCTTAAAAAAATTGTATAATTATCATCACTTAAGACAAGGCATATATAATTTTGAATACTATAACTCTTTAATCTATCCTATATTCTCATTTTGCTTTTAAAATGGATGATTTCTATAAAGATATTGTAAGTATTATATCATTATATTAAATTAGAAAATTGATCAGCATTTTATCACAAGAGCAACAAAGTATCAGCAGTATGTAGTATGTCCTCGCCAAAATAAATGTCCTTTGTTCACATACATACATACATCCTACGTCCTCCTTTGCAAACAATAGCACTCACTCACTCTCACTCACTCAGCTTCACGCTGTATCCCGCACGAGGCAGGGTAGGCAGAGGGAACCCGGGAACCTAGTGTAAAGACACTCCGTTCCACTTCCGTTCCCCACTTTCCGCCAAATTTGAGGCATTGCGTGTTGAGTGGCGGAACTCAACCCCGCGCTGCAAACAATAGCCTTAAAAATATGTCTTCAAACTCGTAATATTTATTTTAAAACAAAGTACACATAGCAAATTTTATATGATATCTTATATAGCTATAGAACGAATTGAAAACATATGGAGGTTACCTTTAGCAAATCTTCATAAAATATAAAGAGTAGATTTGGGTGATTTCGCTTCTCCCACGCCTCCAGTAGATGCTCAAAATATGGTGACCATGTAACTGAAAATTTAAACAGCATTTGATGGAATTTGCTATATTTTTGTTTTATCACTAAACCTCTTATAGTAAAACCGATTACGATTGTCTTTATCTGTTTAAAATATTACAAAATTACACAATAATTTTATTTGTGACATATTTGTTGTGTATATATAGAGAGAGTTACTAGAAGTAAAACATATTCATGTAATGCAAAGACGAAATGAGGGATATTGGCGACATTTAAATTACCCATGTCTTTTATAAAATAGTTCCAATACGGCTTAAACTCCGGTTCAGTACCCATGACGCGCATTAACTTATTATGGTGGAAGAAGGAAACAGCGACATCACGAGGATCACGAGCTACATACACCACCTTAAAAATATAAAAAAATAAAAAAGACAAATAATCAAAAAACGCGCTTAAGAGCGTTACCTTTAAATAAAATAAAATATTTTATAGTTATTTTAAGTGATCCTTATCAAAATCTAATAATTATACCTTGGCGTTATCTAACAGCGTAGGTGGAAGAAGAGACAACGGCATGTGAGTCTTTATTAATCTCGGAGATGGCAGTTGCTGTATTTCCGTAATAGATAGAGGAACTAAAGATTTCACAAGAGCTTCTATTTCTTCTGGTGTACCTTCCGCGAGTGTAGGCTTAAATACAGTTGCTCTAAAATAATATAAGTTATGAATAAATTACGTTTCGACTAGGTAAGTAGGAAGGAACTTTCTTCATTGTAATATTTTCTTATTTAAGATTAGGTGGTTTATCATTGAGAAAAAACATTGGCTTATATGTACAATTCTTCATTATTACGAATATCTGCCTCTATATGAATATATCTTCAGAATTGAAGAACGTTTTTATTTTTTTACGTAGTTATTACATACTACATGCCTGTTGTTATTTTTATTTAATCAGTTAATTCATTTGTTTCTATAATAAAAAAAAATATTTTAAAGAAATAAACGCTACTTAACAGGCAATGCCTATTAAAATCGGCTTAAATTTGGCAACAGAGTGTCACTTACTCTAAAAAGGGAAACCTTTCATTCAGCGGTATAGACTTGGCTTTCTCAAAGTCCAAATCATTCTTCAACAACCAAACCAGTTCCTGTGTCCAAGTTGTACCTAAAATTATATATAATCACTCATTCAATCACTCGGCTTCACGCTGTATCGCGCAAACGACAGGGTGGGCAAAAAGAACTTGGGAATTCGTTTCCAGAGCAAGAAAAATTAAAATAATGATGAATTTATTTCCTCGAGGGGGATCGAACCCACAAGGACTAGCCTCGTCTTTCCGTGTAAAAAACACTTTTCTCCTGCAAGCTTTTCATATCTCTCATTGTAACGTTTAACAGATTCTTGTTTTAAAAAAAATATCATAAATTATTAAAAGTTTTAATAATAAAGTAATTAATGTGTTCATAATAACCTGATTTGGGAAAAGTTACCACAAATACATCGTCGGAGCTGACTGGCATATTATAAATACTTGCTGCCTCCGTCATATAATTTTCAAGATGAAAGAAACCTTTAGGTCCAATTTGCACAAAATTTGTCTCAAAACCTAATAAACAAGAGGATTATGAAGTTCAGTACAGTTCTTCAATTAAGGCGTTCCGAGCGTGCCAGTTGAGCATCTCTTCGCCAATGGCGCGTTGAATGGAGAACACGTGAAAAAGGTTGTACTATAAAAAGAAAACTAATTTACATAATACAAGAATGCACATTCAAAGTAATAAATTTAGTTAGTAATACATAAAATTTTTAACTATATTAGTTTATATTATAGATTTTATTTTGTTATACCTAATATATTTACATAAAAAATAAATGGAGGACAAAACGCAAATTTGGAGAAACTTTATGAGTAAGAACATCTTTTTTCAACTTTTGACTAGCAAAAAATATAACGAAGAAAGACGTCTTTATAGTAAATTAGTGGCAAAGAGTTAATACAAGCCGAGCTCTGGAACGTTCAATAATCATTTATTGATATGTGAGTCGTGTCGTCAACCCAACCCTGCGCCACAACTACACAAAAAACCTTAAAATCAATTGAAATATAAAATGTCAAAAAATAAAAATCTATTTTGGTCTGTGGTGACAATTATTTTGTTAACTGTTTAGGGTAAGTAATACCTAATAATACCTTGCATATAATCTAATAGTTTTTTATTTTCCTCTGGATCTAATTCCTTATATGTAAAAGGAAAATTTTCAACACTTTTTTCACCCATTTTATAAAAATAATAAGTGCCTATTATATCAGAACAAACTAAGATTATTATTTGCAAAAATGTCGTTTATATAGATTGAAGCTATCATTATCTCTACTATTGAAAGTGGGAATAAGATTATAACACGTCAACAATCGTTGACAAATAAATAGATAAGTCAAATCGAAATCAAAAAATAATAATCAATGATACCACAAGTAGCGTTCCTGGGGGTTCAGTAATCGGTGCTCGTAGACAGTAGGCATTTAAAAAAATAATAATTATAAAATCATCTTAATTTGGTACTAATAAACATTTTATTGAATTTTAGATATCCTAAAGTACTATAAATTATATTCATTTGGTAAATTTAGCATAGTAAATCAACTGTTTCTTAATTTTTCATTAATTTCTTAACAATCATTCTATGTCATCATATATCTACTCTTGCATTATATAAATGATATACTGGTGTTTCTATCGACGTGGACGATATTATCACTAATGATTCTTAGCTGATGATATTATAGGTATCATCATCGGCACATGCCCAGTATAAAGCAACGCAAGATATTGCAAAATGTCTTTGCGTCAAAAAGATTCCCAAGTCATGTTGCTCTGTAATCACGTTTCTGTGAAGGACAGATGGAGAAGCTACTTCCAGGAGCTGCTGAACACTCCACATACGTGCAATCTTCATCACGATCCATCGTCTAACCTCGGACTTGTTGCCCCAATAGTCTTTGATGAAATTCGAAATTGCCATCGACTCATGAAGAACAGAAAACCGGTGGGGCCTGACGAAATTCCGATCGAAGCGTGGAAATCATACTTACTAACCTTTTTAACCATACATTGAATACTGGAAAGATGCCACACCAGTGACGGCTTCGTTTCATTACTCCTATTTATAAGGGAATTGGCAGTGTTCTAGATTGTGGTAGTTATAGGGGCATTAAGCTTATGAGTCACACCATGAAGCTCTTCGAGCGCATTATCGATATCAGGCTCCGCCGAGTGTACAGTCTCTGAGTCTCAATATGGCTTTCAGTCAGGATCAGGTACTATAGACGCCATTTTGGCCTCAGAACTTTGAAGGAGGCATACAGAGAAAAGAGGAGAGCTCTGCATGTGGCACTTTTAGACCTGTAGAAAGCCTTTGACTGTGTGCCTCGTCAGTGTATCTGATAGATATGTATCACAATTCCGCTTCCATAGTTAGGACTGCTGTTGGCGACACCATACCAGGTTACAGTAGGGGTTCACCAGGGCTCAGATCTTAGCCCATTCTTATTCAGTGTAGTTCTAGATACCATCTCGGCTCACATCCAAGACCAGCCTCCGTGGCTGATGATGTATGGCGATGACATAGCACTCATTGAAGAGAACCGGCTGACGCTATATATACATATATATATATATATATATATATATATATATATATATATATATATATATATATATATATATATATATATATTTACATTGAAAAATAAATTGATGTAACTTGTCAATATTGGAACCAATTTTCATAAAACAAACACTCAAATATAAAGTTTGCTAAAATATAATAATTGCAGTTTCGTTTAAATTTGGTTAGCCGTATATGTTATTACAGACGCACAGACGAATAGACTGAAAAAATAAAAATTACTATTTTGAGCCTTATTATATTAATAAACGACCCTTATATATATTTTTTTAGAAACTTCCAGATACAGACAGTTATACGTTACATATTTATTATAAATATAGTTTTTAAGTCTTCAAGTGGAGATCGAACCCAAAACCTGTCGCGTTTAAAGTCACACGCTTGTGCTCCTGCGTCACGACAGGTGTAGCATTCTAAAGATTAGGAATTGAGATAAAATGATATAAAACATTGTCAGCAATAGATAAATGATAAGTAATTAAATTAAATAATAATTTTATATAATGTTATTTTATTTATTTTTGAAGTATATACATATTACAGAATCTAAAATATATTCAATGAAGTATCCAAAAAGCTATTCCATATGTGGGAAACGAAAATCAGTGTTACTAGTATTATCTTTGATCCATTTATCTGCTTGCGCTATCATCTCCTCATCAAAATATTCTCGCCATCCGCCTCTTTTACCTGCAATTAATTAATGCGTACGTATTTTTTTCTTGTAAAATATGATTTTTATGATGATGATTTTTACGTATTTTTTTATGCAATATATGTATATGTATATATATATATATATATATATATATATATATATATATATATATATATATATATATATATATATATATATATATATATATATATATATATATATATATATATATATATATATATATATATATATATATATATATATATATATATATATATATATATATATATATATATATATATATATATATATATATATATATATATATATATATATATATATATATATATATATATATATATATATATATATATATATATGTATATATATATACATAAATATATATAATTATAGCCCGTAATTCTTTTATGTGTCAGGGTGTACGCATTTACAATAGGATCCCAGAAAACGTCCGAGAATTTTCTATTTCGCAATTTAAAAAAATTGTGAAAAGACGTTTGTGTGTTAAAGATTATTACCAAATTAACGATTTTATAAATGATAACACGCCTTGGGAATAAAATGCTCGCTCCAGGCTATTTCAAATGTATCATTGTCACAATTGATTATATGATGTAAAATTTTGATTAAAAAAGACATGTCCCAAGACATGTTCTTCTCAGGTCTGAGGCAGTAACTTTTGTGAACTGGTGGTAAATTGTTTTACGTTTAAAAATTGAAGCTTGTAACTTCTTATTTTGAATAAAAATATTATTTAATGAATTATTAATTTAATTAATTTGAATTCCTAGCTAAATTTCTAAAATGATGACAATTCTGATTACAGTATAATATTTTGTTATGCTTATTGTCATGTTCGTTATATTTATTGATTAGAACTTGAATTTCTTGATATTCCTTCATCATATAATGCCTTGGTGGCATTGAAAAAAATATTATCAATACTTTTCGGTATAATTATAATATCTTTAAAAAATCTAATGAATTTCATTTATGTTAATCCTTAATATTTATCATCGTCACAGCCGACCTTATCCTCAGGGTGGAGTGTATTGTGACTTCCACGATTTATAAATAGCATTTCATAAAAACATTTCTATTAAGAAACTTATAAAACTTAAGTAAATTTAGATAATTTATAAGTTTTCTGAACGTTATAGGTAGATATACTTACCTTTCCTTACGAATCCACCGTCGCTTCTGAACAAGCCTTTTTTCTGGAATTCCTCCATGTTGACAGATTTGTTGTTCTTAAAATTATTAAATTGTAGATGTTCTGCGAGATCTGCTACATCTTTTTCTGTCAGATCTTTACCTAAGAACTTTGCCACACGTCGTATACCTTCTGGCAAGTCCTTAAAAAAATGTATAATTATTATCACTTAAGTTAAGACCATAATCATACTATAACCCTTTAAAATAGTCCTATATTCACATTTTGCTTTTAAAATAATTGATTTGTATAAAGATATTGTGAACATAATATCATTACATTAAATTGGGAGATTGATAAGAATTTTTATCACAAGAAAAACAAAGTATTAGTAAAACGTATGTCCTCGCTATAATAAATTGCCTCTGTTCACATACATGCATAGTGATCTATTATCACGTAATAATTTACAATTATGTAAAACACTACTCATAATAAAACTTAACTTACTTTCTAAACTGGCTCAATTATTTAACATTTATACCTAGTATGCTAGCAGGGTAAAATTTTTATAATTAACCGACGATGCTGACCCCATCACTAAAGCGAACGAAGCAAAATATATAGGTGGGGCTACACACCGTCGCACACACACACGCTACATACACCGTCCCTGCCGGTGGAGACGAGGTCGCAGTTTTTCTGTGGCTCAATCACGCCTAGGCGCGAGAGGAGCCCGCAATTAATTCCAAAAAGGCATCAAGAGCCCTACCCAGTAGGCCTAGGTTGAATGAGCGAAGCAAAGTCCCTCAGTATAAACAGTGTTCGCAAGTCGCGGTCCAAGTCTCACAAGAGACGCCCTTGTGACACCGTGATCTCATTTGTTGGTACCTTCGATGGTGCCATAGGTCAGAGCTCTTTAAGGTCGGCCTCCCAAAGCCCGGTGACGCTGTAGAGGCCAATAGAGCCAACAGAATACTACACGTTCGAAAAACGAAAACGGAACATTATTATATGTATTTATATATTTGCAGAAAACCAATGTTCTCAGCTTTCCGCCCAAATTCGAGACATAAGTTATTGACGGTCAAATGTCAATGCCCTACTTTATCCAAAGCAGAGAAATGATACTAATTAATTAAGCTGTAATCACATCTATATAATTTGCAGTCACTGTCCTACCGCGCAAACAATAGCCTTAAAAATATGTCTTAACGAAACGAAACGAAACTCGTAATATTTCTTTAGTAACTAAGTAAATAAATTATATAATATATAAGTACATATAGTAAATTTTATATGATGTCTTACATAGCTATTGAACGTATTACAAACATAAGAATTAAGGAGGTAACGTATGGAGGTTACCTTCAGCAAATCTTCATAAAATATAAAGAGTAGATTTGGATGATTTCGCTTCTCCCACGCCTCCAGTATATGCTCAAAATATGGTGACCATGTAACTGAAAATTTTAACAGAATTTGAGGTAATTTGTTATATTTTAGTTTTATCACTCTTATAGTAAAACTGATTACGTTTTTCTTTATCTGTTCAAAATATTACAAAATTACACAATACATTTATTCGTCACATTTTTTATTGTACATACATATATAGAGAGTTACTAGAAGTAAAACATATTCTTGTAATGTAAAGAAAAATTTACATATTAACAATATTTAAATTACCCATGTCTTTTATAAAATAATTCCAATAGGGCTTAAACTCCACTTCAGCACCCATTACGCGCATTAACTTATTATGGTGGAAGAAAGAAACAGCGACATCACGAGGATCACGAGCTACATACACCACCTTAAAAATTAAAAAAAAATGACAAATAATCAAAAAACGCGCTTAAGCTTTAAATAAAATATATATTTATTAAGTAGTAATTTAAGTGATCCTTATCAAAACCTAATTATTATACCTTGCAGCTATCTAATAGTGTAGGTGGAAGAAGAGACATCGGCATGTGGGTCTTTATTAATCTCGGAGAAGGCAGTCGCTGAATTTCCATAACAGACAGAGGAACTAAAGCTTTTACAAGATCTTCTATTTGTTCTGGTGTATCTCCGGAGATTGTAGGCTTAAATACAGTCGCTCTAAAAATATCAGTTATGAATAAATTAAGAACTTTTGAGTAAGTAAGACTGAGTGAAGTCAGTCAGTTCATTGTAATTTTTCCTTACGTAGATTAGGTGGTTTATCATTGAGAAAAAACTTAGGCATAAGCGTTATTTTTGTTTCAGATATTCTTAATATATGCATATAAATGTACAATTCTTATTCTTCATATTATTATTATTACTAATATTTACCTTTATATAATCTGAAGAACGTTCCTATTTTCAACGTAATTACTACATATAACATCATAAGATTAGTTATTTTAATATAATCAGTCAATTCGTTTGTTTTTAATATATAAAAAAGATTTACAGAGATAAACGCTACTTAACAGGCAATGTCTATTAAAATCGGCTAAAACTTGGTAACTCACTTACTCTAAAAAGGGAAATCTTTTATTCAGTGGTATAGACTTGGCTTTCTCAAAGTCCAAATCATTCTTCAACAACCAAACCAGTTCCTGTGTCCAAGTTGTACCTTAAATTGTATATAATCACTTAGTCACTCACTCAGCTTCACGCTGTATTCCGCATATGACAGGATAGGCAGAAAGAACTTAGGAACCTAGTGTTTTATTTATTTAACAGTTTTTATAAAAGTACAATATACATAACATCAAATAAACCGAGAAGGAGACAGATATTCCGTTCCACTTACGTTTCCCACTTTCCGCCGAATTTGAGGCATTGTGTGTTGAGTGGCGGGACTCAATGCTGCACTTTGCCTTGTTACTAGAGCGAAGAAGTGAATACTTTAAATATTTAATTTGAAAATATTAAATATTTCATCTCCTCGAGTGAGGATCGAACCCGTCGTTTGCAGTCGCAGAAGACATGCCTCAAATATATGTATATATGAATATATATATATATATATATGAATATATATATATATATATATATATATATATATATATATATATATATATATATATATATATATATATATATATATATATATATATATATATGTATATATATATATATATTAATTTACAAGTTTTTTTTAAATACCATGAATATATCATGAATTATTAAAAGTTGTTTAATAAAAAAATAATTGATATGTTCATAATAACCTGATTTGGGAAAAGTTACCACAAATACATCGTCCGAGCTGACAGGCATATTATAAATACTTGCTGCCTCCGCCATATAACTATCAACATGAAAGTAGCCTTTAGGTCCAATTCGCACAAAATTTGTCTCAAAACCTAAAAAACAAGACAATAAACAATTTAGTTCTTTAATTAAAGTGTTTCGAGCGTGCCGGTTGAGCATCTCTTCGCCAATCCACGTGTTGCATAGAGAACACGTGAAAAAGGTTGTACTATAAAAACATAACTAATTTACATACGAGAATGCACATTCAAAATAATAAATTTAGTTAGTAATACATAATATTTGTCAACTATGTTATTTTAAAATTTTATTCTGTTATACCTAATATATTTACATAAAAAATAAATTTTTTCAACTTTTCACTAGCAAAAAAAATAACGAAGAAAGACGTCTTTATTGTAAATTAGTGGTAAAGAGTTAATACAAGCCGAGCTCTAGAACGTATCTGTAACGTGTCGTAATCAACCTTTAGAACCTAAAATATAAAATGTCAAATAAAAAAATCTGTTTTGGTCTGTGGTGATAATTATTTTATTAACTATTTAGGGTGAGTAATACCTAATAATACCTTGCATATAATCTAATAGTTTTTTATTTTCCTCTGGATCTAATTCCTTATATGTAAAAGGAAAATTTTCAACACTTTTTTCACACATTTTTCAAAAAGAAAATAAGTGCCTCTTAAAAAATAATTAAATCAAAACAAACTAAGATTATTATTTACAAAAATGTCGTTTATATAGATAGAAGCTATCATTATCTCTACTATTAAAAGTGGGAATAAGATTATAACACGTCAATAATCGTTGACAAATAAATAGATAAGTCATATCAAAATCAAAAAAATAATAATCAATGATACCACAAGTAGCGTTCTTGGGGGTTCGTAGACAGTAGGCATTTAAAAAAAAACACTCTTAATTATAAAAACATCCTAATTTGGTACTAACAAACATTTTATTCAATTTTAGATATCCTAAAAGTATTTTTTACTTAGTATAAATTATATTCATTTTACCACACCGAGGGGTTTGATAAAATGAATATTCACTATGCATTTGGTAAAATTAGTATTTAGGAAATCAACCATTCCTTAGTTTTTCATTAATTTCTTAACAAACATGCTGTGTCATCATATATCTAATCCTGCATTATAAAAATTATATTCTGGTCTTTCTATCGACGTGGACGATATTATCACTAATGATTCATAGCTAATGATATCTATACTATTACACATTTTTACGAAAAAAACATTTTGGATAATAAAAAAATGTAAAAGACAATGATGTTTTCTTCTTCTGTCTGCCTGTTGAAAGATTTGTACACTTTGTCAGTAAACGTACTACTCAACGAGTCAGACACATAAATGAAAATATTTTTAATTAGAAATTTATCTGGTTCAATTTTTATGTTATAAGCCAGTTCCAATTGGGAAAGTGTTGATACCTATAAATTCAGTTTAAGTTTCATGGTTCTTATCGTAGTAGTTGCTAATATATCACAGATAATAATTGTAGATACATTGCTTCAGCTATTGATTTGATAGATCTACTCAGTACATAGTGATGAATAAATGATTTTTTCTCTCTCTCAGCTCCACGCTGTATCCTGCGCGAGGCAGGGTAGGCAGAGGGAACCCGAGAACCTAGTGTTAAGACATTCCGTTCCACTTCCGTTCCCCACTTTCCGCCGAATTAGAGACATTGCGTGTTGAGTGGCGGAACTCAACGCTGCGCTTTGCCTTATTGCCAGAGCGAAAAAATGAAACATTAAATATTTAAATTGAAAATAATAAATATTTTATTTAATTTTATGATGAATAATACATTTTAGGAAACTAATACGATTTTTTAAGCTTCAAGCTGAGCTAAAATAGCAGAGGAGGCAGAGAGAAACTAGTATAAGGACACTGCGTTTCGTTCCCACTTTCTTCCGAATTCGAGGCATTCCATATTGTGTGGCGGAACTCAACGCCAAACTTGACCTTGTTAACACAATCTATAAATGAAAACATTATATATTTCATTTTCTAGCAGGGTTTTTGTCCACAACCAGTCGCACGCTTGTGCCCCTACAGCACGGCAAGCCCATGATTACCACGCACGGCCACGGCAGATATATGATTTAATAATGATTATGAAAGCTTATCGCTAAAGCCAAAAAAAGACACTAAACTTAAAGTTTAATATTAATAACAAATGAGTATAACATATTATAATGTTATGTTCCATTTTTATAGTAAATGATAACCTTTATCCGTACTCATTCTAAATTTAAATACTAAACAAGAATGTAATAAATCAGAATAGTTACAAATATTATAGTAGAATTAAATGATAAAGTTCGTGTGTAAGTGCTTTTGTGGTATCATTTTTGTTTTATTTTTGTTTTTTCATGCTATATCCCATGTATATCCCGCACATAGGGATAGATAGGCGTAGGGGACATGAGAACCTAGTGTTGAGATGTACCCACATGTACAAGATGTACCCACATGGACACTTCTGTAACCCACTTTTCGAAATTTATATTTTGAGTAGTGAAATTAAAGGCGGCTTTTTTTCTCGTTAACGGGAATGAAAATGTTAAATATTTCATTCCCCAGAGTGGGACTCGAACCACAACATGCCATGCTTACAGTCGCACAACAATAATGACACCCAATCAAGAAATTAAAATTTAGCCAATATATTCTGCGAGTGATTATTTTGTTGGATATGAACAGGAAACAGGCTAAACACAATTTAATTAGGATCCTAGAGGAAGAAGGAATTTAAATAATTAATTATCTCTCTACATATGGGTCACGTCAAGACATAATGGCGTATAATAATCATTACATACAAAAATGATCGTGTTTCGTAATAGAATATGTAAATATGGTTTGTATAATTGTGCCTAGTACAACAATAGGATCACAACAAATATAGTAAAATACCTTAAATTTTATTTTTTTACTTATATAAAACCATACATTACTAATCACAAACAACAATTTAATAAATAAGTTAACTTAAACAATATCGTATACAGACGGTACAGTACTTAGGAAGGAACTACTTCAGGGGCATTTTCAGGTATGGCATCAACACGGAAACGGCATGTGAGTGTGACAGGATCTCGCTCACGATCTGGCCCACATTGCTCAGTTGCCCCGATTAGCTTCATTTCGTCGTGTGGTTGACTTTCAGATTCAAGGTGGCGGCGTCCAGGTATCACAACCTCTTCGGCATCGACAATGCTGCCGGCGGATCTCTCACTCCCACCAATTTCCACCTTGTACGGTGTGCTCGGCTTGATGAAGGATTTCGCGGGCTGAACGTCTGATCTGTCTTGTGCTATCACATCGTCACCAGCCTTCTTCGTCAATAAGTGAAGCAGATTTCCGTAGGGTATTTTTTTTGGCAAGGCGACTAGTACGAGAATGTTTTGTACTTCAGCTTGAATATTGTAGTCCCCCTCCTGCCGCATGTCGATTGAGGGCGCGGCGCCGGCGGCGGCCAGCAGGCAGGCGAAGATGATCAGCATGATGCGTCCGGCTAGTTCACCCAGTGGTCGGTGACTGTGTGCCGACATCTCCCGCGCTGCTTTTACCGAGTACTGGCGAACCAGTCGCCGGATGAATCGAGAACACTGTAACGGTTTAAACGGCACGATCGCTTTTAATTTTACATACGCGACGCGATTAAGTGTCACACTTAAATGTATAAAGGCAATAATTAAAATATATATTGTTGTGTGTGAACGAATGTGTACTATATTTGCATGAATAATATTTGGATTATACACCTATTTAACAGTTTTATAAATTACAATATGTTCCTTCCAGTCGTGTCGTCTCATATAATGGATCTATGGTCCGAGTTACATTGATGGATAAATTATTCTTGATGCAGTTATCTCAGCAGGCGATCCCACAGTTTTTATACCGTTAGAATTGCAACTAACAGTGAATATCGATACATCAATACTGATACAGCACGATGAACATAATATGTGAAATGACATTCTCACACGTACGAGATACTGAAAAGATACTTTATTAATACTAGGGCATGCTTTTTATTAAAAACATGAGTATAGAATCGAATTCTGACTACTACATATTATGAAGTAATATATCTAATTATTATTTGTGTATGGTAAAATGTAGCACGATTTCAAGAGATTTTATTGATTTGATAATGCTAATTATAGAAACTACTGCGAAAGCAGCTGTCTGCAAACTTTCTCGGAGATTATATTCCATACATCCTTTTTCCAATCTCGATCAAGGAGAGAGTTTTAATGAACTATATAATTTATATCTATTTATAATATAAGAAATTACACAGTAAAAAAAGTGGAACTGTATATAAAACATTTCTAAAAAGATTTTACGTAATTATATAAATAAAATAAAATAGAATTTCATAGAAAATCAATCAGTTTTTACACGTTTTATTTTGGAAGTAGATCCACCCTATGAGTTTTGATTGCGGGACGAATTTCAAATAAAATGCAGCAATAACGATGCATGAACGCTCTTAACTTTTGACTGCGATAGCATAGAAGTTTAATCTTTTTTGTGCTCGCGGTCTCTTAGAGTATAAACATCGGCCTGATTGCTTCATATTAATTTTAGCTTCGTAGGTGTAAAACTCCTAGTCTACGAAGGCAAGAAGGTCCTCGTGATCTCGAAATAAATAGTCTTGAAAGAACAACAGAAGCTTCTACATGGATTCCATTTATTCCTTTTATATTATTATTATCCCTATTAATAAATGTGTATCATGAAAATTATGCCATTTTTTAAATTAGTGATAATAAAAAGTTGCAGTGAGTTTAAAATAGTATTGTAATATTGATTAATATACTACCAGGATACAGGTGCTTGTTATGGATTTAGATTTACATATATATGTAAAATATTTCTATATATAAAAAGTGATGAGTTGCTGCATGTTTACCTTATTAGTACTATTAAAAATTATTTATATATTAAAAATTACGACTCATACAACATTTATTTACCTTTTAAACACGTCATTTTCTAGTACACAGTAGGTATACTTAGTGAATTAATAACGAATAATTCTTGTTAATAACAAAATAAATAGTATATGTTAGAAAAGAAACGTAACGAAGGATGCGTAGTTTTGGTTTGTTTAACAAAACCCTATGTTTGACTGTCGAGTGAGTCGATTCATTCAGTCAGTAGCTACGCAACCACAGACTGACTGGTCAAACTTTTACGTTTTGCGTTTGCGTTTAATTTATTTAAAAAAAAAAAAAAAATATTTTGATGTATTAAAGTGTGTCTGTACTTTCAAAACATCCACGTTTTTTCAGCTTCACGATGTATGCCACACATGGCTGGGTAGGCAAATGGAACTTGGGAACGTAGTGATAAGACGCTCCGTTATATTAAATTTCCTCGAGTGAGGATCGAACCCATAACCTATCACGTTTACAGTTGTGCAACTTATTGTTTTGTGTTTTTCGATATGGTAGCAAAAGTGAAATTTTATTTAAATATGTTTGAATTGGTAATTTTTTCTCTTGTTATATAATAAACTTCTCTTGCATAATAAAATAATTATGGCATGCTTTTATTGCAAAAAATATTTAAAGTATAATGTGGATTATACATCTTAAAATAAGTATGTATGTTGATATTTTTTTTTATTTAAAATATACCTACTCATATTACTACAGAAACTTTAATATTAATTGTAGGTATATTATTGTTTATATTATATGTATCACAACTTTAAAAAGAAGCTAAAAATAAATATATTACTTTGTTATCATTTCCATTACAAATCAATAAAAGTCTTTTTGAGGATTTTTCAATAAAAATTATAATTTATTTTCAACAAAACAATGGCATACAATGCTACACATACAATAGGGCTTAAAAACTAAATATAATAAATAGTAAATGCATCACTTGTGGCTGTACAGCCTATATAACCAAACCATTACGTTAATGGTGGCGAGTCCTCCTCAGCAAAGGTATCAACACGTTTGCTAACCTGTTTTTCAGTCTGAAAAAGAAATAAATATATAATTCAATGCACATATCAAGTATTTTTTATTATTTTATTTTATTTCATGAAATTGATAGATACTGTACTTGTACTACGTTGTTTTTTATCAAGATAATTTTTTCACTAACATTTCAACAGCTGTCAATAGTATCTCAATACTTTAATAACACAAGTTTTAGATATTGTGTATGATAAACATATAAAGATATTTAATATTTCTGAATTACCTTTGAGCTTTCTCCTGTTTCTTGATAGAGGCATCCTTCTTTTGTGCGGATAAGTCAGAATTTAAACTAACATCGCTTAAAGGCTTATCAATAGGGCCATCAACCTCGGGTTTTTCAGGACTAGGCTCCTCAGGCTTAGATACTTCAGGCTTTGATGATGATTCAGACGGTGGTTTTAGTAAGAATTCAATATCTGATTGATCGAATAAATCGCCTAAATCAGACGCTGCGTCAAGCAGGGTTTCCGCTGGTGCTACTGCTATAACGACACCGTCGATGCTCAATCGATAATTTTCTGAACCATTTTGTCTCTGATCAATATGGGCATGAGGGCAGTCAGGTGCCGGCGCAGCAATGGCAAGGGACGCCACGGCCACCAGCACCGCCACTTCACATACAATACGCTTGTAGTTGACCATCGCGCTACTCGTCTGCAAACGCACTGAGACACACCGAGCACTCGCGGGGTTCACTCTGTAGCCGGGCCCCGCTGCATCTTTTATTTATTTGCCGAGATAGCGGTACAGTGCCGCTGATCTTACCACACCACCCAGTTTAGTTAAACTGGAATTAATAAAATGCTACTTTATGTAGGCCATTATACATGGGATGACATCTATCTTAGATTAGGAGATACATTTGTACAGGTTCTTTCCATTTCGATGTTATATACAAATGTCATATTTTACATTTCTATATACGATAGATATGGCAACAGGGCTTATATGTTCAAATGCAAATCGGTGAAAGTTGTGTAGTCAATTGTAACTGTACCTACTTCAACTAAAATAATGGGAAACGATAACAAGATACAGATAGTTTTGTTTTGGTTTATATTTTGTAGTATCTAGAATGTTACAACATTCTCTTATGTATAATTTTTACAAATTCATTACTCTACTAAAAATAAACAAGAAAATGAATTAAGAAAATAAATAACCGTAATAGATAGTATAAGTTCGTGTCAAAGCTTTTAAATGGAATAAGTTGGTACACATCGCGAGCCATACAACCTGTTGCGATGCGCCAGCGCTCTTCGCTAACTGTACTATGTAAACGGTAAACTCAAAACACTTTTGTTTTGTTTACTTTTTTGTCATAGGAGATTGTAATCACCTTAGCTATAAAAAATATTTTTTTATAATCGCTTTTTATCTATATCTTGCCTTGTTTGTATCGTAGTAGTAAGTACTTAATACACACATAATATCATCCATCCTAACACGTGGCTCAGTTTAACTGAATTGAAATCTTAACAACTATATGAGATAATTTTTTACTCAAACAATAATATAATATGTTGCATTCTACAGTACCATGGACCTGAGTATTCCCACTCAAGTAAAAGTATAATTTTCCTTGAGTGATGATACATAAAAAAGAGATAAGTCTGATAAGAAAATTTGTATTTTCTTGTTTAAGTTAACAAATATTAGATTATAATCTAAAAATACATAACATCACTTTTTAAATTTTGACTGAAAAAGTAGTACCTACTTCTCCTCCTATTTCGTCCTACCTACTTCCTTGATTTGTCCCGGAAAAACTTAAAATGTGTGTACCTTATGCTTTAAAAACCTTAACATTGCAATGTCACATTTAAGGTTTACCGGAAAAGCAACAATAAAGCTTTACATTAATCGTTCGAGAGCGGTCAATAACAGGTAGGTATTTAAAACAAACGGGACCGACTGACCTACAAGATAAGTGGTTCATAAGTATGTCCATTTTGCTTTTAGAAAGCTTCGAGATTGCTTTTGACCAGTGTTTTAATATCATGTTTTACAAGCTACCGATGATAACGTTATTTGGTGATCATATTATAGGTATCGATATTTTACAGATTTAGGGGAAAGACGTAAGAGATGCTACCTCGACAAGTCGGAAGAAGAGTGCAAACTCTATTTACGTACTCGTATGTTGTTTTTCGATATCTATTTCTATTTCACAATTTAAAAAAGTTGCGAAAAGACGTTTGTGTATTATCAAATAAACGATTTTATAAATGATAACACGCCTTGGGCATAAAATGCTCGCTCCAGGCTGTTTCAAGTGTATAATTGTCACATAATCTAATCGAATCTAAATCAATTAGATTATATGATGTAAAATTTTGATTAAAAAAAGACATGTCCCACTGAGTTTCTTTCGCCGGTTCTTCTCAGGTCTGAGGCACTAACTTAAGTGAACTGGTGGTAAATTGTTTGACGTTCAAAAAATTAAGCTTGTAACTTCTTATTTTGAATAAAAATATTTGAATTTGATAATATTATATCACTAATAACACCTGCACCTCATGGATAAATCGCAACGGCGGATTAAACAATCAATTTTTTAAAAAAAAAGAAATTGAATGATAGCAGCCTGTTATGGCGCAGGTGCACAGCGTGTTACTTTACAAACGACAGGTTGTAGGTTCTATGCCTATTTGAGGAAATGAAATATTTAATATTTTCAATTTTTAATATTTAATGTTTTCATTACTTCGCTCTGGTAACAAGGCAATGCGTGGCGTTGAGTTCTGCCACTGTTTATGTTTCAAATTCGGCGGAAAAGTGGATACAGAGACAGAGAACTAGGTTCCCAACTTACCTCTGCCTACCCTGCCATGTGTGGCATAGAGCGCGAAGCTAAGAAAATTTCCCTAAGTAACTATTTGTCGAGATTTTTTTTATCTTCTTGTTACGTGTAATCGTAAATTATGGTTCATTTTTATATATAAAAAAATACTATTGTGAAAAGTAAGTACAGCAAACGTTTACTTAACTCGCTTTACTGTGTTAGAAGGGTAACAAACCAGAATTCGTTCTCTTTAATGGGCATAGAGAATCAATATCATCAATTTGTGTTATCGGAATTTACTGAGTACACTTGAAATACTCAAGTATAATGGAATACAGACAATATGGGAAAATTAAAAAAATTGCAAACAAAATCTGAAATTGGAAATGTATTTATATAGTTTTCATTGAATACTGATCTATTAGAATCTTTCTTTTTTACCTTTTAAATAAAAAAAAAAGGAAATGTTTCTTATTGCTCATCAGTATCATAAAAAAATAATAGTAAAAAAATAATAGTTTAGAAAAATAAAACTTTACATTTATTTATAAACATGTTTATTTTAGAAACATTCATTGCATTTGGTTATAACAAATATATATATATATATATGACATTGACACATGACAGTTACCATTATTTTATTTATTTATTAAGGAGTTACGATGCCACAGACAAACACACCGAAAGACAGTACAGGAAACTTAACACACCCCTCATTTTATATAGAGGGTGAAAAAGGAAGACGTGGTTTGTGCAAATAACCAGTTGCAGTTTTAATTCAAAAACACCCAAAGTTAAATAACTAAATAATAAAAAAAACATTTTTAGAGTAATTAACAAATCAGATGGCAGAATAGTCTTTTCTCGTACTCACTTTAATCAGACCAAATAATTACTTATATTATATAGGTATATTAAATATTTATCCACATGATATTTGAATCAATAAGTAAAGTTTAATACAGCCAAACTTTTGATATGTTCAATATATTTCCTTTTTATGTAATAATTGCAGACACACATTTGCTAAAATTATTGTTTAATGAGCATTTATTAGTAAATATCTATATTATAAGGCACTTTAGTTCCGGTTGAATATAAAAAAGCCATAACAAAAAGAAATATTGATTTAGAAATAAGGACTAACATGCAATCAATATATCATACTTCAACTATATAATAACTAAACTTAAACTAAAAAAATCAAAACAAATACTGATTACAAGAAATCTTATGACAAATCACTACACTGCAGATTAAAAAAATAACATTTCAGAAACAATTTAAAAACATTTTAAACTTATTATTATTTCATAGATTATTTTTGAATAGACCTAACAAACAACATTCTAGTAACATAATATCACGTGAATATCAATTAGTAGGGAAGGTCAAGGCACTTTGGAAGACCACATGTAATTTTAAGGCACTTGTTGAAAAAAAAAGAATGCATTTTTTACAGTCATATGGATATTTTACATATATAACAATATCAACAAATTTAATTAAAAAAAATATGTCCATATCTTTTATCTTTAAAAACTTTTTAATGTGTTACTGTTAGTAACTACTAGTCAAAATATAACCTTTTTGTTTTTATAAACAACCATAAAGGTGATTTTTAAATTACTCAGTCACCTCTTTAAGCAAATATAAAATGTTACGCTATATAATTGACAATTAAATAAGGACAATGATACATCAGTAGAGGATGACCTATCAATCAGTTTTCCTTCATTATATAGAAATGTAAAAAGTAAGTTACAGTTGTAAGTTAAAATTTAAAAAAAATACTGTAACAATAAACGTTACACTAGAATTGGATAACAAAACGTCACAGTATGAATCAAAATTTAACAATAATATCGTATCATGTTTAGCTCTACACATCTGTAGAGATACTATGCATTCAGCATTCTAAAAGAGGTCTGTACCCTGGAAATATTAAGATATAAAAGTTTTTTCTATTATCGGACTATTTTGTTTTAGAAAACAGTTTCACAATAATATTCATGTTACAGTACTTCAGCACAGTAGTCCTCGGCAATCCTCCTCAGGATATGTTCGTAGAAGCCGGCGCAGCGGGAGCGCAGGCGGTACAGCGCAGTGTCGAGGTAGCGCTGAGCGGCGGTGGTGCAGGAGTCTCCGGCACACAGGTCCCGGGACGCGGAGCACAGCGTTATAGCTTGACTCCATATTCGACTACTTACTGTGATTTAAACCATTGTCATCAGTTAATCATCGTTCAAGGAATTCAATTATATTGGTCAGCGGTTTTAAAACTAAATTATTTTTAAAATTTATACTTAATAATAAGTGTCCTCTACCGAACCTGCCATGTGCGAGATACATCGTGCAGCTAAGTTTATTTGTTAAGATTTATGGTGGAAAAGTGAGTGGTAAGAGAGGTAGGGGATGATCTCGGTTGACCTTCAAAGGATCTACGATACTGGAGAAAGGTCACGTAAAAAGGGCCAAGAGGGCCCTCGGAGGGCTTGAACGAAGAGGTTGACATTGGAGAATACCAAAGAGGTTCTCTCTGCTTACACCGCTAGGGATACAGCGTGAAGCTAAGTTAAAAAGGAAGAAGTAAGAATGGAAGGTTTCTTGGTTAAACGCGCCAATATTAGGAACTACCGATTCAATTTGAATAATTATATTTTCATAGTGGACTAGAAGACTATATTCTATTAAATAATATCCATACAAGTAAAAAAAAAATTAAAAACATCATGAAAAAAATTAAATCGTGACACCCACTTGTACGTTGTATAAACGGTTAATACTACACCAAAACCATATGACGGAACCGGAACTGCTACCTTTAAAAAGTACTAGAAAGAAATCCGTGACAACTAATATATGTCTATCTCTTAAGGATAACCCAAAGTACCCATTTTTATGTATATTTTCGAAATTATTTTGCACATTTCACGTTTTAAATAGAAACTCGTTAAGATAAGAAGCTACTTGGTTTGGATTGACCAAAATCGTTTTGTGTTCAATATTTATTTTTTGGACTATATTTCTTCACATTAATGGTGTTAATGAAGCATAATGTATCTGCGGGCAGAGTAAACTGAACCATTAAAATGTGGGCAGAGTCGTTTAGTGTCTATATAAAGTTGACTGTGTTGTAAAGCATTTTTATTAAATCAGGTTGTGCTTATCATAAATATAATTATTTGTAGGAAATTACATGTAAACCAGGTTGCAAATTTTTTATCTGACACACAATCAAGAAAGGAGAGTTTATTGCAAATTAATTGCAATGTAATTATATATAAAGGAGAGTTTATTGCAAATTAATTGCAATTAATTATAATTCAGGGTGGAATGTCTGAGTTTCGGCAACTTGTGTTTACCTTAACTCTAGGTACTCAAGTTACCTCTGCCTACTCTCTCTCCATGGGTGGGATACAGAATGAATAGAAAAAAAAACTTACAAAAGTGCTGCATATCTACATCACAATGCTGTAGTAGTTGCTGTAAGGGCACTGTATTTTCCATCAAAGGCATATTATTTCCCATAACAATAGTAGACTGCGCATCTGTTACTTCTGACAATACCTTTTGCACTTCATCTTTCAATTTCTGGAAAGAAATGTAAAATATATATATCAAGAAAACATTTAGGGCTTCAACAAAAATATATAAAATATATTTATTATAAAAGTATCACCTGATCTTGATTTATATCTGTAATATCTTTCTGATCATTTTTAATAACATGGAGTCTATAATATGTTGGGATGTGCTGAAAACAATCAAATAATAACATTAACAATATGTTACATTGTCTTTTCTTCTATAAATTATGTATTTTAAAGCTTGGGCAGTACTGTATGAAAATTGCAACAAGAACTATGTGAAGCTCAAAAATTCATAGGGTTCCCACATTTGTAAGAGAAAGATGTAAACATAAAATTTAGTAAACCTATTGTAAGAACTCAACACCACATTTCACTTAGTACAATTAGTTAAAGCAAAGAAATTAAATTATTTTATAAACTTAATGACTACAAGTGTTTTTTTTTTCTATGATGAGGTACCCTGGTTACCTAGAAGCCTAGTATCAATCCATGTCATTAAGACACTGCTGTTTTCCTTTAAATCCATGGGAATGTTAAGTGGCGGAACTCAACAACGCGCTCTGCCTCCATACCATAGTAAGGAAATAAAAATATAAGCAATAAAAAGTATTTAAGCATATATCTCACCTTAGTATCAGCAATCATCAGAATTCGGTGCACATGAGGTTGATCAGTTGTATCAGGAGACAATCGGTTCAAGCAATCTGGATACATTTCACTCAAAACTACAGCATCGGCACCTCCCAGTCTAATTTTTTGTAGTTCACGTATAGCTAAATCATCCAATTTATTGTAAATTGAGTTGACCACTCTGGGTTTAATATCTATAAAAAATGTTTAAAATATAAATATGTTGCTATGGAATATTTAAAAAATATTAAAAAAAGAATATTTTTTAATTATTCTGTCATTACATATACAATATACAAAATATTTTATTTATTACAAACAGATTTTTTTTATTTCAGCTTCACACATCCTACATAGCGGGATCAGTAGATGGCCCCTGGAAACCTAGAGTTAAGATACTTCCCATTGACACATTTTAATTAGCTTCTTTCCACCAAATTCTGAAGACATTGCGTGTTGAGTGGCAGAAATTAAAATATTAAACTCCATTGCATCAAATGGGTATATAAGTCATAACCAGCACCACCACAAATCCCACCCAAAAATATATCACCATATACTATCATCACATTAATAAAAAAAATACTTACCACACCATAGAAAGGACAGCAGGAAACAATGTACAATTATGTATGAAATGTATATGCCACATAAAAAAATTTAAAAATTAAAATACTTGGCCAGTAGATTAAATGATACAACAAATAATATTTTTTGAATTTTACATTGTAATCAACATAAAATAGAGTAGGCAGAGTGAACGTAATTTTCAAACATTTTGCTTTTCACAAAAGATTAATTTTCAAAACATTGTCTTGTTATTATATCAAAAAAAAATTAAACTCTTCTCAGAGAATTGCGCAATTTTTTTTTAGTTTAACTTTAGTTTTCATATACTGTATCGCTGCACAATATTACAAATTATATTATTAAAGTTCATGCCATATTTTTGGACCTGTTGTGGAGCAGTCACAAAGGTGTCACTGTAAACACAACAGGTTGTGGATTCAATAACCAGTTGATGAAATGAAATATTATTTTTATTCTAATAAAAAAATTTATATTTTATTTTTTTTTTCAAAATAGCAACAAGGTAAACCGCAGTGTTAAGTTCTGCCACTTAACATGAACCAGGTTGAATGCCCTTATTTTTCAACTTACAGCATCTGGTTGCCGAAAATGTTTATTTATATATTTGACAGTTAGATTTGTAATAAGTTAATCTTCTATCCAATAGTATCCAAATATTAAATCTGTTAATTTTAGACTTGAGCTGATATTTGCTAAGGGATATTTGGAAAATAAATTACCAAAATGTTGAGCAGAGATATTAATATCCGCATCTTCACACCAAGCAAGGATCACTTGCAAGACTTGTAAAATAGAACACTGTACTTTGAAGAAAAAAGAACCACTCCTTATTGGTTGTTTCTTGCCACAACCTTCACATATCCATTGGACTCTAAAATATAAAAATACATTTAAATCTACAGATTTTATATTATCTATACATTTTATAAATGTAATTCTTAATATTTATACATCATTTACCTATCGATAACTCGAGCTGATTTGCACATAACTTTGCAATCAGGTGAGTTTTCAGGACAAGTCATTTTAGAAGGTATCAGACCAAAAAGTTGCAGTTTATTCACTAAATGGCTTTCTAAGCTGCGTTCGCCATTGTTGGTAATAAATGATTTATATAGCTTTGAGTTTCTGTAAAATAAACTTATTACATGTACTCTTTATTTGATTTTTAATTAAATATGAGTACGGATAGGAGAATACCAAACTCACGCTGGGCTTGAATTGAATGGTAAATGAATATCATCTTTCAATGATTTTGAATTATTATCGTAGGTTGTCGAGTCCGCTTCCATTATCTAAAAAAAATCCAAAAAAGGTAGAAACAGAAATGTATTTATTTACATCACGCCTGATAGTGCTATGCGTGTTTAAAATTCATATTTTATTGCTTTGCTTGTTGGTGTTTTGATTTTACATCACATCGCCACAAAATACATCAATATAGATATAGAGTATAAATAATGTTTTTTTTTTTTTAATAAAAATACTTAAAAATCAACATTGTCTGTTGCTTAATATTTTTGGTTTAATATTTAAAAATAATAACGATGACCTACCTTGAACAAAAATATATTAAATATATTTATTATAAAAGTATCACCTGATCTTGATTTATATCTGTAATATCTTTCTGATCATTTTTAATAACATGGAGTCTATAATATGCTTAATATTTGCTTAATATTTTTGATTTAATATTTAAAAATAATAACGACGACCTACGTTAGTAAATCTACTATTTTTGTCCTTTTATAAAAAAAAAATAATAACGTGATTATAGATATCGAAAGAATGTAAGAAGAAAATCGAATATGTTTAAATGTCAATGTCGGTACTTCTGCACAAATGTAGTTGTTATTTTCTATCTATAACAAAGGTTGAATTAAATTGTAAATAAAATTTTTAGTATTCATTGATTTATCGGGAATAAGATTGGTACATTAAAAAGTTATGTTTTAAACATAATAATATATATATGAAGATCTTTAAATATATGTAATTTTATTATATTCGAGGTGAAACGAAGAAGAAAAGACACATAAAAGACGTGTCAAGACACTTCTTATGGGGTTAAAAAATACGTAATATAGAAATATGGAGGAATTTAGATATTTATATTTTCATTTTTTCACTCTGGTGACAATGCAAAGCCCGACATTGAGTTCCGCCACTTAACCCACAATGTTTCAAATTCAGTGGAAACTGAGGAACAGAACGAAGTCTTTTAATACTAGGTTCCCGTTTCCCAAGAAGAAACAGTAGCAACTCTATTTCGATTCACCTCATATAACTTATTTATTGACCCAACATGCTGTCTAAATAGAAATTAGCTATGTTTTTGTATTTTATAATAAATATAGTCTATAAAAAGTGTTTGGTTGTGTTATATGTTCAAGAAATATTTAGTCATACTTTAATATGGATTGCTTTATATTTAAAGTTAAGCATTGTCAAAATGCAACATATCGTATAGCTACATCTATCCACTTCATTATACGGTACCTCAAAATGTAGATAATGCTAAAAATGTTGCATAGTGACAGTTAACATATATCATCTGTTTAGGATTGCACATCCTAACTCACTTGGCGTTTATTAACTGACATATTACTTATAATTTGAGCGTTTTATTTGTTTCTATAGATGGTTTTTTTTAGTGTTTTACAAGATATAAGTGATATTTATGAATTAAACAAATGCTACAATCTCGTACTTCATAAGATAAAATATATAAATAGATTAATTTAACAATTTTGTATATTTAATTTGGTGCAATATATATATCTACATGAAATGGTGCTGTTAAGTCTTTGAAAATGGTATGTAGATTATTTAATAATAGATTTTTAACAAATAATTATTATTTTTATTGTTTATTTCAAATAATATAAAATGTACATTTTAGTTAATTATCATTTATGTACAGAGTAACTTGATTATGTATTTACTATTATTTTACAATTTACCTACTTTAAATTTATGTGCCTAACATTCTAAAGTTTAAGATTATTCTTAAGTTATAAGTAAGAAACCTTTTGTAGATTAAGATATTTATTACACACTGATTCTGCTTATCAATATATAGAATCGTCATTTTTAAATCACAAGATAAAAAAAAATCGATATAAAGAGTAAAATGGCTATAAACATTTTTTAATATTATTGTTATTTTAATACAATTTTTCTGTTTTCATGTTTTTCTTGTTGATTTTAATTTTTCTTATTTTACCTGATATACGTTATTTTTTACGAATTGTTATAGTTTAATTAATTGTTTTATTTTTTTTAAATATAAAATGTCTATTTTTTTTATAAATATAAAAACACTATTTTCTATTTGTAAGCGTGATTAGGGGCAATTATAGTGCGATGACGCAACGCACGTTTTTTCGGTGGCACAAGAACATATTTTGCAGTGTTGACGATTGCGCCAGTAGGAATATGAAATAGTCATAAAGAAGGTTAAAATAATAACACCAAAAAAAATACTTTAGAGTAATGTTCTTTTATTAATCATATTTTGACATATTTTTTTAGACAATGTATCGTTGCAGTTATTAACTGTAATATTACTCACATAGTATTTTTGTTCAAGTGGACGATAAAGATTAAATTCATAGTTCGATAACTGCTATGACAATTATTTTTGAAATAAATATCCTCACTGATTCAGAGAGTCGGTCTTCATTTTTATTCCAAATTATTATTTCCTTGAAATTATATAGAATTCTAAAATAAAAAAAAATCGAGAAAGCGAATCACGCATATACTATCAATAATATAAACATACCTCCACATATAAAATACCTAAAAGAATCCTGTAAGTCAATAAATGGTTAAAATAGTATTAAAAATTAAACATTACTAGATAGAAAAGTGTGCTTGGTATAGGAGCTAAGACTTTTTAGCTTAATGAACCAAGAAGGTGATTCCACGCTATGTTACACATGCGAGTGGTGACAAATGGGATCAGACGTTATATCTTCGTGTGACGACATTTTACATAAAATATTGATAGCATTTAGTATACATACATAGATCGCGTGAGCTTTAACGTGACAGCTGTATATAATATGACTCTGAACGAGTTTTTATTTCAACAAGACTAAGAAAAGACTATATTGACGTCCGTCGATTATATACATTTCCCCGTCTAATTTAAATCATATCCTTTCTATTGTAGCCATACATGGTATTAATTTCCCCTGACAGTAAGTTGCGTAGGCGCATTGTAATTTGCGACTGCTTACCGAGCAGTGACTCCTGGTAAGGACAACGATGTCAAGATGAAATAAAAACTTTCTAAAAAAACCGGAACCAACTTGATGTTAATGTTTACAACTGAAGTTATAAAATTCTACAAATGATTTTCTTTAATTTGATATTTATCAATCTTTACCTACTTATTACTAATGTTTATATGTTTATCTGATTTATTTAGTATTTAACTTACGAATCCCATCAACGGTTGAAATATCGATAGTAATGTCACATTTTTGCTGTCGCGAAATTTCTGTACTCTCTAGACTCTGAGTTTCCACATTGAATTGTCAGTATTATATTATTAAGATAAATTATTATTATCAGCATTTATGCTGACGTATTTTTATTTATACAGTTTATTATAATTGAAAAACTACTAATACATATTAAGTATAAAATATTTATGTCTCAGTATTTCCAAAATTGTTATTTCACAAAATAGATTCGTGAATATGTTTTTTTATTAACAATTGTCATGATTCGTGACGTCTTCATCACAGCGCCATAAATCGTGTACACGGACACGCAAATATAATTCAATTGATGCTAACAATCGATAGAATAGCTATGTAGGTTACTAAGAGTGCATTTTATGTAATTAGTGTTGTCTCTTAATACCAAATTCACATATTGATACAGAATAACAGACAATTTTCTACAGTGACAATATAAAAAAAGCTACTTTAAAATATTTTTTTAAATTAATTATCATTTTTAAAATTGCTGAAATGTACGTATTTATAAATTATAAAATTCCCAAACTCAAAATCTCTTGATTTAATTTTATACGGAGCTTGCCCATAAATTTGAATAGATTTTACAAAGTGCTATTTATTAATCTAAAGCTTCAATATTCATCAAGAAATTCTTTACGTGTTTTTTTGGAAATGTCGTTGAAGCATTATATAATAAATTGCAAATAGCCTCAGTTCTATTTGGGGCATTACAAATATTCTGATTGTACACGCTCCGAGCTATAACCTGAACTAAACTAGCATATGTAGAGAACACGTTGCTATATTTAGTTGTCATGTGCAGGATCCGCCTGTAATCTAGCTACAATTGTAGGAGTATATACTACTTTATGTCTCATAGCCGTATATCTCGATCATTCCCGGAACATCCGTCGTTGATATCGAATAATTGAGTTTGCGTTTATCTAATCAAGTGTCTCATACGATGCTTTGTCGTATTTGTGATCAGTTAAGCAATTTCACACGACAATTGTATTCTACCAGATGTTAAAATTACAGTAAACGAATGTGACGCGCAAACTGAAATTATGTTGATGTTGGGCATATTATATTATAAAAAGAACAATTGAGTAAGGCACGTACGCTTAGATAATATATAAAGATCACGTTTCAATTATCTATAAAACACATTTTACCTATGTCGTTTTTACTTTGTGTTGGAAAAGTAAAATTCTACATGGTACGATATTTATTCTGAAGCTATTTCGTTGGAACAGTACTAATTGCAAAACTAGATTTGATATATCTTTTTGGTACTGAGGTATGGCTAGGGTTGCCATCTCTAAAATCTGCTACCTAGGACAAAAAGCGCGTAAACCCCGGATTTTGGAGTCGGCAACCCGGACAGTCATCAAAAGTTTTTTCTTTATAAATAAAACATTTTACATAGTTAAAAAACAGCTTTTAATTTGTTAAGTATACATATTATAAAAGTGGGGGTTCACGATGGATGTGGGGGTTCACGATGGAAGGCTTGCCCGTAGCGACCCCTGCCAGCCCTCTAGAGGGCTGCAACGTTCCATCAACCACAATGTGCACCACACGAGCGCGCACTGATAGGGCGTCCCCCCAAGGCGACGCGCACCAGTGCGTCCCCGCTGGTGCGACAAGTGGAGACGAATGCGGCGTTGGGGACTGCCACCCAGCACGCCATGTCCGGAGCGGCGTGAAGTGGAGGACGGAGCTACAAATAGCTACGTGGAATGTAAGAGGAGGGATGGAAGAAAAGATGAATGAATTATTAGATGTGATGGAAGACAGAGATCTGGATGTTATTTGTTTGACTGAGACCAAGTGAAAAGACAGTGACACGGCCGATTTACCTGGCAACCGGATCGCTCTCTGGGCCGGCGTACCAGAGAGCGAGCGAGGGAGTCGAGGTGTAGGCGTGTTAGTGTCTTCTCGGTTGGTTAGTGCAAAGATAGAATACAAGGCGATCAACTCGAGGCTGCTTTGGGTGCGCTTCAAGCTGGGGATAACAAGAGTTTTCTTGTTAGCGGCGTATGCGCCGGTATCCTCAGCTCCATTATGCGAACTCGAATAGTTTTGGGAGAGTGTGAGGGACGTTCTAGGTAGTGTTAGAGAGAATAAAAAAGTAATAATATGCGGTGATTTGAACGGATGGGTCGGAACTGCGCGTAGCGGTTACAAAGGAGTGCTAGGGAAGTACGGTGATAAGATAATGAACGAGGCTGGAAAGCTTATATTGGAAATTTGCAAAGAAAAGAATTTGTTTGTGGCAAACACGATGTTTGAACACAAACAAATTCACATGTATACGTGGGAGCGAACGGAAGAGAAAAGTATGATTGATTTATTCCTAGTGGATCAGCGTATTCGTAGCCAAGTTATGGACACGCGAGTGTTTAGGGGTGCTGAATTGGGAACAGACCATTATCTAGTCGTAGCTAGGATAAGGGGTCTGTTCGCAGGTTGGCGCAGCCGCACCGGTTGTCCAAGCTTGGCTACGAATCATCGTATAAGACGCTGGAAGCTTCAAGATCCACCGGTCAGAGAGGAATATCAAGAAAGAGTTTCCAAAAAGTTAGACAGCTACGAATCTGGAGGAGAAAATATCGAAGTATGCTGGCAGAACCTAAGGAATTGTATGACGGAAATAGCGGCAGAGGTATGTGGTAAAGGGAAAAGAGGCTTTAACAAAAAGCGAGATGAATGGTGGGATGATGAAGTGAAAGATGCAGTAGGAAAAAAGAGGAAAGCATGGCAGGATTATAAAGCCTCGGGTAAGGATAAAAGCATGACAGAGATAAGAAAGAAAGAGTATAAGCTGCAAAAACACCAAACGAAAGTACTGATAAAGATGAAGCGTGAAAACTCTGAGAAAGAAAGAGATGAAAGGTTAACGAACAACTTTCGGGAAAACACAAAGCTTTTCTGGCGAGAAGTGAGTGGTTCCCGGAGTTGCTCGCTAACCTGTAGAATGAAAGGGGTGCTTTCGAAAGACGGTGAACTTTTAACTGAACAACCACAGGTTTTGCAGCGATGGGCGGAATTTTACAAGGAGATGTATGAATGTGATGACGCCTCTGCCTCAAGTAACAGCGAAACGCTGAGTCTTGATGAAGCGGACGGCGAAATCAGTATAAAAGAAGTTGAGAGTGCCATACGAAGTTTGAAATGTGGTAAGGCAGCGGGAGCAGATGAAATTACTGCCGAGATGATCAAATATGGTGGGCCACGCGTCTTGGACCTGTTCTGGTTTCTGTGCAATTTATGCTGGAAATCCGGGGAGGTCCCAGACGATTGGCGAGGTGCAGTCATCGTGCCTTTGTATAAAGGCAAAGGTTCACAGATAGATTGCGCAAGCTATCAGTTTGATTAGCTTAGGTAGTAAAGTGTATGCTAAAATATTAGCGAGAAGAATGCAAGATAGATCTGAAAGGCTGTTGTGGGAGGCCCAGGGAGGCTTTAGACCTGGAAGAGGTTGTATGGATCAGATCTTTTCCCTCCGCATGATTACGGAAAAATTTTTGGCAGTAAACCAAAAAGTTTTCTGTGCTTTTGTGGACTTGGAAAAGGCGTTTGACAGGGTTGTAAGAAAGAGATTATGGGAGATACTGCCCCGGTACAATGTGAGCGGACCCTTGCTGCAGGCTGTAAAGTCTCTTTACAGAGATCACTCAGCCTGCGTGCAAGTAGGAGCTGGCATGTCGCCTTGGTTTAACATCCAATCGGGTGTTAAACAAGGTTGCGCCATGTCAGCTTGGTTGTTCAATTTGTATTTGGACAGCTGTCTTCATGGAGTGAGACAAAGTGACATGGGAGTGAAAGTAGGTACCTCGAATATAAATTGCCTGCTGTACGCAGATGATGCAGTGCTTATTGCATCATCAGAAAGCGAGTTACAGGCATTGGTTACCACTCTGAAAGAAGGATGCGCGAATAATGGTCTAAGCCTGAATGCGAATAAGACGAAGGTTCTGGTATTTGAAAGAAATGAAGAAAGAACAGTTTGCAAGGTCAGTGTAAATGATAAGATATTAGAACAAGTGAATGAGGTAGTATATCTGGGAAGTATGTTTAGCAGAGACGGTAGATACGAAATGGATGTGGAAAGGCGTATTGCTGCCGGTAACAGAGTTAACGGTGCCTTAGCTGCATTGTTGAGACGGCGAAACGTCAGCATAGCTGCGCGTTTGGCCGTACACAATGCAGTGTTGGTATCGACACTGTTATACGGCAGCGAAACGTGGGTATTACAGAAGAAGAATGTAAGAAAGATGATTGCTGTAGAGATGCGATCTCTTCGTCGGATATGCGGAGTCAGTTTATCTGATCGCATGTCCAATGAAGAAATACACAGAATGGCAGGTACTAGCGTGGATGTCACAGTGAGAATGAAGAAGAACGTGCTCAGGTGGTTTGGGCACGTCGAGCGAATGAGTGAAGAAAGAATGGTAAAAAAGATTTATGAAGGAAAAGTGAGTGGTAAGAGAGGGAGGGGGAGACCTCGGTTGACCTTCGAAAACACAGTATCGACGATACTGGAGGAAGGTCACGTAAAAAGCATGAGGACCCCCCGGAGGGCATGTATGAAGAGGTTGATGACAGTGGACGAGGCGAAAGAGGTATGCCGAGACCGTAGCGTTTGGCGCTCCGTTCTCTCTGCCTACCCCGCTAGGGATATAGCGTGAAGCTAAGTAAGTAAGTAAGTAAGTATTACAAAAGTAACATAACATTTAGTATTTAATCAGTTTTTTTCTTTTTTCCTTAAATTAACGATCACAAATTACCTTAAATAATTTCTCGCTTAGAATTAACAAAACAAAATTACAATCTTTTAATTATGTTACATTATTTATGTAATACAGCAAAATCTTTAAAATTATCAGTCTTGAATTTTCATTGGCTTTAAATAACACAAAAATATCTCCCTTTTTATAACAAAATGCAATAAATCAAAGATCTTGTTACAAATAAAATAAAATTCTTCTAACAAAACAGAATTCCATCTTCTTCTCTATCTAAATTTAAATAAAACAAACGTCTAACAAAGCAAAATTTGTTCTTCTTCTTGTCTATAATATATTAATCTGAAAATTAAATATTTATTTGACATTTAAAAAAAAAACAAAAATAATTAAATATTTATTTGAACATTTTTTAAACTCTCCTTTTGTATTTTCGTCTTTTTTGTTCAAAATACTCTGGATATGCAACATCTAAACCTTTTATGATAAATGTAAGAATGTTTCGTGTTTCAAATACAGAATTGTCATTTTTTTCTAGTTTCTCTATTTTAGAGTGAGTGACGTGCATAATAGAGTGTATGAGAAATAAATATGATTCGGAGAGAGGATTGTCAAAAAACTGTTTGATTAAAACAGGTGGTCTTCCGACGCTATCAAAATAATCCTTTAAGGGAAGGTAGATCTTTAAAAGTCGCTCTATATCTGGACACAGACTTAACCACCGTGTTTTAGAATAATAAAGAAGCTGCTTGTATTTGACATCAGCGTTTTCACAGAATTCTTTAAGGGTTTCGGTGCGTACTGTGTAAGTGTCAAAAAAATTATATTTTTTTAAGACAATAGCTTCAGCGTCGACAGGCAGCATATCACATCCGTGGTGCACTGCATTGTTAATACCGTGTGCAGAGCAACCAACTCCAACTATATTGGGGTTCAGATTTTGTTGAAGCTTGTGGAAAACATTGTTAAGGACTTGTCGTTCTATCCAACCGAAGTTTGTGTTGCAGTTGTCTCCACCAAAAGCAATGCACTTAGACACGAGACTTTGCAAACGAAGTGGTTTTATAATCAAATCAGTAATTGTGTCAGATGTCTCGTTTTGCGTGCTTTCTATTTCGAGGAGTTTAGTACTGATTCCGTTCCTTTTTACATCAAAATATTGGATAACTAAAGGAAACAGTTTTGTGCTCCCATGATTAATAGCATCAGTAGCCATGCTAATAAATTGAACACGTTGTAAATCATTTTTTAGTTCGGCAACCGACAAAGGACTTAGCACTCTGGTTGCTATTGCAGTTGCTTTTGTTCGAATGCATGAAATTTTATTTGCAGTATCTGATCTAGAAAAAATTTCGCGGTTGAGACTACAAATGCAATCTAAAGAATTAAACGACATATGGTGGGTCAGTTTATGGTAGACGAGTGCGCCTTCTGCAGCTCGTATACGGAGGTCTTCTGAACTTGATTTCACAAAATATGTAGCTATATTCGAAGAACCTGCTTAATTTTTTAAATTTGTTTTGTGTTTTTGTGTGCTCAAATGTTCGTTTATGTCAGTAATTCCTTTGTTTGCTATCGAAATATTCGTTGAACATATGATACAAAAAGCCTCCCAGTCATTTTTTTCCTTTTTTTAGCATAGGATACTTAATCTGTAAATCGTCATTAAACAAGCACTTGTGTTCGGGCATTGCGGCATTTGGATTTGGCCGATCTGAAAAGGTGCCTAAGTTAAAAAAATATAGTTCAATTATTTGTATAAATAACAACATTTCGATGCACAATACGGGGTCACTGTACAATACTATGACGCATTTTCTTGAACAAAATACAATTCTAGTTTCATGCTTTCTGGATGGAAATAACAGACCATTAAATTTGAACTTTACCTTGCAAAATCACATTGACAGGAGCGCCACATCACGGGTGGTTTAAGCGGTGGGTCGCGCTCGCGTCGAAGCGTTTTGTTGTTATTTGAACTAGTTTACATTTAGCGCGCTACGCAAACTTGAGAACCCGGACTGCAAATAAAACCCCGCCCGGACGCTCCCCGGACGCCTACTAAACTAGGACAAATCCGGGGAAACCCGGACGGATGGCAACCCTAGGTATGGCGCTATAATAAATTTCACGAATTATTAAAAAGTGATTATTATTCTATGATACTGAATATATTCCAAATATTTATAAAAAATGCTTATTTCTCATGACCATGGTTAAATGAACATTTTCTTGAAGAAATTGTGTGCGGTTACCTAACGTTTTATATGTAACTATTATTCAGTCCAAAAGCATGAGTTATACAAGTCTATAATATAGTTAATTATTTAATTACCTATAAAGAAACTCATGAAGCATAGATACCAATAAAAACCAAAGTTTTTCAGCAATCGCGACGTTCATCACTGCCTGCATAACGCAGTAACGCATTTCCTTATAATTATGAGAAGATTTTCACGTAGAGCTAGTACGGTTTATAAGTAGCTAATTTTATCCATTGCTACTTGTACATTTTTTAAGCAAGTAATAAAAATGGTATCAAAAATTGTTGTATAAGTACAACAATTTTTAGGTATATATATATAATGACTAACAATTCGCTACATAATTTAACGTACCCGTTAAGAATCGTTGTGATCTTATACAGTTTGTTGAACTCTACAGTATTGAATTTATTTTTAGCAATATGTACTTATTACTCTTTCTTAGATAAACTTGTTTTAAGCATTTTAGGCTCTGTGAAGAATGTACTAGATGCTAACTACCTGACTAGATTGAAATCGGCCTACACATTGAGTGTAAACCAATTTACTACCATACAAATGATTCCCACGAACTTTCACCTGACGAACCAACAACGTATTAAGTCATTTTTTTCCACCAATTGCGTACGTAAGATTGATCAAGTGTGTCATTGATTCTTTCCATATTACGAGATATTGAAACAGTTATAAAAAGAATACCCTATTATGATTTAATTTATGACTATAGGCTTTTGTATCATATAACTATAATGTTTCACATGGGAAAACAAGATAGTTCTTATCAGCTATTGCAGGATTGATTTATCAGAATATATTGCTGTTATATAATGGTAAACCTCCCATTATATAAATTGGTAGTAAAAAAAGCCATTGAGAGAAGTTTCCTATTTAGTCAATTTGAAGAAAACTTACGTCTAGTAGCTATACCATATATAAACGTGTAGCATTTCCATGCTTCATAGATAGCTTACAATTTCCAAGTAATGCAAAGTGTATCAAATGTCCCAGAGCAGTAGAACACGCTGTCCTCTCACGGCTAGTACATGTGGGTCACTCGACTGTAACCAATAACCTCGCAATACCGTTCACAACCGTAACAATAGATCAGAGGCTAGTATGTAGCCATGAATTTGGGGCTCACCGAGATGTAAAATTTTGTCATATTAAAATCTTTCTTATATCCAATATTTTAACCATTCCTTTTTTTTTATAGAAGTTGTGCTTATTAGCACAAGCAACTAGGTATATTATTTTTCTCTGAACTTTTAGTATTGTCGGTAACTAAAGTTTGTACCTACATAAATTCGAAATTTATTTTCATAGTTGTGCAAATAACACTTGTTTTATTACGTGCACTACTTTTTAGTTGTGTATTGTTTATGTTTTAAAATTTTATGAATTAAACGTGGGCTCAATTAGTTTTGCTGTACCTATGCTTATTATATGCATTTCATTTACTTACAAACTAAGCAGTAAAAAAATCATGAATCTATATTTTCTTCTAAATGTTTATAAAAAAATGTTCTTATTAAAATTTTATATATAACTACAAAATGACCTTGACCTTTAAAATAATAAAAAAGAAACATTCTCTTTTAATACTTACTTTTTGCTGTCGCTGCAATTAAATATTTTCATTAAAACATATTGTATACGAATGACATCATTAGACTAAAAGTTATTCGACCTCTTTAAACATTGTATAGTAATTTTAACAAAGTTTAAGAGCAAGAAGCATAGATATAAAAGTGAACTGAAAAATTTCGTAGATTTACTGTAATTTTGTGTATTTCTAACAAAAGCAAACATTTCTAAGAAAATATACAATCATTTAAAAGCAAACAAGAAAATATATAAACTTTTCGTACACTACTTTCGTACTTTCGTTTAAAGACATTAAATGTTAAGTGACAGAACTCAACAGCGTACTTTATCTTGATATCAAAGCGAGCTTTACTTTACCTTACCGTGTAAGGAGAAAATAATTTATTCTTCCGAATATAAATTGAACGGCTTAATAGTCAGACACTGTAACGTCATCCAAAAAAGAAATATGCTCACAAAACATTTTATGTCAAATTATAGAATATATAGACAAAAATGTATCAGTCGAACGATGTGCAGTGGACTAAATTAGCTCAATAGTCTCACTCCGTGTTTGCAATTTCCTGTCATCAACCAACTCATATAACTGACGTAGACACTGATTCAGTTATTCATTTATTTTTGACGAAATGAGTAAAGTCTCCCCAATTTACTTTTTCATGTTAATGGATTTCCGCAGTACTATTTATTTTATAGGTATTTATTTATGTACATCACATCGTTGGTCAAGTACAAAAATGGCAAAACTAAAAAAGACACATTTTTTCAGTAAAAACACTTAAAGTTTATCAATTTTGTATTTCCTCTGACAGCCTTATATTAATAAATACATGTTATATAACTAAATATTTTAAATTTATGTACCCTGATGATGGTATAAAAATGTTGAGTGTCAATTAACTGAAAAAGAATTTACAACAAGAAACGTATTAGTTTAATAATGTCTTTGATTTTCGCGATTGTTATACATTTTAAATGAAACACTTTTAAACGGATTAATCGCGTATATTGAATGGTAAACATTTTTGGGAAACCCGACGTTTCGAACACTTTACAGTAGTCCGTGGTCACGGGTAGACTCAGTCTACCCGTGACCACCGACTACCGTAAACTACTGTAAAGTGTTCGAAACGTCGGGTTTCCCAAAAATGTTTACCATTCAATATACGCGATTAATCCGTTTAAAAGTGTTTCATTTAAAACGTATTAGTTTTTTGAAGAAAAAACAATACTATGTGGTATTTTTTCTGCATAGTAGTTGTGATCAAAAAGTATCGGGAATTTTATATATATTTTTTACGCAGTATCCCGCACGAGACAGAGTAGGCAGAGGGAACCCGGGAGCCTAGTGTTAAGACACTCCGTTCCACTTCTATTCTCCACTTTCCGCTGAATTTAAGGCATTGCGTGTTGAGTGGCGAAATTCAACGCCACGCTTTGCCTTATTACCAGAGTGAAGAAATGAAACTATAAGATTTAAATTGAAAATATTAAATATTTCATTTCCTCGACTGGGGATCGAACCCAGAACCTGTCCGTTACAGTCACACGCCGCTGCGCCACGACAGGCCTCAATCGCGAATGTGTTTTTTCAAAAAATATTTATTTATCCATGAATATTTACTATATCTCCTTCAAATTCCCATAAGATATTACACACTTGTGCAAACGTTTTTACCAATCTTCGCACTTTTTTTATCTTGTTCAGCTCCTCCTTCGATGCAGTCTTTATCTCGGGAATCGTAGCGTAGCGTCGAGTCGTCGTAGTCCTTTCATGGGCCTTTTTGTTCTTCCACAACTCTGGATGTTTTTGGTGGATCGCTTACTGACCGTTCTACCCTGTGGCAAGATGATGCATCACTGCCCTACAATCCAAGAAAACTATATACATCACTTTCACAATTAAACGAACTTAACTCATTTTCTCGGCCTTCTGAGAACATTTTGTACCACCGGCTGCCTCTTCTCCGACTTCTCCGTATGTCACGGTCAGTCAGTGACATTTTTCTATACTCAATATTACGGTTAACTACAAAATACCGTAACAACTCTTGCGTCGTCTAGTGAACCTCGCGCGTTATTTTATTTTATACATGCTAATATGGTAATAACAGTTTGTTTGAGCTGAAAATTATTTTTTTTAATTATGTCACTTCAATTTAATCGATGATTTTTTTTATTGAAAATTCCTTTTTTTTGCTTTATTACATTTTTTATTTTCACGCTGTATTTCGTTCGTAGAATCATGGTAGCAAAAGAAATCCTGGGAATTTAGTGTTAAGTCACTCAGTTCCCATTAAAACACTTCAGTTTCTTATTGTCCGCGAAATTCAGGAGGCATTGCATGTCGAATTGCAGAACCCAACAAAGGGACTTAGCCCCGTTTCAAGAGCAAGGAAATTAAAATATTAAATATTTCATTTCCTAGAGTGGAAATTAAATTCACAACCTATCGTACCTACAATCTCAGGCTTGTGCCTTACACCACGATTGGCCTTAAATGACAATACTTTTTTACAATATTTATAAAAATATATATCTAACGCTAAAATGTATCTGATATTAACTGATAAGTTAATTAGTTAAATAATATAATCGGCATCTAAGTAACGCTTATGCACCTTTTAACTCGTGTAATAAGTCTTTAAACTTATTGATGTCCAATTATCCACTTGAAAGTAAATTTAGCGTTCAATTACTGTGATGCAAGTGTAGTTACACCGATAAGTTTGGATTCTGTTCACAATAACGAGGAACGAACGTTTCAAACGTTGGCAGTACTGTAAGGGCCACTTCACCGCCAATTGAAGAGTAAACTAACAGTATATATTTAAATGAAATATCATTTATGATGTACAGACGTGTGACTGTAAAAGCGACAGATAGGTTCGATGTCCACTCGAGGAAATGAAATAGTTCATATTTTCATTTCTTCAGTGAACAATGGGAAATGGAACGAAGAGTTTTAACACTAGGTTCCCAAGTTCAATCTGCCTATCCTGCCATGTACGGGATACAGCGTGAAACTGAAAAAGTAGCTTTGTAACTTCAAAAAAATGTGATAATTATCATAAATATTAATATTTAAATTAAATTCACTATTTTTATTCTAAGAGCGCGATAATAATTTTATTTCATATTTTCATATTCATATAGTTAGCCACCACCACGTTGTTAAATGTCACGATATATTTAGCATTTTAATGCGTCCATCCCGTATTCTAGAAGAAAGAAATCTGCTCATCAAAACCTATTCCGACATGGTGATAAATTTTACAGCTATAAACAAAGCGTTCGTTTAAGCCGTGATTTATGATATTTTCTTAACTTATTTATATATTTTTGTTATCTATTATCCGCGGCTTCGCCCGCGTTTTTTCATATATTATCATAGAGCATCAATAACAATATAACGTGTGGAATTAATAAGTACTTAGAGTAATCAAGTACTACTTGGGGAGTCTGCGAGAGCTCTGTTGCGACGTTAGGGACTGACAAATAAACAAATAAAACTTTACCTTTTACCTGGGAAAAAAAAAATCGAATACAAAACATTAAGGGTTTTCCCATGGGAATGACAAGGTAAAAGGTAGCGTATTACACTGTGCAGCGTCATAACTTACTTTACGCAAAGAGACATTTTAAAAAAATATCTCGTTTTGACGTGAGGGACTTACAAAGTAATTCATGAACACATTACCCACTAACCTAGAGAAAATAATATACAAAACAGAATGTTATGTATATGTAATGTTACATATGTAATGGGAACAAAATGTTGTCCACTATAAAAGTAGCCCACTAAAAGTAACACCAGCCCCCCCAACTACCAGTACAATATCATGTCATGAAACTGTTTTAATATAAAGCATGGACAAACAAGCAGAAGCATTTATACTAACACATTGTTAGTATTAAAAAAAATGTAATAGTAATTTGTTTATAAAAATATGATATCCATTTTTTGTGTTTATTATGATAGCAATGACATGCCTACTACGTTACATAATATGTAAGTGTCAGCGTTACAATATTTCTTAATTCTTACTACCAGTCCATACATTGTCGTTAAAACGTGAAATCAAGAAATAAGGAAACAATTATAGTATAATATTAAAAAGCGAGAAAGTAAAATTTAATCAAAAGCTGTTTTATATGTGCTTATATTGTTATCTTTATTTATATTTCATGTAATTTAAGTTTACAAATACATGTACTTCCGCACACGCATACGCTAAACGCTAAATCGTATCTCGGTCTAGCCGGCTGGGGACTGGGGTTAGCAAATTGGTATCGCGCTGTGCAGTCACGCTTACTCTCACGTCGAATACGGACGCGTGTAACCAGTATATTTCTTTCATTAATATACTTATATGTATAGCATCTTTGAACTGTGTACGTTATAGACATTTTAATAAGGATCCACAGTGACATTTAAGTGCGTTTCTTTCTTAATTTTTTGTTTGCATGTAAGTAATTTGAGTATTACCTCAGATTTATGTGATGTATAATAATATATTTTTTGTTATATTCTCTATGCTTCATAGTTTAGGTATGTGTTTTATTTTGTTTTATGTACAAATATTAATACTAGGTCTTAGATCCGTGTACAGACCGGTTGGAAAGTGCAGTTTTTGTTAGCGGAACCGGATTTTGTTAATAGATTTATTGATACATTGTTCTGCTGTGATTAAACTTTCATATGCGACTAGGCTAGAAGCGACTAGTTTTGGATCTTTGGATTGAAGTATGTACTTGTATGACAGCATCAACCAATTATTATTTAGCACTTTTAGCATTTTTACATATCGCCGCCACTGTGCCACTTTAGGACCATATTATTTAATGTGCTTCAGCACAGAAATTAAAGGCGTGCGAAGGTATGTATTATTTTAATTTAAAAAAAGATTCAAATACGATTAATATTAAAAAGCGGAGTATCCATTAACATATTTCTATTATTTTGTCACAACAAGAATGATTTTTAGAGACGACTTCTGGTCTCATTGACCTGCTTTTGTAAAATACAAAAGGCTATCTATTACAAGCTTAACTTCTTCAAAACAAATTGCTTCACACTGTATGAGCCCAGACGATACAGTTCTAACAATATAAAGCTAAACGTAATAAACGCATTCTCCGAGAAATTCCCGTCAAATCTATTTTAACTTTAAATCACTTGGACGTTTTAGTCTTTAAGAGCTATTGTGGATATATTTATGCACTATGTAATATTATGTTATAACAACCATCACGAATTGTACTAGGAAGTGGTTGTTACAGGAAGATGCGTTCTTCAATAATGTTACAGTCTAAGTAACAATATAATTTAATTTAATACACATATTTTATAATTATAATTATATTGCTTTGCTGATGCAGCTTCGCGTTCTCGAAGAGCAGTGTGAGTCGGAGAGAACTCGGTGATAAGACACCCCGTTCTCTACTTGCCGCTTGAAAGCGAAACATCGCGTGTCGAGAATTCAGTGATGGACACATACAGTTCCGGGATAGGAATATGGAATGAAACGAGTAAATAACCTGAGCACTCAATAGCAAAATATCAATTTAAACAAAAATACTGACATCTTTCAATTACGATATGAATAGAGTCTATCTATGCAAACGATTTCTTCGTGGACTTAAGCGGAATTCAAACGGCCGTTACTTTAAGATTCACAAGAAAATTAAAAGTAACAAGAAAAATAGATTACAAAGATATCGACGAGTTTTAACGAGATATTTAAAATTTTGGTTTCCGTGTACGTTGAAAGCTATTTTTCAGTGTGTACATTTATATTTCATCTCGACTTTATTTTACACTTTATTTTCATAGCGATGTAATGCCAGTATATAAACACTTCATATGTAGAATTAACTACCGGCCAGTGAACTCGTTGGCTGTTTTTAGATCGATGACCTTTTAAATAATAAATCTGAGCTTAGCTTCAGCTTCGCGCACCGTCTTTATTAACTTTTCAATCTTAAGAAAAGTAATATACATTTAAATATATGTTATATCTAATTTGTATTTTACCATATTAAATTCTGTTATTTTTGTCTCCTTATTAATTTAAAACATTTTTCCTGTTACATGTACATGGTAAAAATATTTGATATTCATCCATTCTAAAAGCACACTAAAGCTCTCTCATTTAAATTTACTATGCAATATAATTGCTGTGAGGTAATAACGAACTAACCAAATTGCCATTTAAATGATCATATTGAATAAATTGATAAGTAATTTTGCTCGATTGCGGTAGTAACATAATTAAACGTCCTAACATTCGCGTTTTACCTTGTATTTTATCACATTTGCTCAATAACACGTCCTTAAAGTTTTATCTTCTTTTCGTATTTAAGTGGGAAATATAAACGTAGCCGGTTATACACGGTTCCGTTTAATTTCCTACATGTGGATTGTTTTGTCGGTTCGTGGCCCATTTTGCTATGGAGATATATACGTCTTGACACAAAGTAACTACACTACAACGTCGCCAAGGAGTCTCACTTGTCACACTGGTGTACTTCTGTTTTAATTGAATTTCCTTTTATAGAAATCTCTCATAGTGATTTTTTTTACAAACTTTTCTTACTTTACTACTTACAGACATTTCTTTTTACAAACAAAATTAGCGTTTCTAATTTTCTATTGATAATTTTTTTCGTATTGCAACTTGATAGTCAGCAGTTAAACGGTTAATGGTTATGTTGGCACGTAATTATTAAAAAAAGTTATTACTTCTTTCAAATCCGGATAAATATTAATTTTAACTTCAGTCTCTGACTTCTAGTATTTTTTCCTTATTTTTCAAAACTTTTTTCTTTTAAACTTTTTTTCTTTTAAAGTGTATATAAAGCTTTTTGACGATTTCAAATAATCTCAGTATAATGTGTCAGTTTTAGAGTAGTATGAGTTGATTGATAGTAGAACAAAACATAATCTTGACAATACATTGTATATTTTAGTGTCTCAGCTGAACTAAAACAACTTGAGCAGGTTTCAAACAGGCAACAATTACGTACATATATAAAAGCGTATATTCCAAATGCACAATTTTTTCGTAAATATCCTTACCATTTTTAAATGATTATTTTTTATAAACAGTTAATATTTACACAAAGGCCGTTTCGGCGTATTGTTTGTTTGTGTTTGGGTATTTTGAGCTCGCATCTTGTTTTACAGGCAACATGTTCATCGTCTAAAAGATAGGGGCAAAGTCGTAAAGCGATAACTGCGTGTTAATCGTATTTGGTTTTAGCTGAACATGAATAGAATTCTATATAAATTGAAACGCAATGCATGAAAAGCTCATTAAAAGCTTATTGTAGGTTTAATGTAAACTCCTCTAAGGCCTGTTGTAAATTTTGGCGACATTTACCTTATTCTAACGACATTTAGAAATATTACTCATTTAAAGATAGAAAAGATTACGAAATACTCAAATGACATTTTTTTTTGCAAATGTTAAATTAATTTTTGTAGTATAATAAAAAAAAAAATTACTTCCGTCATATTATCCTGGGCACATTTGATAGTTGCGCTATTTGATACACTAATGCGGTTTGCATTGTGACGGCGGCGCCGCCGGACTGTCGAGGTCTGCGGTGTTGCGCCAAGCAGCTTAGCCCGAGATTTGATTAGATTTAGATCATTGCTTCACAACTTCGTTGCTGCAAAAACGTTAATTCGCTTATTACTTAAACTCTGTCAATCAAGAAAACCGAAATATTCTCAGTGTCAACATTTGCCTAATAATGTATTTCCCAAATCAATTTCATGCTTCCAAGCGAGTGTGCGAGCTCAGTATGGTAACTTAATTTCGAGAAGTGATTCAGATCTGTTATTTGATTATTCGATAGACGATGTAGCACTCTTTCTATTAACTTTTTTTAGTGAATTTGTGAAGGTAAAGTAGTATACTGTGACATAATTTATTAGTCTGTTCTTTTCTTATTTATAAAGCTTACTCAGTTTTCGATTATAAATACATGATTTATATAAAGTAAAAACTTATAAGCTACTTACATGCGACGGCTTGGCGCCACTTTGTCGCGTTTGTTATAATGTTGCGAAAATCAACGATTTGGGTCATAGTTTCATGGCCTTTATGTTTAGTCTCTTGGGGATCATTAGGGCGTCAAAAGATAGGTCCCCGTTTGCCATTTGTGAAACTAGCATTACCAAATACTACCATTGTCAAGAGTTAATAATATGAAAGTACTAGTAAATGATTTATACTGAACAATCAAATTGATTTTATTCAAGCAATTCTGTTGGTTTTTTATTATTGTCTAAATACTTTGTTATTTTATATATGCACTATATGTTCAGCTATTTCCTCGCTTTCCCGGATGTTGAAAGCCATTTTGCTCAAGCGACCATTGTATGCACTCCTCTTAACCGCCAATCACAGTGATCGCTTTTACGTAACATAATGAGCCTAGACTAGCCTACTAACATTACTACTAAACGGTGACTGCTATGGATATTTAATTTCATAAAAGTATTTTTTATGCATTATAAATGTTTTTGTTGTTATAAATCTATGCCAATTTATCTTGAAAGGTTGTTTTATCTGTACAATTTTTAAAATTTAACTTATCTTATCGATTCGCCGGAAACCAAAAAATATTGTTCAGATTTATTGTAATATATTTTTCTAAAGACGAAATTTAAAATAAATTATCATATGAAAGTAGTCGTATAGAGCAGCAATATTTTCATTGATATAACACATAAATACTGTTATAAATGAATATTCATTGTTTCACTGTTTTATTTTTTTTATTATTTTTTATATTATAACTAATACCAAAAGGCGAAGCAAGATTGAATAGAAATAATAAAGAAATGAGAATATGTATGCAGACGGTGTCTGTGCAAAACAATTGACGTGCAACGAACTCAGGAAGGGTTCGCCATAATTGATTCGCTATTTATCACACTACACAAATCATCAGTTTTCTACACTATTAAAAAGATAGCTAAGTACTTTTCTAATAGTGCAGTTTATTGGTGGTTCTTTTAAATAAACACTTTAAATTTTACATTCTTTTATACATTTAACCACAAGAACCAAAACATTATAACTAGCCAGTTATAATAACAAGTTTATCGGCCCGATTAGTTGTGGAGTAATAATTAGCAGTTACATAATCGATGGCTCATTAAGTCAGAATCTGGCTTTAATATACGATTGATCGCGCGATAACGGTGTGTTATTTATATTATATTCAGATCTGAGCAAAGTCCGTACTTTGTACTAGTGAGAGAGTATTAAACTGCCTCAATCTGTGTTGAGGCAGTTTAATACTCAGATGCAGTTATGCAATTTAAAGTTACGACGCGCATATCTAGTATTGGTAAAATGTATCTTCGATAAAAATAACGTTCTTATCACTGATCGTCTTAAAACTAAATATATTCTGTTGAACTAAAAAATACTTAGAAAATTTCTTTTTTTTTAATTTACATCATATATAAGTTGTAACAAGCGTATAAGAATTTTGACGTAGCTTGATAAGAACTTAACGTATGGCTTAGTGGTCAGAACGCTTGGCTGGAGGATTCCAGGATTAAACCACACATTCAAAAATTGCTACGTTGAAATTTTTAAACGTTTTATTTTCAAATTACAATATATTCTTTTTTGATTGATACTAAGAGTCATATGATTTTAAAGACATCAGTGCCAAAGCTGGAACTGCATTGGCAAATAACGTGATTTTGTTTTCTAGTATACGATACATATTTTCCAATTTAAATATTATAGTAATATTTACAAATTTGATTTCATTTAAGTGGTTAGGTTTGATGTAATTTTACTTCACAGTATATTATACACGGAAGTGCATAATTGCTGATTGATGCGTAAATACTTGTAGCTTTTGTTTGCACGCTTTTTTATTATAAATGGTTTTGACTTTAAACGGACTGACGAACAACAAAGTGACTTTATAACAAAAAATAGGGGTCCGTTTTTTTTTTTTCTACGCTAAAAATGATGTTTCTAACATTTATTTCGTAAATTACAATTTCATTAGATAAGCATTTGCGGCTCCAAATACTAACTACGAGCATCTCTCAATTGCCTTCCCTGTTTACTATTTACACACGTGCATATGTAAAACACGTGCATACACAGTTGGTGCGTGCCCTTTTCGAGTTAATTCTATTTTTTAACTAAATTTGTTTTGTAGGTAAATACATAGTTATATAAGATTTATAGTGGATTAATGTATATTACTTTTATAGAATTCTTATTTAACGCCATGACTTATCAAAGCGCAGTTAATAAAATATATTTCTTCACTTTGGGAATAAACCCACAAACAACGCGTTCATATTCACATGTTGTCTTCTCAGCATTAGCCTCTTTTCACTCTTATATGTAAAGTAGTGCTATTACTTTATATAATTTAACAAAAATATATATTTTTTATTATTTTTCGGTCTAATAACTTCCTAGCCGGTATGAATATGTATACGATACGTATATTTTTCACTAAATCTAAAAAAAATAAATGATCATTGAAACATATTATTATATTATGGATCAATTTAAATTTATATTCATATACATTTCTTATCAGAGTATAATAATAATTGAATTTCCTGTTATTCAGTTTTATGTAACGGTTATAATGTACAATACTATTATTGTATGATTACGACATAACGGCTTATCGTTTTTAAATAACACCTGATGTTAGAAAATTAAACGATAGCCAAACTGTACGTACATATTTTAAAACTTGTCAGTTACAATTTACATACAATTTACAAATCTGCACTTTCGTAGCAACGTTCGTAAAGTTTATTTTGTCTCGTTAGGTCAAGATTATATCGAATAGTTCGTCAAATTCTTTTTTCTTTTATTGTTAGTGAACATCAACATCGTGTCAACCCAATTTTTTTGACTGATTAATTACTTTACCACCACCTAATTTTTTTGCTAGCGATGTTATAAGAAAATACTTACTATAAAAATTAGAAAACAAAATAAATGAGTCATTTCGTATACCTTAACCATTATATAGTCCTAATTATAATTTAATTGAAACTAACATTTAAAGGGGTCTAAATTCGGATTTGTGAACTGCAGCTGCGCGTATGGTGCGCGTGGTCACCTAATATTACCGGATGTTAGTTATTTAGCAAATGTTCTCTGTATGGAAATCCTGATCTATCGCCAGTGCCAAATATGTCTACGCACTTTTACGTACACACTTCCGTTAATACTCACTGCATTTACCGAAATTAAATTTTATACAATATTTATAACCTTATTTTAAAAAGTTAATTAATTTTTATCTATATAAATATTGTAATTTATCGAATTAGTTTTTGTAGGATTTCATATAAAAATTGTATAAATGTGGTACGAGTAGATAATTACGTTAGGAAATTACAAATCAACGTGGTTCAGGTTGTGACCTTCATCTAGTGTGATTAGGCGCATCATTATCCTATTACGAATGTCGTGTCAATCGTTAACAACATTGCATAACGTTGAGGAGAGTTCAGGTATATATTAGGTTTTCTTTTTCTAAACTGGGGTGCTTAAGAATCAAAAACTGAGTAGACTTTTACCATGCTTAAGCAAGTAAATAGTATTTTTTTAAGTTACAATTTTGTCCATTTTTTAAATAATAATCTTAATTTAATAATATTCATAATTGTAATATAAACATATTAACATACTACTTTTTGAAATGGCATTTATACATATATATTCATATAACGCTATTTGTTTATTTAATTTGACTCAAAAGCAGGAATATATCATGTGAAAGATCAGTTGGAATTGTGTGTGTTACATTCAAAACTCGTCATTGCGCGCGATGCGCGCGTGCACCCGGCACTATTTGAGCAAAGCTTTTAAACTTTTGGCATAAATAAGTTCAAATGAAACTCGTAAAATCGCTATATTTGTACATACAGTGTACAATTAATTTTTCATAGGCAACTCTACATTTGCATACATTTATTCTTAAACAAAGAAATTAATTTTCCTTAGCGGTCTATCCATATAAAATTTAGAATGTGACTTGTTATTTGTACAACGAATTCCTGATCACTTTAAATTTAGTGCAAGGTGCATCTTAAGCAACCGGTGAGGAATGTCTCACATGTTACATTCCTGGAGAACTCTGGTATACCAGCTTCGAGACAGGAACGCTAAGCACGCGACGGGACACATGCGATGATCTAAAATTAGATCATACTCTGTCGCTTAGCCCTGCATTCATAGGTATTTGCCATAAAAACGTTGCAACGCATCAATTCTACATTATTCGTCCTTTGTTTTTTAATTTCAACCAGTTTGTGCTATATTGCAACTTTCCAAACGGCTTTTAAATTACAAACGGCTGATTAATTTCTTAAGTGCAACCAAAACTTGTTTAAGGGCCTTTCTCATTTAATATTTTCTACCAGCATACCAAAATTTACCTAGTACCTAAATATGTTTTAATGTTTTATATTATATCTGTACTGATAATTATTTTGTATAATATATAGTTATTAGCTATATCTTCATTAAATATAATATATTGTTATAATAACTTTCAGTTTTTTTTTAATTTAAATAAATCTGGTCACAAACAATTTAGTAAAAAATACATGCAGCTGACTTCATCAACGTCGCTGAGAAGTGCACTCGAACCTAACAAAGGGTTAGTTAGGTAGTAAAATTGTGGCATTTAAATTTTATTTTAGAGGTTAAAACGCTGGCGTTAAAAAATTGGACAAAGTGTAAAACGAAAATTAAATGCAATAATATTTATGTACACGTTACACCACAATATTGACAATTGATACTCGTGGATGTTTGACCGTGGTTCCGCATTATGCATCTAAGATCCTATTGCAACAACAAATACTAAAAATATATCGTTCATATTTAAATAATAAAAGAAATATAGATTTTAAGGAAGGTTTGGACATTTTTTTCTAAATTTCACTAATCTATTATTGATGTAACCTCTTGCCTGTATTATAGTAGAGTACACAGTTTGGGAAAAGTGGAGGTGATAGTAATTTGTATGTACGATAACTTTCTAAATGTAGGAGGTATTATGACTTGTAAGATTTGTCACTATTGGTTTTTACTTTCGTAAATATATTTAGATCAGAAAAAATCATTTTGTTATCAATTAAATGATGTTTTCTGATTCAAAATAAGCAGTCAGAATCACTTTAAATGGAATTCCGAGCAGCTAAATTAAAAAAATGAATATAAGTCATACATACATTTAATAGCTTTATAAATAAGGCTTCAAAGATTAAAGTTATTAAATTGTTATACAAATTCTTACATCGTTTATAACATTCTGTACGGAATTTCATACAAAGCAGTGGTTTCATTGACATAGATGTGCGCAATTATATAACCCCGAGGTGTTAATTAGGTTTTGTAATGTACATTTCCAATTCGGATCACGCTTACGTCAGGCTCTTACCGGAGCTTCATGAACGACGTTACAGACAAAGATCGGCTGAAATATTCTCTTTTAGTGACACGGACATAATTCATCAACACTTAAAATGTTTTGAATTATTACTGGTTTTTTTATTTGTCACTATGATTGTTGCATATTGCAGACGTGAAGTACAGACGTTAGTCACGTGTAGTTAGAGATAGCTATAATAATAACGAGAATTGCAAAGATTGCCATTCTTATTATGAATGTAACATTTGTTATAAGCAGCACTTTATTATAACATTTAAACTATACAGGTATAAGGATTTAAATGGGAAATCTACCTTCTTTTCCTTTTACAATTCTATTAACGATGAATATATTTTTAATTTATTATTATTATAATATTTTATATATTTATCAATTCATAAATATTGACCTCGATATGAACAAGTTTAACACCGCTAGTTTGAGAGGAATGTGCCCGTTTGTGTGCCTTGTACGGCGCTAAACTCTCAAGTTAAACTTAAGTGCTACACCATATGGCATAGCCGGCCAAGGTCAAGAATTCAACACGTGAGAAATTGAAAACGGCACTAATCATAACGCTGAAGGAAAAATGTTAATGCAAAATGGAATGCTATTCACAGTGTAATTATTTTTTATAGTTAAATATAATTGCTAGGTTTATCATTGCAAAGGTCGATTAGTTTCTTACTAGTTATACCTACTGTATCTATTTGAAATTATATGTATTTAATATAAATAATATATTACATTCAGGTAACAGTAGTTCTTTTTTTCTAAAAGTATGTATTTTGTTACAGGTCTTCTACTTCAAATATATATTTCAATATATATCTACAATAACCCAATATGTAAATGTAACTGCCATTTATGACATTAAGGAAATTATGCTCTTAAACTTAATAAATGCAACGTAATGTATTAAAATACATCTTACATGCCTTTAAACGGTATCGTGACTTTTTTTTCGGTTAAGGCCAAGTCAAAAGTCATTGCTCTAATGTCAAGCCTGAGCAATGTCGATTCGAAAGTGATTGATTTTCACGATAGATATCTACAGAAGTGATTGCAATTTCAAAGATGCTTTAAAAAGTAAAACATCTGACATAAAAGCTGTTTTTTATTAAAAAATATTGCCGTTTTATACAATCTAGGTTAAAATGACAGTTGTTTTTGATACGATTGAGACATGATATAGGTATTTCACTCCAAATTCATACTTTTATGTATCAAAGTCACAATTTTACTCCAAATTCATCATTTTAATTATTAAACATCAAATTATTATTGCGAAATGGAGACAATACGTGTTGAGTGTGATAAAGCTGTGGTTTTGCCTTGTTACCAGTGCGAGGAAATGAAATAATTAAACATTTAAATAATCGAAAATATTAAATATTCGACTTCCTCGAGTGGGGATCGAGCCCACAACCTGTGGCGTTAAAGTCACATACTTGTGCCCCTGCGTCACGACAGGCCAATCTAATCTTTATGCATTTCATTTTTAATTGAATTTGAGATATACATCTAAATTTCATACTCGAGGCGTCCTCAACTTATAAACGCACAATTCATTGATACGGACGTAGATTTCTAATTTCCTAAAGCTCCTACATCGGTTCATTGATATAATCCAATCAGTCTTGCCAAGTAATCATAGGGGTTGGCTTAGCCGTTACATGGTTGTGATGGAAAATATAATAGAGAATAACCGGCTAGTATATGCTAGGAAATGCTTTCGTGCACGGCGAGGATATTACTGTCTGGACTTTTTGCAGTATCTAAGTAAATTGGTTGATCCAGGAAATTAATTATAGTATTATTAAATGTTTTATTGCCCCTGTTGCGTTGAAGTTGTGATGTAATCGTACATAGTTTTTATGGTTTTATATTTTCATTTTAATAATTAAATTAGAAATTCCACATATCTTTAAGTTTATTAAGGACATTTATACGAGTGTCTATCGATTTTTTAAGTACTTGAAATGATATCAAAAACTTCTGTACCTCTAACAAGATATCTCTGTAATATAAAAATCGTTTTAGACTTTCTAGTTTCTGTGTAAAACCGTTATGGACAACCAATATTTAGAGTAAAAACAATAGACTATTAATAAAATTATTCATATTGTAGAGCCATGTGAGGCTGTGCTACTTTCCATTCTTAAGAATGTTTACTGTGGTTGAAACTTTTATTACAAACTTTATGGGCATGATAGAACATTACTTATGAAATATGTGATATATAACTTACAACATTTTTAATTTCTTCAATTACATTTTGAAATTTAAATCTTTAGAAAGCTTTTACATATGTACTAATATTTGATTCCCCGCTCTGGGAGTCAGTACATGCAGTCTAATTATATATGTAGTATTTAGGTATTTATTTTACTGATATATTTACGTCAAGTCAAGTCGGAATTTTTATATTATAAGATTGCTAAAGGTTGCTAGTGCACCATTGTGATCACGTTCTTTATTCATTAAAAAAATATTTTTACGTAATAATATATTTATATTAGCGTTATAAATCTATCGGAATTCCGTATAAAATAAGGTATGTACAATATATTTGGTAACGATTACTATATTTGAACTTTTAGCATACGTTCTGTATTATATAATTTGGACGGTAAAAAATACTATTAAATTTGCGATATTGCGATCAAATACAATATTTTTTTTTATTTCTATTACTACTACTTACCCCTTATTACATGACAACCATTATAAGGACCTTTTTTAATCTATAGATTACAATGTTACAATGTCGAACTATATAGATTTTGTACGACGTTGGAAATATACGATACTTATTATATACTTTTATTATTTCAATAAAAAATGGGTGAAATTAAATAAAACAACATATTACAATTAATTATTTTAAGTACAGGGCATTTCATAAAATGCTTACCTTTTCATTAATATTTTAATAATCAAGATCAATAAAGAATATAATTTATCTACAAAAATCAGGATGATCATGACATTGGTTCGTCAGACCAGAAAATAACATTATTAAACGCAAATAAGATCTAGCGGCAAATCATACTGTAATGCCATGACTCCATGAATCCGATTACTCTTGGCTTAGCACACAAGCGAAACGGATTGAAGATTTCAATTACAATAGTTGTTTTGAAATAGGTTGAATTATTCTATTCTGATGCATTACCTCGTTTCACATTGAAGGTATCTATCTCTATAACAAGTATTAAAAGTAGCATTATTTTGATGCGTTTGTGGTACATAATTTAACTAACTTTTGAAATAAAAATATAAATTCATGTATTTTTTATGATTCGTCTATTTATGGTGCCTACTAAAAGCAGAAATATTTCATTTTTAAATTGAAAATCCTTTCATTTTATGTATTTCCGACTTTTATATAAATTATGCAACTTTTAAATATGGTTTGCTAGTCGCGTTAGAATGTGTAAACATGTATCTAATATCGTTTTAAAATTCTCTGATCAATGATCGAACTAGTTACTTGAACAGCGAGACGAATACCTCCTTAGTATATTTATTGCATCTGTAAAAGGAATAACTGCTCTCCCCTACGAAGCAAAGACGTTACACCAATTTAAGCGCGCTCGAGAACTAAAGTTCTCTATCTAGATCACATCTTGCTTTTATTGGACACAGCTGCAAGGCTAATCAGCGTGGGGCACACCATTATAACCTTACCGTATATCGATGTATTATACTTGTACGTAATTAGCAATAAATGAATGTATATGAGCGGTAGTCGGTTTATCATGGTGTGCGCACCCCTCGGTCTCCGAAACTTCAGCGAACGACAAACGACAAAGTCTCATTTAGTTTTAGCCGTGTCCACATTGGACTTTGACGTCTCCAAGTTTTCTAGAGCGTCTGCGTCGATAACGATTTGTTTTGTGTTTACAATGAAAGTAATAAGTTTTTAGAAAGTAATATTTTTGTGTTTTGTATATGGTGAGTCGATAATCTAAAAATATTTTATTTCATTATATTACATGTTCTTAAAAAAAAATTTTATTTCATTATATGTTTTTAAACTAGTACGAAAATGCGAATTATATTTTAAATATTTCAGTTTTTATATCTTATCTATTTCAAATAAAGATAACTTCATAATTATATCATTTATATAATATACTTGCAAGGTAGCTAATTTTTGTAAGCCCTAAATATGATAAACTTTATTTACTACTTAGAAACTTTTGAAAAATTTAGTTACAACTAGAAAATTAAACCCTTAGATGAAACTTAACTTGTCTTAAACTTTTTTGCATTACACATGATCTTGGAAATTAACTTAAAACAAAATTACTATGACAGTGCTAAACTTAAATTTTTAAAAGCGTATAATAATTTTGAACGAAGCAGGATGTTCGAACGAATGGCTTAGTTGGTCAGAGCGCTTGAACGGTTTTCAACAGGCGTGGGTTCAAATCCTGCTTCGTTCAAAATTATTATACGCTTTTTAAATTTAAGTTTAGTATTTTCTGTTCTAAGTTTAGAATAACACTTTAAAAAATAGCAAAAATGCTAAGACAGTGTTTTTTAAGCTACATGTAAATAATTTGAACACGTTACTAAATACTACATTTTTTTTTTTACTAAATACTACGTTTGAACACGTTACTAAATACTACATTTTACTATTTTACTTCTCAACTTACCAAACTCTGTGAAACTCTAGTTTACCACGTGCACATCAAAATCGATATAGCAATCTAACTCCCGTCTTTCGACAAAACGAGGGTGGATTTTGTGGGGGAGAAAATGTTTATTGGAATAATAAAAGTGTTGTCTGTAACAATCTGCCCGAACAAACATTGCATTCTCATAATGATTTACATCTCATTCTACTAAGCTTTTGTTCATGAAGATTACTAGCTGGCGCCAATATCTTTTTATTTTTGCTTTGGCCAGTGATTCAATTCGTATGTATCATTGTTTAGTGGCTTCGGATTTGCCTCAAAAGTTCTGAACGGCACTTCTGTTCCTCACTTTTCATCGTACTCTTAGTGGGGACAGAGTGTTTTTACAATAGGTTCTCCTCCCTCTGCTTACTCTGCTATATATAGGATTTTTCGTGAAGATAGGAAAAAAACTTTTGTTCTTAGTATCTATATATTACATAAATAAAATATTTTGAAAGAAATGGGTAAATTTACAGCCTACCATATTTGACTCAGATGGCCAGCCATATTTAAACCATAATTGAGCCAGGCGGCATATACGAAAAACAATCGCGTGCCCGAGGCAATTCTGATCTGAAACATACCAACTACACCACCAAGGCATATGTTAATTTTTGACAGTATTCTGAAACACATCGTATAGGTACTACACACTCACAATACTTATACTTATGCACACGGGCTTTTACAGCTGTATGTAGAGCTTATTAGCGTAGTTAAATTTTTCGTTTTACATATATGTTGAAGTATGTCACAAATGTATTGGTTTTAATAATATTTGTGCATGTCAAAGATATCAGCAATATTTCCATATGCTATTTCCATATATGTGAATATTGCTGATATCTTTCACGTTATAAAGACCATTAAAATATTTTTCAGCTTAAAACTATTTATTATATTAATAAACGTCTAATAACCTTAGAACTTACATTTTAGTCATCCTTGCAATTTAGGAAGATTGTAGGCGTTTTTAAACACTAACCATGGTATTGCTACACGCTACCGACATATCATATATTTGACTGTATATACTAACATCCGGTCGCGCCTGTCTACATCTAATTGCTAAATAAAAAAAGGGTTGTACGCCAGTCGGCATCGTACTCGTGCTGCTCATTTTGCTAAGTGTAATGGCTTATTTTCTACCTTTATTCCACGCTACGGAATCCATGTAATGCTTATTTAATTTTTTTTATTGTTCAAGATAATCTCGTAATGTTTTTTATTTGGAAATTTATGACAGTTTCTTAACTTTTACACTTTTGTACGTAAAAATAGTGTTGTAATTATTAAAAAAAGAACCTTAATTAACATATAAAAAAACTGATTATGGATGCTCCTATTTATACTATTAGTTCCATTTGTGTCATAAAAAGCTACAAGGGTGAAATGGAGTCGTTAACATCAAATTGTGTCAACAAATTTAATTCTACATTTACATGCTGTCTAAAATTATTGCTACTTTAGTTTGTCGCCGTTTCCCAAGATTTATAAGAATTTGAAGATGGAAAGTAAAATTATAAAAGCTTTATAATGTAAACCATATTTTAGAAATATTATTAATATATATTAAGTTACAATAAAAACGTTCCGTTTTTATTAATCGAGTTGTATATTTAAAAAGGAGGTAAACTTATTTTTATATGAAAAAGTTGATAGATGTTCAGATATTACTGCCCCATCGTGAATGATATAATAAAAATTTATATCGGTCCGACGGTCACAGCTCGGAGTGCGAAGCGGACGTTGACTAGTGCCGAGCCCTCGGGGAACCCAGCCCTACCGTTACTCGCGACCTCATAATTCAATATAACAGCTTTTATTTAAGCCTACTTTTAATGATGGCAGAAATAACGATATTGTTGAAGTATTTTTATGTATTATTAATTATTTTGATTTTAAGAAATTGTCACATACATATGCTACACTAATTTAATTGAGATATTTTAAGGATAGGTAGGATTTTAGCGAAAACCTAGTACTTCTATTTTTTATTTATTTTTTTACCTTCACACTATATCCCGCTCATGGTAGGGTAGGCACAGGGAACTTGGGAACCTAGTGTTAAGACTCCCCGTTCCGTTCACCAGAGTACTTATATAAATATCATATTTTATACATAATAAGTACTGAACTAATATGTAATTTAAATAAGCATAGTGCCGTATAGGTACACGTTAACTATTTTAATATAATTGTAGTGCAACCTGTTGACACGTTGATATTATTAAATTAAGAGTTAAGAGGTAAATTAAGAAAATAATAGTTATATAGTATATAAATATTATCACAGATTTATCGATTTCTTTTAATTTTTTACACTACTATTTACGTAACGCATACAATACGTTCCGTTTGCCATTTGAATTACTAATTAGTTTTAAGTTTGTATTATGAAGTAATGATATTTTTAATTTAATTGGATAATCTAAAAAAAATGTTAAATATTTTATAGTAATTTTTGCTAACTTTTTGATGTTTAGATCTAAAGAGAAATAAAAAGTAATAAAAGTCTTACGTTTTATATTTTTACTCTGAGCTCTGTTTCATTTAAAACTTTTTTTCCACCGGGATTGAAAGTTATATGATGAGATTAAAGTAGATATGATCTTAAGAGGTCTGTATGTAAATATTAATACCTATAATATTGATGTACCATACAAACACTGCGCAACCTTAACATAGATTTTTTTCCAACAACTTATCGATATTAAAATGGAGCTTAATATTTCATACGCTCCAGACAGCAGCGTTATGAGAGAGATGAAAAGATAATCTGGTGGCAATGAACTTCAAACTAATTTCAAAACTCAACATGTTTCAATCGAGAACAATATAATTGTTAGGTGGTGGGCAGCCAAATTAAAATTTTACGTAACATACTTCCTTATTAGAAAATGATTCATAATGTAAAGAAGATTTAACGACTAATATTATTTTGAAAGACTGCTTAATGGTTTAATAAAGCTGTTTTGAAATATTATACTTATTAGTTGTATTATTATTTTAATAGAAGATAACAAACTCACAAGTTACACAAAACACAAATTATGCAAAAATATTATTAGTTTTTGTGTAGATATATATTTTTTTCGAATTTAAAAATATAAGATGTTTCATTATAAAATGCAAAAAATATATTCAATCATAGTTTATATTCGACTGGCATCGAACCCGCGCCAATCAATGGTGCAATGACCTTGCTATGCTTACCATACCCGTGACGTAAAAGGACGTGCGGATTTAACGGGATTATAAAGTTTTTTTTATTTATGGCTCAATGTGTACAGTTAACTTTACTGGAACATGGCATAGTGCATCGATATAATGTAGATATAATCCCTTTCTTGGAATATATTATAGCTGTCTCAGCTTTATTACTTCCCGTGTTCTCAAACATTACTCGGCATGGTCTTAGTATGTTTTTTTTTTTAAAGAAAATGTAAGCTACCGCATTTTCTAAGTAATTACATTATATGATTGAAGCCTGTCGTGGTCCAGAGCCACAAGCGTGTGAGTTAGATCCCGACTTCATGAAATAAAATAAAATATTTTCATTTTTTTTCGCTCTGATAACAAGAAAAAACGCGGCGTTGAGTTACGCTACTCAACATGCAATGCCTCTAATTCGGTGGAAAGTGGGGAACGTAACGGATTGTCTTAACACTAGGTTCTCAAATTTCCTCTGCCTACTTTGAAATCTGCATAAAACTGAAAAAAAAGGAATGATATTAAGGTTTTGTGAGCAAAATTTCAAGTATCTCTATATAACATAAAACCTTTTAAAGACAGTATAAGAATGACGTAATACTTGTTTAATGCCTAAGTTAAATTGTGGTCTGTTTTCAAAGTGAACTATCGTACGTCTAAATCGAGTGATGACAAAGATCCCAGTTTATGCAAGTCAAATTGCTGATGGAGTTTTTGTTTGATCTTCGTTTTTTATAAATCGTAACGCAGTGGACAGCACGTCAACAAAAAATCTATTCATATTTGCTTTTATTTGTAAAATATATTGGTTGATAGCAGTTGTTATTAGATTTTTTTATAAAAAATATACATAGCTAAAACTAACCATTAAAAATATAACCAATCTACACGTTTTATTACTAATATTAGTTTATATGAATTTATTTACATTTGATTTGTATTTTCTATCAAAGCTATAATGATAGTCGTGAACATTGAAATAATTTGCGGGTTACCATACTATGATGTCAGCTAATGGTATAAAAAATTAACACACCCAGTCAAATGTTTATGGTTAGTAGTTGGCGACTTGTTTCATTATTTAGCTTCTATGGCCAAAAATAGGCTTAATCATAGAATATTTTTTGTCATTTCTTTGGTTACACTTGTTTAATAAATATAATGTACTTTACGTATATATATTTGGGAATAGTGGAATTATCTTATAACTTTTAATTATATTTACTATAATTATTGATTAACCTGTGATATTGACCTGTGGATGTCCTCACTTACCATTTACATTTTAAAATTTATTATATAAAAAAAAACAATTTTAAAATTGAAAGTGCGTGTTAATAACTAACGCAAATAATTTTATCTTCGTCCTTTTGTCCTCTAATGTATATCGGTCGTCGTTCGTTGATGTTATTCTATACCCGTCAATTTGCGGCAAAATGTTTACAAATCCATTTAAGAATAGATATTTAGTCTTGCCAATAATTAATAACGTCACTTGATTTGTATTGAAAAGTTAGACCAAAAAATATTTATATGAAATGTAAATAAATTCTATATATTAGCTTTATTGCACAATATGCAATATTACATATATGTAATATTCAACACAATGTTTATTAATCAGTGGTCAAGTGTTATTAGCATTAACTGTATATATAAATAATCAAAATCATTCAACATAATTACATTTCTTGAATATTTTAATCATAAGCAAGAAAAGCTTTCTGATAATAACCACAATTACACGTAGGTAATGATTATATGGACATACAGAACCTAGTATCATAGTACCTTGTCCCTTGTATAATTGTAAGCATTATTTTAATGTGTAAAACTAGTGTTTCTATTTGTAAGATGCATATGATATTTTTAATACATTCTATTTTAGATCAACAGGATGGTAATGCATAAACTAATTGCACAAACACTTCCGTTATTGTGAATATGGTTCAAAGTGCGACATGCTAAGTCTATTATTATGCAATACACATTAACCTATATACTGAGTTTCAAAAGAGAGTTCAACGAGCTACAAGTATAAAATTCTTGGTTCTTAACAAATTAACGTACATATGTTGACTCGTTTTCATATAATATCGAATTTATACTGATTATTTTATAAATTACTAATAAAATGAGGTGTGTTACAAGCTTAAGGTGCACTTTCATCATTATATAAATTGAATACTTTTACTTTATAACAGATGATAGGTTTTAGATTATTTCTTTCCAGTTTATATTTAGTTTAAAAAATCTAGATATATTCTAAATATTAACTTTTATTAAACACCAAATCTAAAATTAACATTATGATTGCCTAATTATGGTACTTACTGAGAGTTCACCTAGAAAAGTGAATTACGGAAAAGAGCTTATCATAACGAATAAATTATAGATAATTTAATGCTAACACAAAATGTTTGTAATAAAATATATATATAAATATTATATATATTGCCTTTGCCTTTTAATTTGTATATACGGCGTTAAATATATGTCACGGTGTCTATTTCGCTGTTGATATGCGCAAATGAGTTTCTTACTTCGCTAATTTACCTATATTAAATCGTTACCTTTAGTAACAAGGATTAACGAGAAATGCCGTGGGCTACGTGCTTTGATACTTACGCAAATAACGCTATCAGACCTTTTTAGAATACTAAGAAGGTGCGTGGTTACTTACGCAGCTTATTTGTATTTTAGCCGTTTTCTTCAACACGACGAAAGTCTGTGTGTATAGAAATCGCATTTAGAAAATGGATTCGATATAGACTTAGGTAAATAAAGTTGAATTATATTGTCGTTTATATTATGTTAAAATGTTTTAAAAGTCATTGACTATAACGTATGTTCCAAAAGTGGAAAAACTAAATAAAAAAATAAATATAACTACCAAATATAAATATCGTTATGATAAATCTAAGATATTATAACTTGTTCGTCATATTCGATTCCATACCATGGATTTTATACAAAACAATGTCTACTACAAATTTACGCATAGCTTTATTAAAGTAAAAAAATAACAATTAATAAAAATAATATTTTAAAATGTCTCCACTTATAATTAGCAAAAAAGTAGAATACTTATTATTTTATATATTAAAATAGCTACCATTATTACCTTTTAGAGCCGACCTTCATCTGATGAATGACAAGTGTCGTCGACTGAGCCTTCACCATGGCCTTTCTACACGTTTAATTAACCATACTCGTTCTTATAAAGCTAAAAATAAATATTGATATACAGAGTGTGAGCAGACGGCGTGTCGGTGATGGTCATGGTTGTCGACACCATGACTAATGAAAACATACCTCTCGGTACAGTGTTGTCAATTGTTCATCACTTTTGTCACGACTCACGGGAATTTTGTAATAGTCTCTAACATTTTTTAATATTATTTGTTGCTATAAACATACTTGTTTTGAATAAAATATGCAAAAATAATATATTGAAATTTATATACCACTAATAAAAAAAAGTTTATGCCATGCTTAATATTTTATCAGCGTGATGGTTAATCTATTAATCAGACAATTTTATCGCCGTTATTGGTAAATAGAATAATCATAAAGTGTTGGCTAGTCGATTTCTTATCTTTTAGTGATATTTCATGTTATGTATCATTATAGGTATATGACATTCAGTGGATGGGGATTTAATTGGAGAAAACTTGTGATATAAAAACATACTATATTACTGGCCAAAGGTTAAGATTTCAATGCACTTTTTTGTCACTTTTAATTATTTTTTTTACAACATAATTAGCAGTTTAAAACTCAATAACATATTATAACTATAATATGTATTGCTGCATACAGTATTACTCATAGTAAGTAATATTGCTTACTAAATGTGCAAAACATTGAGATAAAGTTGCCCGTGTATGTGAATGGATGTCGCAAGATTCAATGCAGGCCTCCGTGGGAACGTTTGTGCCTCTCGGTTTATACGACATGTATAGGGGTCATGTAGCAGAGTGCTTTGTTGCACATATACTGTATTAGTTACACTCCCCGTTCGAAATAATTATGATTCAAAGTTTTTAGTCATTATTTTTTTTTAAAAAACATCATAATAATATTATAAGTTGCTAGTAAATTATATATGTTCTGAAATTGAATTTATAGTTATAGTTTGTAAAATGTGTTTTCGGTAACTTTTCAACTGTCTAGACAATGCGGTCATAGTATGTGGAAAAATCAGGTTACTTTGTGGAAATAATAGGAATAGTTTAAGAATAGCTGTACAAGAACAATAGAAATAAGCTCCCTCGAGATTGTGACCCGTGGCCTGAGGGCTGCCGCACAATGAACGCTTTACTCGCACAATGCCACTGCATCGAAATGATTACTTGGCACAGAACCATTCGCCTGTCTGCTGAAATGATATTTGAATTTTTCATTCAACCAACTTTTTTCTTGTTTCAGATCATGTAATTTTACAAACAGACATGGAAGAAGAAAATTCTAGCAAAACTGCTCCTGAAGCAATTATTTCTCCACCTACTGTAACTGATGTTGAAAAAATAGTTCCTAGTAGTGAAAATGCAGAAATTACACTAAATGACACAAGTGATACTTCAATTGTTACTGTTAAAGAAGAGAGTGGTATTAGTATTGAGAATTTAGAAGACTGTAAAATTGAAAATATAGATTTTAAAGAGTCATCAGTTAACGGATCCTGTGAAGCAATTGACGATGTTAGATCATTAGGGGATCTTGATAGTTTACCCGCGGGCGATGAACTGGCGTTGGGCGCAGCTGGAAGTGACAGTGGTGTAGAAGGATGTGGCCGCGCTCTTAGCAGTGGAGGTGGGTCTCGCTCTTGTGCATCTAGTGTTGTGTCCTGTGGTTCTGGATGTGGATCAGAGAGCTCTTCCTTAGCAGGAGCACCTCCTCGCCCTCGGCGGCGAGTAAACGTTACCGTGGCCGAGCCAAAAAGAAGTTCACCAATAGGTACTTCAACTCCGCGACCGGTGACTGCACCTCGTGGACCTAATTTAGCAACGCGAGAACGAGCACGAAGCAGAGAAAAGCCAACGCCACCTGAAAAGCCTCGGCCGCTTACACCCAAACCACGTATACGACCTACTACAGATCTGCCAAATTTAATTAGAGAAAGTCCGGCTCTTCGTGCCAAACCTACAAAAACATCAACTGCCAGATGCAGAACGCCAAATTCACCGGTTGATGAGAAGAAATGGCCCACTAATGGCCAACGGGTGCCAAACGCCATGGATACAAGTGCTACTAGAGTTGCTGCTGACAAATACGGTACACTTCCACGAAGACGGCGTGATATGGATCCGGAATCATCGCCAAAACATGAAAGCACGCCACCGTCTTCTAGAAGGCCAACTGTGACACGTTCTGTTTCTTCGCGTTCAGCAACTAAAACTCGCGTCAGAATATATGCTGAGAAAATCTCACAAACAGTGTTGATTGGAACTGACATCGAATCAGCGTTTGCGGGAATTGTACCTAATATAGAAAGGTAATTTTTGTCACAATCAATCTGTATACAGTTTTATCAGAGGCCATCGTGGCGTGTCTGTTGAAAGTTTGATTTTGGGGAATGAATAATTTAATATTTGCATTCCTTTGCTCTGGTAATAAGGCAAAGCATGGCGTTGGGTTCAGCCGCTCAACAAAGTCGAGAACCTAACCCCTTTACATACTTTGTTATATCCGAAATACAGCGGGGTGTTAAAAAAAATATTATATCTCACATATAAACTTGGCAACAAATTAGTTTTTATTCTGTAGTTTCGGTATATTATATATTTCAAAAAATACTTCCAGTCGAGTAGACGTATCGCGATGTCATCGTGGGGTGCAAGCTAGCGCTCGCGACACGGAAACAGCTCGACTAGTAGCTGCGACGGCCGCAGCGGAGGCGGCCGCGGCGGAGGAGAGGGAGAGGAGACTGCATGTCGAAGCTCAGCTGGCTGCAGAGCGTGCGGCCAGGCTAGCTGCTATATCAGAGCTGGAGAGGAATTCACAGCGGTTATTGGAGCTTGCTGGTGCTGGTATGTATTATACCAAATATAGAAAATAACAATATGTACAAGTTTCAACATATATGAGCAATATTTACCCATATTGTTTTAACAATTGTCGAAATATCGAACCCAGAACCTGTCGGTTACAGTCACTATTTTCATTAATAGCTAATTCATCAAAAATCAGAATACAATCAAATTTGTCTCTTTGTCAGTTCGCTGTATGATTAGACTTAAAAGTATGATCAGACTTACCTGTGATGTACCTAAATTTACCCTGTAAGCGATATATGCAACGCAATTTACCAATACAATGGGATCATAGTAATTTGACGTAATTTAAAATGTACATTACTACATTACAGTAACATACTTGTTTTATGTACTTTGTTATTACTATAAAGCTACTTTTTTGTGTTAAAGGTGCCGGAGCCAACGCAGATGGTTGTTTGCGCGCCCTAGAAGAGCAGTTACGGTCAGCAGGCGAGCTCGCTACGAGACAGCGCGGCGAGATAGACGCTCTACGGGACCATTGCAACAAATTACATGCGGTGAGGTTATTTTATATGTATAGTTAATCTTTCATTAAATGTATAAAGTTCAAGATCACTTTAAGAAAGCATAAAGAGATGATTACAGATATGTTTATGTGTGAGTAGTGTTGTTTAAATTAAATGTGTAGCTTTGTGCCGAGCTTTACAATAATTATTTTCCTCCTTTAATCTATTTTTGCAACAACACGTTAAATAATTATTTCTTAGTTTATCCTTGTTGTATGTTTTGAAACATATCAAATGAAATAATTATTTTGAATCAAAAACTTACACGATTTCGACGAATTTCCCTTTTTTAATCGAAATAATGTTAAATTATGCATTGTTCTTTTTATAATAGATTTATATAAAAGAATTGTAAGCCTTACTCGATGATTCGACTACTTTAATTTTGACACTATAGTAACAAAACAAAGCGAATAGGGTGAAAGCGGGGATTGGTGTTTCTCAAAGTGAAGCTAAAAAAAAATGCCAAAAGTTATTATATTAGAGTTCTAAGTAGTAGTAAGTCCAAGTAGTAAGACTTAAAACATAACAGCTGTAGATTACGCGATTTTTTATTGTATCGTTACGTTCCTATATAAATTAGGTAAATTTGGACATTCTATGCTCCATTTTCCACCTATATTAAAACCATTGTGGACTATAATATATTATTTATATATGAATATTTATTTAATTAAAGGAAGCATGCAACAGTCGTGAAACATGTCGCGTGCTGGAAGCAAGGCTGGCGGAAGCCGAACGGGAAGCTTCCGAGATGCAGGACTTCCTCGCGGCTGAGACGGGAGCTTTAAGCGACTCCTTGCGTGAAGCTGAGGCGGAGATTGTCAGACTCACCACTGATTTAGAACGCAGGTATTTTATTATCTTGTGTCGGCTTCACGCTGTATCCTGCACATGGCTGGACAGCAACTTGGGAACCAAGTGGTAAAACATTCTGGTTTTTTCCCCACTTTCTGCCGAATTTTGAATCCGCTGGGTGACGGAGCTTAACGTCATGCTTTACCTTGTTAACCAGAGCGAAGTAATTTTAAACGTCTTTTTTTTAAATAGTTATTGTAGATTGATCAATGATTACAATTAATAATTATGATATTATCGTTAATAAAATTAACAAAAGGTGTAAAAGAATTTTAACGTAATATCACAAAACAACGAAATAACAAAGCAATCTAAATTCCTATTGTATGTAATTAATGTATGAATCATATCTCAAAGTAATATAAAAATAACATAATATTCTTGTTCATAAATTCCGCAGCTTCATAAAGCTTTGAAATTAATTCATTTTCTTCTTAATTGCATGGATTTGTATTACTTATCACATAACTATGTAAATTAAAGTATTTTATATCGAAAATGGAATGCAAAACCTGTTTGACGGGTCAATCATTGCGTTCAATGGTTTTATTTATAAAGAGTTTATTAGCACTGGCATTGGAATGTTTAAAAAAAAATATGTAATATTTATGTTAAAAACCGGTCAAAGCGAGTCGGAAGTCTGAACTTTTCGCCGTGTGATTCCGGCTTAGAATAGGATCACCCTGGTACTGATGGTGTCGTAAGAGACGTCTAAAGTGCGTGAGGTAAAGTCATGTTGCCAGTAATGGCAACACGCATGGGCAGACTCGACCGGATCATTACCACCCCCGGCATTTAAGACCGGCGTTAAGTAGTGGCTTTGGCCACTGCGTTTCGCATTAGGTAATGCCGGGCCCCGGTGCCCCTTCCACCTTAAAGGACAGCAACGCTCCTGTAGCTCCTCTGGAGTTACTCGGGGTCGTGGGCGACGGTGATCACTCACCATCAGGTGACCCGTACGCTCGTTTGCCGTCTTTTCCATAATATATATATATATATATATATATATATATATATATATATATATATATATATATATATATATATATATATATATATATATATATATATATATATACATATATACATATATACATATATACATATATACATATATACATATATACATATATACATATATACATATATACATATATACATATATACATATATACATATATACATATATACATATATACATATATACATATATACATATATACATATATACATATATACATATATACATATATACATATATACATATATACATATATACATATATACATATATACATATATACATATATACATATATACATATATACATATATACATATATACATATATACATATATACATATATACATATATACATATATACATATATACATATACATATACATATACATATACATATATATATATATATATATATATATATATATATATATATATATATATATATATATATAGTATTAATAAAAGTGGCATCTGCAAAAATTCAAATGTCTAACCATTACGGTTGATACAAACTGGTGACAAAGCAAAACAAAGCGCAGCGCTGAGTTTCACTATTCAGTACGCAATGGTTGCCTTTGCCTACAATGACATAGGATACAGATAAGTTAAAAGAATCAAACAATCTATTTTTTTTTTTTTTTTTTCATTTTGTAATACATTTCTATTACGCAATTTTTTTTTGAAATTTAATTTTCTTCAATATCTTGTTTATAACTAATACAGTTGTGGTGTCTTTTATTCTTTTGAAATTAGTTATTTACGAAATTCATATACCATATAGGTTGTCGTAAGGGTGGTTGGTATACATTCGAATTATGTATAAATACAATAATAAATTGCATACAGTGTTGCTAGTGCTATTTTATAAATTTCTTGTAATAAAGTCATAAATAAGTTGCCACAAGTATACAATTACAAGTAAAATATATTACGATGTGGCTTCATAAAAATGTATAGACTTGAGTGGTCAAAGCGCTTGTATGAAGTATGGCTTCTCAGAGACATATATCTTAGACTAAGTTTCTGTATTTTTCTAAAAATAAGTTCTTTGATGTGGAATAATACTTAAAAATGCCATAAAACATAATACACCAGGAGAGCAGAATGCCGTCAACTAGTGCGCATGTGCGAGCAGCGGCGGCAGGAGGCGCTGGCGGCGGGCGCGCGCGCGCGCGGCGGCGCCGGCGCTGTGGCCGCCCTCGACGCGCTGTCGCGCCGTCTGCGCGCGCTCACGGACGCCGTGCGCGCCGCCTACGCGCTGCCGCCGCACGTCGTGCAGCAAAATGTCTACCATAATGACGTTTATTGCAGGTTAGTTCCAATTAGACGCGTATCATATTAGGGTTTAAATTAGTTTAGTTAAAATTCGTTTAGTTGAAGTGATATCTATCTGTTTGGCCCCTTTGACGCTGACTATAAGTTAGATAGTACATTCCTAAAACCAAGCAGCCAAGCCTGCGCTGCCTGCGGGCTGCTTTAATTCATTTACTGTCTGACTTAACGGACTTGCTCCACACTGCGTTTGCCATACGACCACACGATGTATAGATGAATTTATAATATAATGAAGTTTATTGTAGATTATTTTAAAGAAATATAGTTAGTTGTAACATAGTTAGACTCTATATTGCATACATACAGGTAATATATAATTTAACAAAAAACTTTATTATTTATGTTCCTTTTCAAATGTTAAGTTGGAAATTTTCTCGCAATTTGTTGCTAGTGCAAAAATTGAAGATGACTGAAGCCGGAACCTACAACTATCTAGTTTCCAATCGGAATCGGTTTTCATTTACAAAGGCCTCAAATGATTTAAGTAGCATATATCAAATATCAGTAGGCAAGCAACCAATAATACTATATTAACGTGAACTATACTATATTGTACATATTTTTAATAATATAGTATTGCAGTAATTATCATATATAACATGATCAAATATATCAAAATTATAAAAAACAATTCCAGCCGCAGCGACAGCGGTGAAACACTATCACCAGAGGACGAAGCACGCGGAGGCCTCCTCGGAGCCGTGGCACGTGCGCTCCGCACAGCGGCCGGGGCGCCACTGACGCAGACGCACGTGCACACCCCCCACACGCCCCACACCCCGCACACGCCGCACGCCCCGCCTGACGACGAGCGGTCGCGGGTTTCGGACGACAACGATAACTCTGCGGATCTGCTGGATTCGGAAACTGAACCTTGTCTTGTGACTGATCCGGGTATGTACTTTTATTTTATTTTTGCTTTATAATAATTAGCTGCAAACGGCTTTTCTGTAACAGAACATATATTATATTTCCCAATTAACACTTTAGAATACGCTGAAGAGTGGTGGTCTGGTGCTGAGGGTGCTGGGGCTTGGAGTGGTGAAGAGTTGTCACCAGAAAGAGAATCCTGTGGTGACATAGATAAAGGTGAACTACTACTGTAAATAATATAGAATATATTATAAATTTGAAACATCAATATTTAATCCTAGCACTCAAACATATATTAGATATTCATTAATCAATTGCCAGACGGAATAAATGGCAAGCAATAATTTGTTTATAAAATATTTTTATGGATATTCTTCATTTACTCGCCTTCAACAGTACTCTCAGTATTTATTACAGTATTAAAACTCGTATATTATTTAATATAATATAAATTACACAGAGGCAGAGGCGTCAGTAGAAGACATATGCGTTGAAGAGACACATCCAGATGGTGAGAACTCCACAGAATGGCCATCAGAGCGCGAGTCACTACGGGCTTTATCCGCCGCTATAGCAGCACGACAACGTTGGGAGGCGGCGGGTGAGAGATCCGCTAGAGGAGCTCTACTGGATCGTGTGCTGGCCCTGGACCTGCGCCTGGCGGAGCTGCTGCGCGCGCTGTCCGCCGCCGCCGCCGCCTCGGCCACGACTGCGCCTGATGCGGCCGCAGTGGCACTTGCACATGCGTTGAGGTGGGTTCCATTTATGAAATTGGTTTCTTTTTTTTAGTTTCACCTGTATCCGCCATATAGAAGGGTAGGCATATAATATAATTTTAAGGCACTGTGAGGAACGATCTTCACGCAATGTCGAATTATTGAAACGTCACGTGTTGATTTGCGGAACTCAACGCTGCGATTTGCCTTGTTACCATTGCGAAAAATAATGAAAAATTAGTTAATATGTTATAGTGGGAATTGTACTCACGACCGTTGTGCTTAGGTCGACACTGCGGCCTTTAATAATCGCGTTTATATAAAATTTGAATTTAGAACATGTGTGATATAATTTGTCGATTAGTCGGTAGATTTAAAATACAGAACAATTCTTTGGCTTATGAATTAATGTCATACAAACATTTATCAAGGGAATGTACCCATTTGTGTAAATTAAAATTTGTATTATTATGGTATATATATATTATTTAATGCAGGGATAAAATTGAAGTGACAGAGAAAAACGTAGCAGATGTTGTGGTAAAGAAGTTGGCTGAACTAGAAGCCTGCAAAACTCTAATGGAAGAATACCAACAGTCAATAGAAGTAAGTTTAAATTTTAATCATAACTAAATTAAAAAATAATAAGGTAACTTAAAATAATTTATTATTTAATTTACTTTAATATTTTTTTTTCTCTGCAATTATTAAGTAATATATAGTATTAATTTAACGATAAAAATACTAATAACATAAATAACATGTGCATCCTTTTGGTTTAACTTGATAAAACATCTTGCTATGTTTAATTCTTATATTTTTCCTAATATATATATTAATCTATTTCAAATATCAATAAACAATTACTTTATAATAATTTTAAAGATACTAAATAAAAAGTGATGGAATGTAGTCACTGGTAGAGTAGTGTTAGTGCCGTTAACTGGTTGAATGTGAACAGGTATTTACACCATTCAGGGCCTGCTTGGCGATCTCGAGTCAAGAATAAAGCGACAAGGTTATTACACTGTTATACGCTTCACGCACTTATTTTATGTCAAGTGTGATCTCTCTCTCTCTCTCTCTCTCTCTATTTTAGTAGATTTTTATGTAATATTTTTTTCAATATTTGTATGAATTTATGTTACTCTATATAATAATAGAGGTTCCTAATATGATAAATAAATAGAATTGTTTTCTTGGACTGATTTGTACAGTGAATTGAATGTACTAACCCTTTTTAGCTATTGATTTTACTTTAACTTGCAATATTTTTAGTTAAAATGCAACTTAAAAAGATTATATTATATATGTATTATATAATATAATCTTTTTAAGCTGCATATTATATTATATTTAAAAAAAACTTAATATTATAAAAATCTCTCTAGATCAAATCTAATTATTTATATTTTCTATTTGTACATTCTGTTCAGAGCTTTCCATTATATTTCTTATTTATATTATTTCTTATTTAAAATAAACACTTAATATCTTTTTATATGTATGTGACAACATAAGATAATTTATAAATTTTGGAGAGAGACACACACACAGACTTCACAACGCTTATGTACTCGCGTTGACTCGCGACCTCCACTATGTACATACACACGGGCAATGTAAATTATTGGCCGTGGTCCGAATTATGCTCACGACGCTTACACCGCTAACGGGCGGTCCGATATTAGTGAGCGCGCTAACGTCTGTTAGCAGTACTAATAATACGGACCACTTGTGAGCGTGCTGACGACTTTGACAAGTTAATATGTTTAACTTGTCAAAATCGTAAGTACCTAATAGAGCATTTTTTGATATAAATATGAGTGGAATATGTGCTATAGCCGATGAAGATTATAAATTGCTTGTGAAAATGGTTGTATTCAAGCATTTTCCGCAATTGAGGAAATTGTGAATAGTGACATTAACGTGAGGGATATATTAAACGTCAAATAAACGTCAACGTTCACGGTGCTCCTGCTCCGACCCGTCATCACTGTAGCCAGTTAGCGTTGTGAATAGTATGACGTCACAAGTGACGTCACACTATTCACAACGCTAACTGAGCGATATAAGCTCAATACGGACCGAGCGTTGGATCGCTGTGAGCTAATTACGGCAATTGATTGTACATCGATTTGTAAATAAAATGTAACATAAAAAATATATGTAACAAACTATTGTAATAGAGAGTCTGCTCGAAGCACCATATTTATTATACACTATGTTATTTCAATTACAATAGTTCTTATTATCTTCAATATAGCTTTTATCAGCTTACATCTAGAGCATTACAATACTATGATAAAGAATAGTAATGAGACTTATAGTAAAATATATGTAATTACTCAGTAGCGCATATTATAGCTAACAAAGCAAACAAACAATGCTTCATTTACGAAACTGTTAATAGTTGAAGTAGTTGGATTTTTTTCCTATGGTAACAAAATAAAATGTATAAATATTATGAATAATATTGTAGGTTTTAGTGCAACTTCATTTGGTGCTTAAAATTAATTATCTGTTGTAAATATTTGTTATTATATTTTGTCTATTTTTTTTCTTTAGGCATTAAAAAGTCAGCTCGCTAAAAACAGTGAAGAGGATGACATCAAACTAATAGAACAGGTACATTCACAAAACAATAGTAACAATAATGGTTAGAATACGTACACGTGTCACTGAAAATGTGACAGGTTGTGGGTTCTATTCCCACTCGAGGAAATGTAATATTTAATATGTTCTTTATTTTACTCTGGTACTCAAGATAAAGTGCGGTGTTGAGTTCCGTCACCTAACACGCAGTAGTAGGGAACGGAGGGTTTTACCACTAGACTATCAAGTTTCGTTTGTCTATCCTGAGTAATGTCATGTTAAAATGTATAAATATATTTCTTAACATTCCTTATATTTAAGGAAAAGTTGAGCCGACAACAAACGTTTTCGAAGAATATTGAGATTGCATGATTAATCGACCTACATAGAAAATATGTTTCAAAAAATGATATACATATATTCTAGGAATTACAATCGTGCGACGACATAACGCGCACTCGGCGTACGGACGCGTTGCGAGGAGCTCTGACCGCGGTGGCGGACTGCCCGCGACTGGTGCAGCGGCTGCAGCGCCTCGCCGCCGTGCTCGACGCCGCTCCCCCCTCCCTGCCGTCGCCCGCCACCCCCACCCCCGCCGCCGCCTGCACGTGAGACTTGCCCGGGGATTAAAGACACTTCACCGCAGTACAGTTGATGAGTCCTGGCCGCCTTTAAGTTACATGTGCAGATTTGAGTTTAGGATGTTTAATATTACTTCTGGTTATTTTTTCCTGTATGCTAATGCGCAAAAGCATAGAAACCCTACATTCAGAGCGGCCACGACTCATCTGCCATAGTTTAGTAAACTACTTAGAGGTCATTCATGAAATAGGTCACACACTTAAGGAAGCGGGGACCGGGCGACGAAGTGTTACATTGTATTACAAATAGTGTAGAGGGGTCTTACATTTCGTGATATTATATATTTAAGTATTAAGTATAAATATAATTTCCGAGCTGTTATTAATTATTGACAATTTCTAGCTATAAAATTGAAAAAATTGGAAAGAGGGTTCTCACATATGTAACCAACCAATTATGACTAAAGCGGAAAAGTGATTAATAATGATGAAATTCGTGTGACACAAATTATGGATGGCCCTGTATGCATTTATACTATTTTATATCTAAATGATATAATATTCCAGAAATAGTAACCGCCTAAGTGTGACATAAATTATTCTCGAGGTATATTCCTCCTATAATGTAAAATGGTATGGCTCCTATAAGGTTCACTGAAGAATCTGATAAAATTTTAAATAGGCTCTAGAAAAATTGTATGTACCTATCAGACAGTTGTTAATAACACCAAAATATTTCTTTGTTTTTAATTTATCATCTATACATAGATTGTGTATAGATGTTGTCAAATGGTCATAACTATACTAAAAATAACATAAAACACCTCATTATCATGGCATATTATAGCTTTTTTTAAAATATCTGGCCAGCCATATTATTAACACTACAAACATATATTGATTTATTTACTCCATAGTCAAATAGGCAAAATTTTAGTCTCTAACTCTACACACCATTTCCCACCATTTTAGAACTCTTACGGAAAAAATAAATATTTTACATTTGCACTACTTAAATTTCTAATAAGCCCAGTCTTCACAATAGTTACTGCTGTACCTATTAAAATAAATATAATTGAATTAAAAATTGCTAACCAAAATAATTCCTAACTAAAGGATAGTAATAGTGAACATAAAACTTTCAGAAAATATTATTTGATATGTTTCCATCAATATCCAAATCCAAATTAAAGTCTATATATGGCAGAGTTTTTAACAAGTTATGGATCTTCGATCTTCTGTAAGAAATTCTTTCTCTTAATATGTAGAGTTCGTTATGTAAATCATGGATTAAAAACATAAGAATCTGTATGATCTAATGAGTCAATTGAAGCGATTTGAAAGTTTACTATAGACTATTCGTAGGATATAAACGATATTTAGCTTAGGTTAAATTATGAAATGTGTACTTGAAGATGTTCTCACCAAAACCCATAGGTCGTAAAAGAAATTGCTGTATTTTACTCCAGTATTAGGTATCTTATTTTCTTAACTAATTACAATTATAACGAGATATGAAAAATTATGTATATTGTTACTGTGTCTCTATTTTGTGCATTCTATGATACTAATATAGATATAATGACACTTGAATATTTTAGCTTAGCCTCTTCCGTATTAACTCACTAACAATAAACTTACTATAAAATCTGTGAAATTATAGTATACAGGTTGTTTAATTTTTCGAAATTATTATATGACTGTAAATTAAAATGAACAACCTGTATGAAAAATGTCTTTCTAAATTTTAATTAAAATTTATTGAATATTGTAGATGATGATATTTTATACCAGTACGATATTAAATTACAAAGTGCCAATAGCCATTACAATTCTAAACATTGCCAAATTTAAAAAAAGTCTTATGTTTTGCTTTAACATATTTCACTGAAATACACACACTGCTTTATAGAAACTTTGGAAAAATAGTTGAAAAATAAATTTAACTAATAATTAAGTAATACGACGGTCCAGTTTATTATAATACAAAATTTAAGGACCTTATTCATACGTATTTAAAAGAAATATTTTGCTAAAATTATTTATTTTAGAACGCAATCCATGCCATTACACTCGTCCGTCCGCGCACTGCTTGCCGTTGGATGACAAATAATTTTAATTAGAAAAAAAACTATTCGGAAAATTATACGTAAATGAAATATTGGAACAAAATAGATAGTTAATTGATGTTGTCGTGACAAAGTAAGGGTAGTGTAGTGTGGGAAATAATTCGCGATTGTATTTAACTAAATTATATTTTCTTTCATATGAAACTTTTGAGCATAAAATTAGTAGTTTCTTCTATCATTTAATTTTTATTAAAAATTTTCGAAATCCTTAAAAATATTTCATCTCGTAAATTACATACGTAAAAGCCGTAATATGAGAATATTAAAACGTTTATTAAAAAAATAAAAATGTATTTACCCAATACTTTTTTTAAAAAAAACGTCACAATTGCCACACTTTTTAATAATATTATGTATTATATCGCGAATTACTTTCCTCAGTACTGGTTAAGTGTTTTTGAATGTTTGGAGTAGTGGATGTTGGTAGGAAAACGAAGTAGCGAATAGCTCGGTGTAGTTTAGAATGTTTAAGGGCGGTGTTCGATCGAGAAAATTAAACGGATTAATTTTATGTTTTTGAACCATTTCACGCTTTATATTAAAAAGATACTTTCATTACTTAGTATTTCATTCCATAATACCGATTCATATTTATGCGACTGCATTTTTATACCTTATATGTTCCTTAAGTTTTTTTGCCACTTTTAATAAAAGCATTTTTTAATATAAACTTAGTTTTACAATTAATAATTCCTATGATTTTGTATGATAAAGCAGGTTATTTCTGGCATCTCTAGTTAAGGTGAGCGACCTTAGCGTGTATATGGTTCGTTTTCAAATGCTGCTTCCTAATTGTATCTGTAAATATATTTTTACAGTTACTACTTACTTGTTGCCAATTTATATTATATGATTTATCTATAAAATACAATCAAATATAAAATAAAATCATGCATCCACTTTATGTATTTATACTATGTATCAGATAAAGTTTATACATAAAATATATTACGTAAATTTAAGCCTGCTTAAGAAAAAAAACAAGTTTTGAATTTAATAATATTAAATTATTTTTACTAAAATATATCGCAATTATGTTTGTGTGTGCCATTAATACTAAGTATGTATTGATTACTATGTATATGCTCTTAGAAGCGTGTTGTATAGCAATACAATGAATAGTTGTAAATAAATGAATGTTTGTTGTTACCGTCTAGTCAATAAAAATTGTCAAATGAAAAAGATTTATTAAAAAAAAAACCTTAAAAAATCCAACATACATATATAAATATATTCCAATAATATCGAAACTTATGCGTTGCTGTTTTTTAATTAATTTTAAATCACTGCAATTGCTACGCCACAATTAATACTTTCCAATGTATTGTTCTTTTTATATACATTAGTATATAAATTTAATTATATTTCTTTATATCCAGTTAGAGATGAATGAGACTGAAGATGTGTTACGTTGGGTTTCAAATCGATAGAAATTATTCCTTAACGATATATTTTCTGTTAGTGTGATCATATTTTAATACAAATTAACCTGCGATATAAAACTATTGACATTTCAAAGTACAACTACACGCTTTTGCCATTCATATCGTTTGCTTTAGGAGCTAGCACGATTGTTGTAATAATGTTAAGCAAATTATTTAGATAATAACATTATTATGAGTATTATAATACTTACGATTGAATTGTCACATTGTGATGTATAAAATGTAAATAAAATTATGATAAATACCTATGTTTTTTTTTTGTTTTATTTAAACAAGTTAAATGTTTTTTTTAATTAGTATATACTCGAATGTCTTACCGTTCTTTGGAATGGTAAGTATCTTTTGAAGTTTACTGCTTAAACATACACTTAATATGTATTAATATAAATTGGAACGGAACCCCCTCTTATCAAATAAATAATTTGATAAAAGGAGGTTCCGTTCCAATTTAAGGATTGTAGATCAACTGAAAGTAAATCTTCACTTTGTGAGAGTATGCATTAATTTTGCATGTATTTATTTAAGTACAAATGTTTATAAGGATTATTTTATTAAATTATATTTTGCAGATTATTTATTTGCTTTCTTCTGTCTCACTTCGTGAAGAATTTTACAACTGTAGGTATATATAAAAACTCGTATCTTTTAATTGCGTTCTTTTAGAACCTTTATTTTTATCTACGCTTCAAGATGCGGTAACCGTGAATATTTAATATCAGCTTGATATGTCAGCTTGATATCTCTTTCTCATTAAAAAAAATAATACAACTCACTGTTTAATTGATTTAATATTTCAACTAAAATGTTTTAACATAAATACTATATACTACATATAAATGTTATCATAGCGAAGTAAAACAAATCGTAAGTGTTTGAAACATTTATTCCATAATCTATTTAAATTAATATTACATTACATAAGATATACACAGTTTGAGTGAAATCACGTCGCCTCAGCCTCTGAAATTTGCGACACCATTAATACCGAAAACGATTAACATCGAAAAACGACATAGAAGGAATATTAAAATTTTGCCTACTTATATTAACATTAATATATTACTCAACGTGAACAAAATTACGAACGATGTGTTAAAATAGCTTTTAAGTTGCTGAAAATTTATAGCGTTCACAAAATTACAAAACGAAAATCACAGTTAGGTTGTGATTTATTCAATCAACTGAATACATTTAATAAAGTATTATATTATTATTATATTTTCTTATAAAAGTATCAAAGTCAAAAATTCAAAATATTGTTATAGGTTTTTCATTGTGGCAACCTTGCAACAACTGAACTATTATCGTTATACATCATCGACTAATACAACAAGGCTGAGGGTGAATGTACGAGATTTGTGTTGATATTGCGTTTAACAAAATTATTCTATTAAAATAAATTCGAATTCACACTGCCACTGAACAAAAGTCATATTTTTGCATCACCATTTTGAGTGAACAAAGAGAAAAAATACTATTAGACGTGTTCCAAACTTACAAGTGTATCGAGATTACATGTGACAGTGAATGCGATGTAACCCAATGAGTTAAGCCTACAGTTTAAATATATCAGTCAGTGGGCCGTCGTTAGTCTATTTACCTATCTACAATATCGAACTACCTCAGTATGGGCGAAACCAACGTAAAATATATCAGGACCATACTCGTGTAGATACAAATATGATTTGTCTTAAAATTATTAAGTCACTACTAGAAATTGTGAATCAAAAATCACTAATAATTATTCCCTCACTCCTAATCCAAACATTAGCATTGTATACAGAAAAAAAAAGGAAAAGTACTTACTGATTTGAATGCTAATTTCACACAATATAGAGCTACTGAACGTACAGCTCATACTAGTAGGTCCACGCCCATACCAAGGTGGTGTACAACTAAATGAACTTACGAACTAAACGAAGATAAACAACTTGTTCGATTTCATGTAATTCTCAATATACAATAAACACGTATGCGCAATACGGATTTGCAAATGCACTATAAATTCTTAAATTTAATGATTGCGTTCATAATTCATAATTAAATACATGGAAAGTTTCATTATAACTTAAGGAATGAATGATAAGCTGATAAAAATGGCCGCGCCATCTGCACGTTTGTGTCACGTGACCGGCTCGTATGCTTTGATTCGTTTTTAATTGTATTTTTTAAATTTGAAATAATTTAAAGTAAAAAAAAGAAACAAACAATACGTTTAATATATAATATTAACTGTCTAGGATTATGTATATGCAATTGGGCATTTTATATCAATAAATACAATTTCACTGTTATGAGTAGCTATAACTTTCTATTAACGAATGCCGGATTATGTATTTTATATATGTATTTGCATACAACCCGGCCTATATAAATGTCACAATAATCAACACCGTATATTGTTCCTACTTACAAGATGTACAGAGAATGTTTTCTAGATATAGTTTTGTTCTACATTTAATATTTTCCAATGCTCAACAAACCGACCTAACACTATAATACTCAAAAAAGCAAACAAATTCAATAATGTACAAGTCATATATCTAACATCGATAAAAAAATTTGTAATCCGCGTAGAATGGAAAATTATATATATATATATATATATATATATATATATATATATATATATATATATATATATATATATATATATATATATATATATATATATATATATATATATATATATATATATATATATATATATATATATATATATATATATATATATATATATATATATATATATATATATATATATATATATATATATATATATATATATATATATATATATATATATATATATATATATATATATATATATATATATATATATATATATATATATATATATATATATATATATATATATATATATATATATATATATATATATATATATATATATATATATATATATATATATATATATATATATATATATATATATATATATATATATATATATATATATATATATATATATATATATATATATATATATATATATAATTTTATTTCCTTTGTAAATGATGTTTATTTAAGTAATTATATTACAAAATATAAAAAAGCTGTCATTTTGGTACATGCATTCTTAATATGATATTTTTTTTTCTACGGAGAATACGAATTGTATATATGCTTTAAAAGGGCAACTATCATTAATAATAATCGATGATTCCATTCAATCAATAGATCGATAAATCTCTATTGACATCATTCTATAGATCTTACAACCGCATCTCACTCGTGATTTAATCCAATTTTCAATACTGCTTTAAAATAAGCATCAGCTTTATTTATGGCGCCATTGACGTGAAATTATTAAATATTCAATTTTGAATTATTACTGTAATAAATTATCAGAATTAAATATACTATATTTATGAATTTATTTAATAAATATAATTGATACAACAACTTGTAGATGCATATTTAATCTCATTCACGAGTGGCACCATTCTTTTATGCGACAACTCTCATAAAATTCAACTGCATTACACTTAAGCGGCTAAAACTTTAACGTTGACTACAAACACAAGAAATCACTGATCTCGCTAATTAATAAAACCAATATTAATGTCAGTATTGCCATGAGATCCCTTTCAAAACTGCTACTTATAATTTTTCAATTGGCAACATTGTGTCAATTGGCAGCTTATATAGTAGCGACTAAAATACACATATATAGTTAATTAATAAAAAAACACCATTTCCTAATGTGATATAAAAATATTTTCTAAGAAAAGGGCCATCTATAAATATGACATATAAAAAAAACATTAAATTATTCGACAAGTTCAATATTTTTTCTGTATATAAAACGTCTAACTCTTTATATATATATATATATATATATATATATATATATATATATATATATATATATATATATATATATATATATATATATATATATATATATATATTTATATATATATATATATATATATATATATATATATATATATATATGTATATGTATATATATATATATATATATATATATATATATATATATATATATATATATATATATATATATATGTATATGTATATGTATATGTATATGTATATATATATATATATATGTATATGTATATATATATATATATATATATATATATATATATATATATATATATATATATATATATGTATATATATATATATATGTATATATATATATATATATATATATATATATATATATATATATATATATATATATATATATATATATATATATATATATATATATATATATATATATATATATATATATATATATATATATATATATATATATATATATATATATATATATCGGCTTTACGCTGTACCTAGCACATGGCAGGGTAGGCAGAGGCTTGAGAACCGAATGTTAAGACACAGCATTCCGTTGCATACTTACCGCTGAATTTGAGGTATTGCGTGTTGAGTGGCGGAACTTGATGCCGCGCTATGTCTTCTTACCAGAGCGAAGAAATGAAAACATTCAATATTTAAATTGAAAATATTAAATATTTCCTCGAGTGGGGATCGAACCCACAGCCTGGCGTTTACAATGACACGATTGTGCCGCTGCGCCACGACAGGCCTCTATTATATATAATATATAATTATATACTTTTGCAGTGTTATTTATAAACTTTGACTAGTGTCAGATTAAATTTACTCCAAGACTTACGCTTAGATTAGGTAACTAACACATTAATAAACCCGGAGTAAGGATGTAATTATCTAATCCGAATCTACTCTCGGATTTTAACTTATTCCTAGGAGCTACATGGTTTAACGTCTGAGTATGCATAGACACTAATCAGTATACTGTGGCATAGCAGTGTTTGTTACAAAACATAACCTTAAAATTATATAGTTTGATGTTTGTTCGTGTGGTAATATATTGTTTAGTGATTTAATAAATAGGTTCATAAGTTTCGTGCATTATAATGGATATAGACTATTTCGTTAATGATTTGGAAATGATAGAAGAAATCGAAGAGAGGTCTCTATTATTGAGACGTGTAAAATTGTACAAAGTACGCAGTAATCCATTTGAAGACCTGCGAGATGATGAGTTTAAAAGCAAATACCGTTTTACACGGTCAACTGTTTATTTTATTATCCAAATGGTGCAAAATGACTTGGCCGGCGACGCAAGAGGTGGCTTTATACCTCCTCATTTGAAAGTTCTAACTGCGATAAGGACCTGGGCTCGTGGAGAGGTAAATAAACTATTTAGTTACCTACTTAGCATAATCTACAGTAATTTATAGTATCTACTGTAAATTAAGTCATTGTACCTATATTATTTACCTACCTATGTAGATATAAGTATAAGTACAAGCAAGTTCTATATAGGTAGGTATAGCTACCTACAATCTGAAAACATTGTGTTTTGGCTGATTACTACTATTAAATAAATATTTAGTTAGGTACCTATATTGTTGAATAGTGTATAATCTAGAAAGTTTTAAATTTCTCTACTGAATTTTACAGATTCAAGATGATGCAGGAGATCTGAGTGGATTCAGTCAGCCTACGGTATCTCTTGTGTGTAAACAAGTTGCATTAGCAATAGTCAAACACAGGGGTCAATGGATAAAAATGCCAATAAGTAACCAAGAACAAAACAGAGTAATTGCTAGTTTTTATGCAATTTGTGGCTTTAGACAAGTCATAGGAACAATTGACTGTACCCACATTCGTGTTCCAAAAGTAGCCGGAGATGTTGGACAGTATTATATTAATAGAAAAGGATACAGTTCATTAAATGTTCAAGTAAGTTTTCAGTTTTATTTCACATTAAAAATTGAACAATAATTATTGTATTTACATATATTCATATGCTATTAAAAACTTATGTCAATGTAATCAATTATCTCTTTTTGTAGGTTGTCTCAAATGCAAATCTACAAATCATGGATATAGTGGCACACTGGCGAGGCAGCACACACGATTCTAGGATATTCAATGAGTCTCGATTGAAACAAAGGTTTGAGAGAGGGGAATTTAAGGGACGACTATTAGGAGACTCTGGTTATGCCTGTACTCCCTATCTTTTTACTCCATTGTTGCATACCACATCAGTTAAGGAAGAAAGGTATAACAGAGCCCATATCCAAACTCGTAACACAGTGGAACGATGTTTTGGTGTATGGAAGCAACGATTTCGGTGTCTCCTAAGAGGTTTTACAACTAAATTGGAAAATACCAAGATATATATTATTGCTTTGGCAATATTGCACAATATTGCCTTGCAAAAAGAAGATATGGTCCCAGAAGCTCAATCTAGTAATGTTCCAGTTACACAAGCAGAAAACATTTCAACAAGAGGAAATGCAGCAAGAACAGCATTTATAAGTGAAAATTTTTAGCAATTTAATAGTATATCTTATTTTATAAATAAAACATAAATAAGTATAAAAATTTATTTTAATTAATTATAGCCTTATAACTTTAAATACGAGCTTCTCTAACTTTTCTTATTTCTAAAATTTCTTTCTCTAACAATACACATTTAAATTTTTCATTTTGAATATCCATATGAATTTTGTGCTCAGCTTCCATTATGTCCAACCGTCTCTGGTGTTCACTATCTTTTAACTTTTTTGAATATTCCAACATGCTGGTTACATAGTCATTGCTCTAGAAAAAATAAATTGACAATATAATTTATTTGATTATGAAAATGTATATAAGTCTTAGGTGGATGAAAATCATCAGTGATGATCCTTTAGTATAAGTATAAGTATTTATGGTGAATATCAAGTAAATTACCTTATTTGCCTTAGAACAATTTTTATACACCTTTTTTGGTTTAAATATCTGTAAAATAGAAATAATATCAGAATTATTTTAAATCTGCATAGTTTCACAGTAAAAAATAAAAATAAGGTACAATTTTTGCATACATTTTTTGCTGCCAATGCTTCTGTATTTCTTTTTACTGGTGTTTCAGTGTCAGTCATGTTTTCTTGGGAAATCTATGTAAAATGTTCATGTTATGCATCATATTTAATGCTTTACTAAATCACTTGTGTACATTACAAGTGATTTAGTAAAGCATTATTATTGGCATTAATTATATCATCCTGATTCCACTGTTGAACAAAGAGGTTTACCACTTAGTGAGAGATCATGGCTGGCTTCTGGTCGTTCTGGTCGCAGTTTAAGATCTACCCAGGTCCAATATTCACATATACATACACCATGAAAAAATGTGTTATTCATTCAAACACCTTTTCTTTAGTAACACTTTTTAAGAAAGGTAATAATAGCGATGATAAGAAGATGATTATAATAACTTACATCTGTTCCCTGACCTTCCAACTTTGTCTTTTCATTACCAAATAAATCAAGTGGAACAAGTATATCACTTTTCTAAAACAAAGCAGAAAATAAAAAGTAAAAATGTTTTATAGTATTACTCATACTAAACAGAATATTAATTTTATTACAAATGACTATCAACTAACCTGTAATGTGTAGGTAAATGATTCCGTGTCAGTTTCCATTTCTCCTTTACTCGTTAGCGGGGTGACAATCTGCAAGACAAAATATATTATCAATTTGCTTATATTTGCAGTTTAGAAGTATAAAAGTAGGTATTTAACTGGTTAGCTACACTGCTATACTCTATTAATACATTACTCTCTATTAATACTACTCTATAAATACATTATGGTAACATATACAACCAAATTGGTCAGGAAATATACATACAGTTCCATCTGAATCATATATATTTTCATCCTGTAACAACTCTGCAGGATTCAGTAAATCAATTATTTTAATTTCTTCCTGACTGGGTGATGTAGGTTTCCCACCACCACCAGTTTTACTGATATCTTTTTTAAAAGAACTAAATATTTTTCGGGCATTTATTTTCATCGTCTTCCACTGAATCTTTAATTGATTTAGTGAGCGTGATCGTTGATTTAATTCATTAAATCTGTTTATGTAAAGATGATTAGTATGAAAAGATGATTAACCTAGCCATATGATTAGGTAATTTAGTAAATGTATTAATAGGTATTCCATATATCAAAAATCATAATTGTACTTACTGTTTGTGAACTTCTTCCCAAGCTTTAATTTTTGATTTGTTAGTATTATTATCCAAGCATTTATTTTCTATAATTGGAGCATACTCCTTCAGCACCGATCGAAGTAATTCCTGTAACAGTAAACCAATATCAAAAATAATCTCTACCAATAAATAAATCAAAGATGAAATTAGTATCACAAGTTTTTAATTTACCTTTTCTTCTTCATCCCAGTTAATGGAACGATTGCGTTTTTCTTTTTGGCTCTTAAACATTGTTAAATTATTTCTTATTAAAAATTTACCAAATATCACAAAACAAAACTCACAACTTTCAGAAACTTTTTGAAATTACCACGAACACCGAGTTTTCTTAATTCTTGACAGCCTAAATCCACAACAATTGTCAAATATGTTGACATGCATCTAGCTGTCACTGTCTAAAATATCCATAATTACATTTAGTTCATTCTTTTTACTTTTAAAATCCGTGGGTTGCCATTACATACATCTTAATCTCGGTGTAAGGATTGTATTGCTACTCCGAACTTACTGCGAGTTTATTAATGTCGTCATTAATACAACGCTATTCTTACGTTAATCTAGAATTAGCTAGTCGGAGTGTAACTGGGAAGTAAGGGAGGAGTAGGGATTTTTTATAAATAAGACTGTTAGTGTAGAGCATAATACGTTTTGTTTAAGGTGAAAGATAGATAAAGATAAAATATTGAAAGCTTAGTTGATAGTAAGCAATATGTATGTGGGCAATTAAAAGAACCTACCCTACCTACCACCTATCATAATTTGACAAATAAATAATAAAAAATATCAACTTTAAAATACCTATACCAGGACAACATAAACTGTTGATGGTGAGCGTTAATAAACAAGTAGAAGTAGGAAACCAAAACCAAGCCGCAAACACCTTATACAATTACCAGGGCACTAGAAACTATCAAGAGTTTAAATAATAAGTAAGCTTTCCATTTCCCTCCTGACTACAGATATGCAACCACGGGTTTAAACGTTACGTACAGTACGTTCAACGAGTCGTGGCCGCTCTAAAGCCCCAAATTTATATCTAACTACAGACAGAGCGAAAAATGCGCAAAACTTCAACCTAACTTGTCGACCGTAATGTAATTATTATTATTTATATAGTCGGTGGTAGATGTTGGCAGAGTACCAGGGCAACATGAACACCAGAGATGTTTGACTTCAAATGGGCAAGTAATACTTGTTGTTAGTTGTTAGCGAATACCAACATACTACATCAAAGATATTCGTTCTTATGTTGACAAATATACGTTGACGAATACCAGGACAGCATAAACACCAGAGATATTGGTTCTTAGATGGACCATTATCATCAGTTTCATTTGTTGACAAATAATTCCAGGGTAACATAAACACCGAGGATGTTGGTTCTAAGTGGACAAGTACAGTCGGTGGTAGTCGTTGGCGCCGAACGCGGCGTTGCACTTGGGGCACTTGCGCTGGCGTGTCTCGTAGCGCGTGCGCAGACAGTCCCAGCAGAACACGTGGAAACATTTTGTTAGTACTGCGTCCTTGCGTTTAACCTGTCAATAAACAAATATACATATTTGAACGAAGTTCCTTCCTTATCGCGCGTTGCGAATGAGGCTAGAAGGAAAAAAATCAGACGAAAAATTGTCAAGTCACGACGAGTCACTTTTTAATATATTGTAGTAAGCCGTGCGGCGTGCGCATGTTTCTCTGTCTCTCTGTCTCCCTCTTTCTCATAGAAAGGAAGCGAATTCTTTTCGTTTCGTCTTTCTATTTTGCTTTGAACAGTGTAGTGTCGCCACGATTATTTTTATTTTATTAAATTTTTTACAGGTTTTTTGTAAATAATAAATAATAAAATAATAGAAAATATTGACAGTAATAATTCCTGACAGTGTTTCTGCACAAGTTCCGAATAATGCTTAGGGAGTTAGGTAAGTAAAGATTTTATATAGACAATAATAAATGCTTATGTATTTTTAGCAAGTGCGCATTATAACCTCTCTTTACTATTGCGCTAACCAAGTCAAACATTTTATAATCTCATTGTGTGTTTAGCAAGTGTCCATCCAGGTGTCCCCTGAAACCTCTTTATATATTTTTTTATAAACTTAGCTTGGCAATAAAACCTTTTTTTATAGTAGGCTTAGTTAAACTGGATATTCAATTGTTTATCCTTCTAGTGGGTTTAAAACTTCCCTTTAACACACTACAGATATATTCTTTTTAATTAATAATTGTATGAAAAATCAAAATCTTTCGTTTCATTGTTTAACACACATTATTTTCAAAAGAGCAAACAACAATATTCAATTAACATGTTAAATTAATAAATATATAAAATCAGATTAAGAACCTTGCACGAAGGACACGTGAGAGTCTCCTTATACTCGCGGATTTCTTCTAACAGCACTTCGTCCATGCTACTGCCGGCCTGCTCCATTTTCTTCATGCGTTCCGCCTTACGCCTTAAGACTGCTAGCTCCTCCTGTCGATAATAAATTATAATAATATAAATAATAAAATTTAAAATATTTTGTAATTATTAAAATTTGCATTCAAATATAATTATATTATTAGTTATTAATAATATAATTATATTAAATATAATTAGTATATATCTGTTTAGTTTATCAGTTATTATATATTATTATTATTTACATCAGTTACATTAAGGAAAAAAAATATTCCTAATCTATAATATACATAGACAGGCCACTTGTGGCGCATAGGCACGAACTTGTGACTGTAAATACGAGAGGTTGTGGGTTCGATCCTCACTCGAGGAAATAAAATATTTAATATTTTAATATTTTAATTTTTTTTTTTACTCTACAAGGCAAAGCGCAGCGTTGAGTTCTGCCAAACAACACGCAATGCTTCAAATTCGACAGAAAATGGGGAGCGGAACGGTGTGTCTTAACAATAGGTTCATCCATGTTCCCTCTTTTGACGAATTAGTTTCGTTTAAAGCGCGGCGTTGAATTCCGCCACTAGTCAAATCTAGACTAAATGGACAAATGGGCCATATATAACAATTTTAGAATCTATTTTTCTTTTGAAACTCACGTGTAACCGCTTCGTCTTGTACGCTTCTGCCTCGAGGGCACTAGTTTTTTCAGCCACGACTTGCTGCGCCTCTTTCATTTGCGCATGGTACTTTTCTGTATTGAGATACAAATATTAACTAGTTAAATATTATAATATTATTTCACTTATGTCTAATTTAATTAAATAAGAGCGACTGTAATGGCAACTGTAGAAGGTTCAATTCTCACTTGAAAGATTTAAACATTTTATATTATACTAATTTTTTCGGATGTTTTTTATTCGTTTTTATATTTAGTACTTTTTTTTTTAATGTGAAAAAACATTTAAAAAATAGTAAAAATATTTTTATATTATTCGCTCTGAAAACAAAATAAAGCACATCGTCGTGTTCCGCCACTCAACACGCAACGCCTCAAGAACTCATCGGGAAATGGGAAACGGAAGTGTCTTCGTTTTATATCCAGCTAAATGCGCAATACAGGCACAGGCTAAAAAATAAAGCGGCTATAATAAAACGTCATAAAATATATTAACATATATATTTACAATATAATTTGTAAGTAGTAGTCTGACGTGTTCAACGTGTGTAAATTAATTCGTATTCAGATATTTTTTATTTTATTATCTATAAAGATATAAATAATACAAGAATTGTATTCTTTTCGCTGACATTAAAAAAATGTAAATAACTAACTATAAAGTACTATATTTCTTGTATATTTTTTAAGTTAAAGTGAGATTATCCATGGTTTATTTACAATGCCTGCCTGCTTTGAATATTTTACTTCTTGTATTTTTAAATTAATCAAATTTCTTAATTTAAGTTAAGCTTGCCTTTTTCGATAGCCACAAAGGATTAATAATAAATTTTTAATTAGTTAAAAAAATATAAGAATAAGAATAAGGTTCTGATATTTGAAAGAAATTAAGAAAGGATAGAATGCGCTCCGTTCTCTCTGCCTACACTGACATTTAATATAAATAGCATGAAGCTAATTAAAAAAAAACATATATGTTCTAAAATCAACATTAACAGCAGTAAAAATATTTCCAATTACAAAAACGTCAATAATTTTCAGTTTAATTAAAAACACTCAGGAATCAATGGATTAAATGGCAAAAATATGTTTTGAATAATTGTCTATCGAGAAAGGCCTATTATATCAAAATTACATAACATACCGAGATGTAATTTCAAATCGGCAGCCGACTGAGCAGATTCTATGGCTTTACGCTTATGCATCTCCATCGCTTGCTGACGCAGCAGCAACTCCTTCTCCACGGCCGACAGCGTGTTCTGCAGGAGCCTCTCTTTCTCCTCGAGGCGGCGCGCCACGAGACCCATCGACTCGATTTGTTGATCCCGAGTCACCACCTGCGAGATAACACTCTATTAATATATGCATGTGGTTTTATCGTTTTAAATATCTCATGTAAGATTTGGGCCTGTGTTCTGTGTTGGCTAAAGTTATTGCTATGGTAGACTGTTTTCTTGTTTGTGTGTGTAAGAAAGAAGTTTAAATGTTTAAAGTAAATGTATAAATTCAAGTATATAAATAAATAATTCAAGAATAAACGAAAAAGCAAAAGTGAGTGATCTATACAAAGAGAAGGAAGTACAGTGATTTATTGGATATACACACGCATTTGTATGTAACTGTGACATCGTTAAATGAATTAGTTAGTAATTAATTCATTAAACAATGCTAGTTACAGTCACACTATACAATTTCAACAGTTAAAAGATTATTTTGTCATAATGCCTTTTTCTGTATTGTTTACTATTTTATATTTTTTTCCTAACCAATATTACACTATAGACATCAGATGAAATTTACTTTTTATTGCAAATATTTACTTTAAAGCTAAAAACTGCGTGGTGTATCTTGTATCCCATTCAAATGTTTTATTAATCACGTAAGCTACTTTTATATTCAGTATTTAATAGAACATATTTTTTATGACAAATGATATGACGTTAACATAAATTTATAATAATTTTTGAAAAATAACAAAGTCATCTATAGTAATTAACAATTACTAGTAATATTTAAATGAATATAACGCCAACAATTTCCTTCCACCAACCTGTTCCTGCAACAACTGTTTCTCCTCTCTAAGCAACTTATGAAGGGAATTGGCCTTAATACGCTCAGACATAAGCTTGAAGTTGGCGTCATCCTTCTCCCGTAGTTGCTGGATGAGCCGAGAGTTCTGTTCCTGCATGTCCTCAAACGCTTGTCCTGTTACTTCCATTTCATTGAGGAGCGCCTCTTCCTCCTGTAAATATTTAATAAATTATATTGTTACCATATAGTCAATATATGTGTGTAATTACTATATATTAACTTTGTCCACCATTATCCTCCAATTATAGTCTTTTACTTTAGGTAAATTTAAAAAAAGGAGTTGCCTGTAAGAGATCTCCTATAGTGATAATGCCGCCTCTGCACATATTGTGAAATTTGTAATACAAAATTTTAATTTAAATTGTTGTGCAATAAAAGTATTTCTGATTCTGATTCTCATAGTATCTGTCTCTTAAAGAGAGGGTTGTTGATTCGATCTTCCGAATTGGAGGAACTCGAATCTTCCGAGCGAGAATTTGGAAGAATAAATTATTATCATTTCAATTCGTCTCCATTCCCTATTTTATCCCAAATTTAAGGCATTACATGTTAAATGCCGGCACTCAACGCTGTGCTTTTCCATGTTACCAAAGCAACGAAATGAAAATATTAGTATTTTCATTGCTTCGCTCTGGTGACATTTCATTTCCTTGAGTGGGGACCGAGCCTACAAACTTTCGCGTTTACAGTGGCATGCTTGGGTCCCTGCGTTACGATAGGCCTCTAGGCGATTATAAATTTTGGCACTTCAAACGAGATTATTGCCAAACCAAAATTGGCAGTAAATGGGGATCAAAGTGTTTCAACACTAGGTTTCCCCTACCTGCCTACAATAAAAACAAAGATATTGGATGTTCGGTATACCATTATAATCACACAAAACTTAGGAAACTTTTCATAATTATACATAAATTAGACACAATTGAAACATTTTTTTTATAAGTGTTTACTAAAGCTGTGTCCATACCTCTAAGTATTTAAGCTTCGTTTGGTTCAACACTAACTCGTTAAAGGTAAAAAGGTAATAATTTTCTCCATTGGACTTTGTTAAATTAAGAACATTTCTCCTAATAATATTTTAATAATAAGTAGTAAAAAAAATTCCACACCTGAGAACCAGCAAATGGCCTAGAAAAAGCATGTAGAGGGTCAGCGTTGGGTCGCGCACAAGACAACTGTTTTTGTAGTTCATACTTCTGTTCTTCCAATTGTTTGTTCTTCCTCAAAGCGTTTTCGTCCGCGAGCCGCCTCTCACGTTTACTTTCCTGTGAAAATTATATAACAAATTTATTATATACAACAATTTATTATACATGTATTATATTAAATGAAACAAAATTGATTTTCTTATTATTCTGTGTCTCACTTTATAAAAAAGTAAGTATTGCTTTTAAATCAGTTTAATCGTTCTCGAGATTAGCTTGCACAAGCGTACAGATTAACAGATAAAAAAGTAAAAGATAATTGTTTATGGTCCGATTACTTACAATTACATTTTTCAACATATAATCTGCATTCCGAATATTATGCACAGTACACGACTGTGCATAATATTCGATATGCAGATTTCAACGTCAATTTAAATTATTTATATAAATAAAATAGCGCACTAAATGACAGTAAATGTCGCGCTCTATCGAACTTTAGTGATGTGATGTCTCGCGAGTTAGCAGCGCGATGTGCGCGGGGACATCCCTATTTTTTATGACTAAGACACGGCGAACGAGCGTACGGCTCACCTGATGGTAAGTGATCACCGCCGCTCACGCCCCGTGTAGCACCAGAGGAGCTGCAGGAGCGTTTTTTTTTATGGAAAAGCCGGCAAACGAGCGTACGGGTCACCTGGTGGTAAGTGATCACCGTCGCCCACGGCCCCGAGTAACTCCAGAGCTGCAGGAGCGTTTCCGGTCTATAAGGTGTATGGGCACCGGGGCCCGGCATTACCCAATGCGAAACGTAGTGGCCGAAGCCACTACTTAACGCCGGTTTTAAATGCGCTTCTGCGTTATATTAAATGGTAATGATTCGGTCGATTCTGCCCATCCTCCCTCGGGCAACCGACGGTCTCACCTGGCTGGACGGACCGCCCAGACGGCAAAAGCTCTCCCCGGACTGACAACCCTCATCACAGTCTTAGGACTCGAACTCCCCCAGGCCAAACAGCCCACTCCAAATACACGCACATATTAATGTGCGGCGTCAGAAACTTATGACGATAGGGCTAACCCCCTGGAGCCGTATCCCCTCTTCCCCCACGGGGGGAGTGAGCAGACAGTACAAGATTCTGCCCATTCGTGTTGTCATTGCTGACAACGTGACTCTCCCACACGTACTTTAGTCGCCTCTTACGATACCATCAGTACCAGGGTGATCCTATTCTAAACTGGCACAGAAATTTTATAAAGTTGTTGTCGGTCTATACCTGCGCCATTTTGGCCTTCTGCCGGTGGTCCTCCAGCTCCTGCCTCGCCTTCCTCTCGGCCGCCATCAGCTGCACCTTGTCGCGCTGCTCCTTGCCCAGACCCTTGTACATGTCCAGCAGCAGCTTCAGCTCTTTCTGCTCGTTCACCGCCTTTCTATTGACATTGTGTTGTAATTCATACTTGATTACTGTATTCATTATTTAATTTTATATTATTAATTATTTATATGTACTTTAATATTAATAATATTACTATTTAAGGGAATAAACACTAGTCTCTTCATGTAATCGCTGAGATAAACGTGACGCTGATTACACAACACACATACAAACTATCAATCTATCAACATAATGTTATTATTGCCCAGTAGGATAATTTTACACTGTCAACACTATTGTTGTGGGTTCAATCCCCATTATGGGGAATAAACTATTAACATATTCATGCTCTAGCAAGACAAATTGTTCCATTGAAGACCCAGTATGTAAGTCTAAAGATATAGATTAAACAAAAAATAAAATGTGTTGTGACATTAGGTTTGATAGTTTTTATAAATATCAACATACTTTAACTGTTGTTTAAGATCCTTAATGAGCTGGTCCTGTTCCTGCAACTTGAGGCGGCCGTGCTCCTTACCCTTCATCTCTCCACCGCTGCACGCACCACTACCACTTTCTTCACCCTGAAGAATATAAACATTGTTTTAATATTTTCATTTCTGACTTATAATTATATAGTTTAATAACATCTTAATGATTATTATTTTTCTTAAAAGGTAACATAACATAACTTAAAGAAAAATAAATGAACAAAACTATAACTGTACCGATTATAGTATATCTATTATAGAGTACAAATTGTACTATAGTAAAAAATGTTGTTCTCTTAAAGCAAATGACTAAGAATAGTATTTTATAAAATATTAAATATATTGATATATTATAGAAAAAAGTAACTAAGTTACACTATCATCCGACATTACAAAATATTATTTTAAATTTATTAACACTTTAGATTTTCATTTGCAAGTGCATACAATATGGGCATACAATATTAAAATTAAAACAATAAATGATTACCTCAGGATCTGGTTCTTCCTTCTTTACAACTAGTGGCTTTTCGTCAGGCTGTTCCGCGCTGACGCCGCTGCGAGAACTAGCCTCTTCTAACTCTTTACGTACCTATTACAATTTAACACATTATTTCCTCATTTCTTTTTTCTCTAATCTTTCCTTGAGGTATAACAAGGAAGTAGTAAAACCTAGTACTGTGATTCAATTTAAGACATGTTATGGTGCAACCCAATTTAAGACATGTTATGGTAATTAACGTCATATCTTGTTGAGGCTTGTCGTGGCGCAGCGGCACAAGCGTGTGACTGTAACCGAGAGGTTCTGGGATCGGTCCCCAGTCGAGGAAATGAAATATTTAATATTTTCAATTTAAAGGCTTTGAGTTCCGCCACTCAACACGCAATGCCTCAAATTCGGCGAAAAGTGGGGACCGGAAGTGGAACGGAGTGTCATAACACTAGGTTCCCGGGTTCCCTCTGCCTACACTGCTTCGTGCGGGATACAGCGTGAAGCTAAAAAAAAAAGGTTGTCGTAAAAATTATGAGATTAATAACATTCATATACCTGCAAGTGTTAGACTTAGACACCGTCAATACGGTGTTTTATTATTAATCTTCCGATAAAAATGTCTCAATTAAACATAAAATATAATTTATTTCCAATAGTCATTATCAAAATATTATTGAATTAACAATTTGACGATAAAACCATAAACCAATTATTATCAAACATAATTAAACCCAATAATGAATACCTTATTCAATTCCTGACTTGTATCTTTATATTTCCTCTTATATCTATGTACTTCACCCTTCAACTGCTGATTGTGATTCTGTAGCGACGTTATCAAATGCCTCATCTCCCTGTTAATTGGACCAGTCTGTTCGTTGGCCGCGAGATTCTGTTCAAATTCTATTCTTAACATTTCATACTCTTTGCGCAGTTGTCCGAGGACGTCTTCAAGTTGGATCATCTCCGCTCTCAGTGCTTTTTGCCTTGCTAATTCTTCACTCTGAAATCAATATCAAAAATATATTTTGAATGGATATTGAAATGTTTATTGTCATTTTCCATTATTTCTATATATAACATTTAAAGCTTTGTGCTTCAAAATAACCTAAACAATAATAATATAATATTTAAATATAATATTGATAAGTGTTAAGAAATGTAACCATGACAGTTAGTTAAATGCAATTAAAGACTGTTAATGTTCAGAATAACACTCAAGGCACAATCTATATATTTACTTCAGCAACTCAGAACACTACATGGTACTACATGGTAGAAAATGTGTAATATTACAAGAACCTTGCTAAATCTATTCACCATAATAAGGAAAGAAATCAAAATAAATATCTGCATTTTACAATAAGTATGTTCTATAAAGATGAAAAATTATAGAAGCTACTTACAAAGTAGTAGTTCAACTAAAACACCAAAATTTCAAATTAAATACTAAGCAAATTAGAAAAAAAAAGATTAACTACATTTATAACATTACCTCCATCATCTCAATTTGACGCATGTGTAAATTCTTTGCACTTTGCAGTTGGAGTCGGGTCTCATCTAAAGCTGTCTTCATCTGCATAGACTCATTGTAAAGTACAGAAAATTGACTTTGCAGACATTTGTACTCAGTTGTCTCTACTATTACCGACTCAGGGAGTTGACGAATCTAGGGAAAATATAAAATAAAGATTAAATTACTTAGGGGGTGATATAAATGCATATAAAATTTAAATGACATGATATTTTACCTCTTCCTATGTCCTTGTAACTTGTAAATTAAAACAGCATTTCCAATCTTATGTATGCATGTTAAATATTCAAATATGATTTTACAAGATTTAGAACTCTGTTCTTACACCAATGTTAAACTTTATCCACGTCTCACAATTGAATAATGGAGAGCCATAGGTGAATAAATCAAATTGTAATATTATTAATTATTCGGTTCTTAAAAAAAATATATAAAAATTCTGTTCATTATTCTAAGTCTTATTTAATCAATGAGTTTTGTAGTTCATTTAACTTTTCTAGTTTATGGGAATGTGTCAAATATTCATCTGTTTATGTTAAAATTGGATTACATTATAATAATTTTAATTAATTTCTATATCAACTTTTCATATCATATCTTAATAAAAATGTCTATAAAGAAAAAATAAACTAACATCCATCTTAAGCTTCTCCAATTCCTTCAATGTGTCCCTATGTTGTCTGTGCAAGCGGTCCAGCTCAGCCAACCTATTGTTAGCAAGTTCCCTTTGTTCTTCTAGTTCTGCAGCAACATCTTCCAATTTTGCACTAGCAGCAGAATGAGGGGCACAGGTTGTGCTGGTTGATGGCCCGGCACTGGCACCTCCCGATTGATGGTAACTCTTAAGCTTTTCTATTGCTTCGGCTAAGTGATTCTCTAGTTTGTCATTTCTTGATCTGACCTGGTGAATGTGGTTATATTATTAAATTATATGACTTATTAATTTAATCTTTTTTAAGGTCTTGCTATAACCATTTTAAAAGAATGCAATATTTAAAATGTTATATTATACACAATATGCTAGTGAACTAGTTCACTATTTCTGCATTGTATTTCAATTTTGCCATAACTACAACATTTTAAATAGCCAATTTAAGGACTTTTTGATTTCTTTGAACTCAATAAAAAGTTACAATTTCAAAATAAAATATCTTGTGCAGTAGGATAACCAAAGACAACCTACACAGACCTAAGACAGATAAATCCGAGTAGTAATAAATTCATAACTATAAAAATAGTTAAATCGTGCTTCCATAGTAAAAAAAAAAAAATGTCCATAGAAATACCTTCATTAATTCATACTGAAGATCATCAATTTGATTCTTTAATTCAGCATTCTCAGTATCACGGCTATTAACCGCGTCTTGTAGCTGTGCTACTCGAAGTGTCATGGCATGATGGCTTTCATGTAGTGTTGTACACAGCGCTTGAAGCCTCCTGTTCTCAGCTGTCACCTCGGAATTGGTACCTCTGATCACTTCATCTAACGCTGGAGCAGGTGTACCCTCTATAATAGAGTTAGTTTATTAGGTCTAATATGCTTCAAACTGAATAATTCATATAGCTGGGTGTTACTGCTTGTACTTTCTAATATCTTAACAAGAAATACATTTTAAAAATAAATTTATACCTATATGTACATATGGTTATTTAATAATTTACTGTGACAAGCTTAAATAGAGATAAATTTAGACATAAATCATAACCCTGTCCATTTCCCTCAATAGATCTCTCAACCTTGTAATTTATATAGTTTGGTAAATGTGATAGAATGTTATTAAATTATATGCAAATAAATAAAATCTAATGAAGAAATAAGTATAAAATGAAATTAATAGCACTATTCCTAATTATGGTCTCAAATCAATTTAATATAAATTTTAAACAAACCTTGAATTATCTTTTTTATAATAATATAGAATCATTATGGTTTTATAAATATTATGCACTTTTTCAATTAAACAGTATATAACTTTAAAATGAAAAGTGATAGAATGCAATTATTACCCTCTCCCTCTCCCTTAATGGCCCTCCAAATCTTGTCATTTCTTTGTTGTAATCTGTCAAATGCTTGTAAAACTTTGGCCACAGCTCGCTTGCTGACTTGCACTCTGTTGGCAAGCTGGGCATCCAGCTCTTCCTTATCCCATGTGGAGAGCTGCATAAGGAATGAAGTTGTTGCTTCATTCTCATCTATAACATGCAAAGTCGGGTTCAAAAACTGAAATAAATATTAAATCATGTGTACATCTTAGAAACTAAGATATATTGGAAACACCTTCAAGACAAAATTCAAGAAAATCATATTTTCATAAGGTTAATAGGGTTTCCATTGATGTTAGATATAAATTTACTGAAAATTTAGTAGTTAATTGCATATATTTAATCAATGATGGGCCTAATAAAGTTTAAATAAGAAATGAATATAAATATTCAACTAATTTTAATTACTTTTATTTTCTGATTCATCTGCTGTTTCCGCATCAAAACGTTGTAACAGTACCCTAATATCTTCATTTAATAAGTTCCAGTATCTATTTACGACACACAGAACAGCATCATCTTGTGTTTGCCGTTTTTCTAATTGTTCTATCCTGGCACGCAACTCTGCTTCACATCTGTGGCGTTGCTCAATTCTCTAAAAAATTACAAGAGTTCATTAATGTAAGATAACTTCTAGTTACAATTTTATACTGGATTATATTGTTTTGTAGATTGAATCAGAAGGCAGACTGTTGCCAAGTAAAGGAAGAAGTAAGAATATATGGCTAGCTATCAACGGAAGCCATAATCTAATTATAACAATATCAAAAGGTTAAAGCAGCAGTAGATTAGATTTACCTTTACTCTGTAGTTATATATGAATAACTAAGAGTTCTGTATGATAGATATTTAACAATCTAACTGCCCAAGGTTAACATAATGGAATCTAACATGCAACTTTAATGAATAACTGAACTTCCAATGTAGATTGAATTTTACAAATTGAATTGGTAGTTTCTTAAATTAACATGATACAATAACAGACTGTGATGTTATCATACGTATAAATAGAACATGTTAATACAATTTTTAAAGTTGAGTATTTGTAAATGTTTATGAGTCACAAAAACTATAGTCATAATATTAAATTCAATTATCTTCATTAAAACATTTTCATTTTAAAAGGGATCAACCTACTTAACACTATCAGATATAGTGAAAGAAAAAATACTAATCTACATGACAATGAGATATAGACATTGCCAGTAAATTGTAAGGTTTTAACAGCAGAAAGAAACAAGTAATGAAACAGCTGATTGTGACATTATTGTATAGAGTTATTAAATGTTTAAGTTCTTTAAATAGATCTTATAAGTTTATTATACCTGAGCTAACTTTTTGTTTTGGAATTGAAGGACTTTAATGTCCATTTCTTCAAGGGTAGATACTGGACCAATAAGGTGGGGCTCAAAGTGAACCTTTTTAATCGGCGGTTGATTACTGCCATTGCTCCCATCGTCTGCTGTACGTTTAGACATCTTGACCTGAAAATAGAAATAAATTATATGTGGTTTGTACTGAAATCTGTCCTATTGATTAGCATTATACTGATAAATAGTGTAGTACATTTTAGGTGTGAAAGATTCAACATTAAACATACGTATTAAAATTGTTCGGATATAATACATACCTGCTTGTCAATATTGACAAATTTAACTTTTTAGTTCTAAGGTAAATCTATAATAATTAGGAATTTACGCGAAAATAATGCAATATAAGTTCTCATTTTCTATAAACTTTATTCATTTAAGGTCGAATGAATTCATAAAACAATATTCAATTACAATGCCCATACCACCTCAGCCGACCTAAGTTTACCATAGATTATAATAACATTTTATGAACCAATGTCAAGCTGTCTTAAGGAGCGTCTGAAAGGCGTCATATAGAGGGCACTACAAGAGCTTAGTGTGTAAATAAATAAATAATTAATATTTTTACTATGTTTTAAAGTGTTATTCCACACTTAGGACAGAAAATACTAAACTTAAATTTAAAAAACGTATAAAAATTTTGAACGAAGCAGGATTTGAACCCGCGCCTCTGGAAAACCGTTCCAACGCTCTGACAAAAGTATGTTCCATGGCAAAATCTTTTCCCATAAGAAACAAAATAAAAAAATCCTCTGACAAAGTTTAAATGACATGGAACATAATAAATTGTGAATTTGGAAATACAAAAAATTGCAATTGTGAATTTAAATTAAATTGACGATATAAGATATTCCACAACCAAAACCCTAGCTTCCACAACTGTCGCTGAATCATTGCTAAAGGAGTGCGTCGACAAATGTAATATTGACTTTAAATTTCACTCAATCAACTCAGAAGACATTATTAAAACATAGATACCATAGATATCAAGAAAACGTCAGATCTATGGGGTATGTCTGTCAAATTGATTAGTTCTATAATAGACTCTGTTGCTCCTCATCTTGCTGATATATTTAATAATTGTATAGAGTATGGTGAGTTTCCTGACCTAATGAAATTTAGTAAAATCATACCTATATTTAAATCGGGTAGTACATCCGATCCAATCAATTTTAGACTTATATCACATTATCAATTTTTGAAAAAAATATTTTAAATCAAATATTAATACATTTTAAATACCATAAACTCATGCATAATAAACAGTATGGTTTTACTAAGGGTCGCTCTACTACCGATGCTGGTATAGCTCTCTTAAAGAGTATTTATGAGGCAAGGATCGCAGGATGCTCTTGGCATGTTTTGTGACTTGTCCAAGGCATTTGATTGCGTGCAGCACTCCACATTGGTCATGAAGCTTCACCATTACGGCATAAGAGGACGTGCACTCGATCTTCTGACTTCTTATTTAACTAAAAGGATTCAGAGGGTTGATGTGAATGGTAGGAAATCTCCTGGTTCCTTAATCAGTATGGGGGTCCCACAGGGGTCTATTCTTGGTCCTTTTCTCTTCTTAATACACATAAATGATTTACCATATTTAGTTGAAAAAAACCATGAGATAGTATTGTTTGCGGATGATACATCGCTACTTTTTAAAATGAAAAGAAGACAACAAGTATATGACGATGTAAACAATGCTCTCTTAAAAATAGTACATTGGTTGTGTGCAAATAATTTACTTTTGAATAGTAAAAAAACCAAGTGTGTTATATTCCGAACACCCAACACGAAAATTGTGAAAGCCAATGTACTTTTGAATGGTGAAGCCGTAGATCCTGTTGATTCAACGGTATTTCTCGGGATCACAATTGACTCTAAATTGCAGTGGGGACCTCATATTGATGGATCGGCGAATAGACTTAGCTCAGCTGCCTTTGCGGTTAAAAAAATCAGAACATTAACAGATGTGGAAACGGCTCGCCTCGTTTATTTTAGTTACTTTCACAGTATTATGTCCTATGGCATTTTACTTTGGGGAAATGCAGCCGGTATTCAATCAATCTTTGTCTTGCAGAAGCGAGCTATTCGTGCAATTTATAAATTAGGCCCAGAAGATTCATTAAGGGACAAATTTAAAGATTTTAATATAATGACCGTTGCATCGCAATACATTTTTGAAAATATTATGTATGTCAAGAAAAATATTAATGAATTTAGCAAAATCGGGGACATACATAATATAATATTAATACTAGAAATAAGTTTAATCTTAGTGCACCTATAACGCGATTGCATCGAGTTCGTAATTCTTTTATGGGTTAGGGTGTACGCTTTTCCAATAGGATCCCAGAAAACGTTCGAGAATTTTCTATTTCGCAATTTAAAAAGTTGTGAAAAGACGTATGTGTGTTAAGAGTTATTACCAAATTAACGATTTTATAAATGATAACACACCTTGGGAATAAAATGCTCGCTCCAGGCTATTTCAAATATATCATTGTCACAATTGATATTGATGATTATATGATGTAAAATTTTGATTGAAAAAAGAGATATCCCTCTGAGTTTCTTTCGCCGGTTCTTCTCAGGTCTGAGGCAGTAACTTTAGTGAACTGGTGGCAAATTGTTTGACGTTCAAAAAATGAAGCTTGTAACTTTTTATTTTGAATAAAAATATTTGTATTTGAATTTGTTTGTAATTAACTACGGCACCGTTTATATTTCATAACACACTTCAGTGTAAATAAAGTGTTTTATTTATTTAGATCTTATTTGTTTTAGCCTTGCTATAAGTATGAATTATTTCTTATTGACAAAGTTCGATTTATTTTAGAATTATCATTTCATTGGATTTGTGGTAAGTAAACGGTTTTATTTTTTACAAAACGTATAAAAAAAAATAACGTTAGCGGGATTTGAATTTCAGTCTCTTGGAAACCGCCAAGCACTCTGATCAAATAATCCAAACGTTCTCAAAATTTGAATATAGAGGAATTTGAATTCGCGCCACTTAAGCGTTTTGACCAACGAAACCATTCGTCCTCATCTACCTTCGTCGAAATTCTTTTACGCTGAGTACAATTATTTATGGTGTTACATCTCTGAAGAAAGATTTTTACAAATTTCCACTATCCAAAGATAATTTACTTAGAATTATCATTTGGCAAGAAAGAGTGATAAGTATTTATAAAATAATTTGAGAAAGAGCAATACTTTTTTAGAATACATAGCAAAATTTTATCTAAACGGGATTTGCCTTATACTCCTCTAGAAGTCGTTCTCGAGACTTTCTCATTCAGAACGTCAAATCCTGCTACATTCAAGATTTCATTTCTTAAAAAATATTTTTCTTCAATAAGTGTAGAATGACACTTTAAATTTGTCAAATAAAACTTTAAATTTTATCATACTGAGATATATACTATAAAAACATTGTTTACCTATTTAAGTATTACATTTCATTTTACAGTTACTAAAATTACAGATTACATGTATAGGTAATAAAAATTAGAAATAATAAATAAATAAATAAATAAATATATATATATATATATATATATATATATATATATATATATATATATATATATATATATATATATATATATATATATATATATATATATATATATATATATATATATATATATATATATATATATATATTGCCTTTATTGTGCGTTAGTTAAATATTTCATTTGAATAACATACATTTATAAAGATAGTAAAAATATATAAATTTGCTTGTAAAAGTTCACATAGTATATTTATTAACTATACATTATATTTCTATAATCCATCTGATCTTGGTACATTTTGAGAAAGACTTGATATTTTTTATCGTGGAATGGTTTAATTTGTTTGTTTGGATGGATAACGTCTGCTGTACCTCCCATGTTGTCTATAGCAGCTGGCACATTGTTGTAATATCTTGATGCACAAGCTCCTAAAATGGCCGCTCCAACTAATACAGATTCTTTCTCTTGAGGTTTTAACACCGGCAAGCCTACTGAATCAGCCTGAACCTGTATGAATAATGGATCCTTGGTGATACCTCCACATACCGGTAAAGATTTAAATGGTGCATATCCTTCTTTCAACAAAGCATCTATTATGTGTCTTGTACCATACTGAAAAAAGAAATAAACCTTTTTATTCCAAATCTTTGATCACATTTTAAATTTTGCAGCTACATGGGTAGTATAATTTTATATAATTAACTTATTAGTAGTATAAATGTTATTTGAATTGGATTTCTTTGAGAGTAGGTACAAAATATATATAAATAAATTATAAGAAGAGATCACATTGATATAAAACAATTCTACACATTACACATTTGTGTATGCGTACAACACAAAGCTGATCCTGTTGGTAGGATCTCTGATTGTGACAGCACTGAGTTTGTCATCAGATGTAATGATTATAATTGTAAATAATTTACACTGCCTCAAGTGATGACACAATAAACTTACAGAAAGTGCCTGCAAAGTTGCTAAGTAGAGTAATGCCAAATTTTCTTCATTATCATTTATTGATAGTCCAACGATTGCTCCTCTCATAGTAGGATCTGCTAATGGTGATCTATTTCCATGAAAATCTGGCCACACATGTAAGTCTCTAGCTAACAAGCTCACATCATTTACACCCTGGCTGTTTGCCATTTTCGATAATAATTTTCGTAAATGAGCCCTGACCCTGAAAATTAAAATATTAAATAAGAAATATTAATAATAAAGAACAAAATACAATATTTTAAGTAGTTAAGTTATTCAGAATAATATTTCATTTTGTTTAAAAAAATATTACATACTCTCCAGTGCTTAAATTATTCAATAATTTTGCACCAGCTGGATGACTTGCAATGATGTGATCTAAAAGCAGTCCTGATGCACTTTGCCCTGCCTCATTAAGCCACATATTTGGAACCATAGCACTAAAATAAGGACCCCAAATACCTTTCACCATTACAGGATTTATGCTTATAGCCATATGACACGTGGAAGTGCCACAAATTAGGCTTAACCTTGTAGACATGTCACCATCAATATCCTTCCCTTTCACTCCAACCATTCCTAGGCCTCCTGCATGAGCATCAATAATTGATGCAGCTACTGCTGTGCCAGGTAGCAGGCCTAGTGATTTAGCAGCTTCATTTGATAAACCTCCACAAAAATCCCCTGGCATTAAAACTCTCTTGCCAATTTTTAGGTAATCACCATCACATAAATCATCAAGGTCAATTTTTTTTAGGAAATCTACATTCCAACGGTGCCTAGCATCTGTCGTACATTCATAATTCCATTTACAAACTAGTGAACATAGCGAACGGCTTAATGATCCTGTAGCTTTCCAAGTAAGAAAATCTGGAAGGTCAAAAAAGATTCCATACTCTGACCAATTTTCAGGCATATTTTTTTTGAGCCAAAGAAGTTTAGGCATTTCCATTTCTATGCTTACTTTTCCCCCAACATATTTTAGAATATCATGTCCAGTTTTGTTTATAAAATCTGCTTCGGCTTGCGCTCTGTGATCCATCCACATTATTATGTTCCGTTCATCAATACCAGAATCATTAATTGCTTTTGGATTGCCATTTCTGTCTAATGCCACAAGGGAACAGGTTGCATCAAACCCTATACCCTTGATTTTTGTAGGATCTACATTATGAACAATGTCCTGAAATATAATTTTTAATATGGTAGACAATGGCATCTAAATAAAACAATGATACATTATAAAATATATAGTAAAAATCATACCTTTATAACAAATTCACAGCAGTGCCACACATCATTTGAAGATTGCTCAAAGAAGTCAGGTTTGGGTTTCCACGTTTGCAAATCTTTTATAGATGTTTTAACAACATGTCCCTTTTCATCGACAAGGGCTGCCCGGACACTGCCGGAACCGACATCAACACCTATAAAATATATTGCCTCCATATTTCAGGAATGTACTGAAAATAATAATTTTGAAATCCAAATTAAGTTTTGATTAAGGTTCTCTGATAGAAAGAAATAGGAAAGTAAGAAATTAGAATACTATTTTGCTTTTAACATACCTCGAACAATTTTGCATTATAATCATCAGAGTATTGTAATTATCAATAAACAAGTAATAAACTTGGTCGACCTTGGTTTATATAAGATAAGATGAGTTGAACGTGTCTATCAGACTTTATAGCTCCTTGAACTTTTGCATTAGTTAAGTAATAAGTTACATATTTAGATAGGTATAATTAGACGTTTTTTTCCAAAAAAATCTTATAATATGTAGTTTGATAATCATTATTTAATACCTATTTACTTATTTACGTAAATATGATATATTTAAAATATAAAGGGTTAATTAATTTTAATTGTGTTAAACTTGTTATTTTTTTTTATTTAACCTAATGTTATAGTACCTACATAAATAATTCTTAAAATCATAGTTTTGCTTATTAATTATTATCATTATGTAATTAATATAAATTGATAAAGATATATGCAATTTTTGCCTTATAAAATGCATTTTAAGTGTTTTTTTTATATTACATTTCGAAATAATACATTATTTACACTCTTTCCGAGATTAATTAAGCGCCACAAGCGCTTGAACTAGTGTTTAGTGAGTTTTCGCTAAGTTATATAACTAATAAAAATAAGCACTTCTTATAATAGCATCAAGGGAATTATCATTTATGTCGTATATTACGTTTATATAATAAATAAGTATAGTGTTCCAACTTATTTATTAATTAAACATTTTCTTCGACTTGTACATAATAATTTTTAATATAATGTAATTTTTATACAATAAGTTATGTATTTAGTTTATTAATAAACGCCTTCGACTTCTTCTTGTCGACGACATATTACAATATATAATAAAATCCTAAAAGTATATGTATATCACTCGATGCGCTTCATTACATTCCATTATTTTCTTATTTATTCTATAAGTATTATCATGTTCGTTGTATGTTCGTATATATATACTATGTTAATACAACAAGCTTTTTATAAATATGGATTATTTAATGAAATCTACATTATTTAGCTATAAAAGTTTGAGCATAATTTAGAAAATACTAAATTTATTGTCGTCCTCTCATTTAAATAAAACTATGTTAAGCGTATAAGCGCTCTATCGCGTAACGTACTAACCGTTCACAGGCGTCTAGAATCTAGACGCATCTAGACTCTAGGTTTATGGTTGGGAGCTGAACGATTGTAAAGGCTTGGAGCTTGTAGGCACCTATCAAGCCATATAAATCGTATTATCGAATCTTACTATGTCGGAAACTATTACAAGCCACGACAAACGGAATGTCGAAGTGTCTTAATGTCAAGGCTTGTGAAAGCTAAGCAAACTTTCACAAACGTGTGAATGCCTTTTTAAAGAAATATGAAATCGCATTTTAAAAAAATGTTTATTTCATGGGGTATAGAAACGTGTCAGTTTTGTGTAATTAATTACACTATACCCTACATAGAATGGATAATATAAAAAATTAAAAAAAAAATGATCAATTTCAAAATGTAAACAGTTAAAGTTTATCGATTAATCAACCCTGATCACAAATTAATATTATCTTTCATTTAAAAATATGACAGTAATACACAGCTTAGACATGAGAGTCTGTTGGATTGTCCTTTCTGACATATGTCATCGGTTGTCATTTGTCATTAACGATCCTCGCCGCATGTGGGTTGTTTATTTTAATTTTGTAAACAAGTATTATCATCATGTTATTTATACTCTAGATTTCCGTAGTATATGTGCTTTTTACACTAAAATATTTACGAAATATATTAAATAATGGTTAGGTTTAAAAATAGGTAATGTATATTCTGTTTTAAGTTTAAAATTGAGGAAAAAACGGAGTTTTTTAGCACTAAGTTCCCAGGTTCCCCATGATTACACCGCTATGTGCGGTATATAGCGTGAAGCTGAGTTCGAGTTTGTTATAAGTTAAGATTTTATCAAATTTATTAAAAAAATATTATATTTATTCTAGGTATATAACAGTAGAAATACAAGCACCAAATATACCTGATAGTAAACCTTTGCAATTAAAATCGAAATATTTTTATGATATAATTATTGCAAAAATTCAACAACTACATGGAGATTTTGGTGTAGCTGCAGTCAAAACTGGATTTGTAGCAAAATATTGTAATGAGAATACAAGAATAGCTATTTTAAGATCAAGACATGGACCACACAAATTTGTAACTAGTACTTTACCTTTTATAACAAAAATAGGAAAGCTTGACATTAACTTAAAAACTCTACATGTTGGTGCTACAATGAAACATAGTTTTAAGTTCATACAAAGATATCAGAAATCATATTTAGACTCTATGTGGGCTAAGTTGAAAACTGACAAAGAAAGAAAAGCTTTTGAGTTAGCTACAATGGATTTTACTAAAAAGGATGTATCGTTGAATATTGAGAATATTGGTAAATAATAAACCAAACACACAGATTGAAATATGAAAATGTTCAAATCTTAATAATAAACAAGTGGATAATCTTGGAGATTGTAATATATACATACATATTGTGATTTTTAATATTGTTTGGTGATGTTATGTTGTGCTTGTCATTTTTATTGTTAAAGCATTGTGGATACATTCTGCATTCAGGAGAATGATTATATATTTAAATTATTTTCATTTATTGACCTAACAAATAATGTAACTAAGGTGTATGATTTGTCATTCAACACATACAGGTTGAGTTATGTTAGACATATTGTGTATCTTATAACTGTTATATCTTAAAAAAATATGTTATTATATCTGTTACAATATTTCAGATAAATAATAAATATAAAATCAGCATTTGGAAGTAAAAATATAAATAAGAATATTGTATTGGTTTATCTTTCAATACCTTTCACAGGCTTTTCTTTTTCATTCAAATAATATTGGATTTATATAGATGTGTAACATTCATGTTTTTATATTTTTTAGTTTAATTGAAAAAGGATGATTTGATATTTGAAATAGTTTTATTTGGATATATTAAAAATCTATCATATCTGCTTTGGTACAGCACATTAATTATGAAACACAATTAATTACTGCAAAGCAAAATTAAATATTGACAGTTATGTCAACTTAAAATATTTATTTTGACAATATTACTACAATTAATTTATTCATTTAGCTGAAATCTATCTAAAACAATATCATTCCTCACTAACACATATACACTTCGCTTGTTAAGAAAATAAAAAAGTTAAATATATCATTTCCCCGAGTGGGGATCGAACCTACAATCCGTCACGTTAACAGTCGCTCGCTTGTGTCCCTGCGCCACGACAAGCTTTAATATTATATCATCTTAATAATAAAACAATTAATTTTCATCTTGTTAGTTTCTTCAATCTACGTAATCGAAGCAAAGTAAACTGTGAACAAATGACACGCCTATGCACCAAAAAAAAAGCCAAAATAAGATACAGAAATATCGCCGTCAAATGTCAAATTCATTACTATTCATTTGGTTCCGTTCCTCAAAACAATAAAGATTTGTTAATAATGTTTAGTGTGCTTCACTATATGAAGTTTTAAAATTGATATTTTCAAATAAATTATGTCTGTAACTAAAGCTGAAGTTCTAAGGCTGTATAAAAACCTACTGTTATATTCTAAGAGCTTAAAATTCACTGAGGTTTCATATTATAAAAAAAGAATAACCAGTGAATTTAAGAAAAATAAACAACTAGAAAGACCTGAGGATATAGCTTACGCTTATAAGGTATATAATATATTAATCACGTGATAAGGCACGAGTAGTTGTACCAAGCCTTGTCTAAATATAAATATTTTCCAAATTAAAATTTTTATTACTAACCTTCTAAGTGCTCTATATTATGTAATTTTTCATTTATCTCCTCAATAGATGCCTTCATAATCTTTGTTGATATATCAATTATTTTATTTATATTGCCAATGTTCTTATTATATTTATATATTATGTTTTATTTACATAATTTTCAATACATACATATATTTATTTAGCTTTTTTCTTACTTTCAGAAAGGAGAAGCATTATTACAAAGAGGCTCTATTGTTTGAAATGTTTAAAAGCAAAAATTTATCTTTTTTTGGAAGGTACTTAAATCCTTTCACCAACATATATGCACCAAAACATACAATTGATTATACACAAGTGCCTAAAATCAATGAATGTGACCTTGTAGAGAATTTTGTCAGAGGTTCAGGACCTGGTGGGTCAGCTGTCAATAAAAATTCTAATTGTGTAGTCCTCACTCATTTACCTACAGGTAATATGAAGATACAGCTTGTTAATTTTTGGGTAACATATATAGCAAAATTTTAGGGCTTTTCTATCTTTACACTTTAATATTTTATATATTTTTGCAAAAATTTTAATTTTAATATAAGAAAACTAAATGTTTAGATATTCCATTCTGCACTTATTGAACAAATTTGAGATAGTGTGTTAATCGGCAAAACTCAATACCAAAACACACTGTGGTATGTATTGGTGAGTTGTATAGTGAAGTTCTTTTTAAACTTTGTCAGATATACTACTAAATGTATGCTCAAGGAACTTGTTGTTGTATTAAATCAGCCAAAAGAGTGTGTACATATAACAAAACTTTTAGGTTATAAATAAAAAATATATTTTATCCCACAAAAAAATATAAATGAAGAAAGAGGAGATAGTAATCACATTTAATTGCTGAAAGCTCTGCCCCCACTAAAGCTTGTAAACAAAGAATATAAATGTTGAAATATTATGATCAGAATTCAAGTCTGGAGGCAAGGAAGAATAACATAATTTTACATTATATTAAAGAGAGGAAGGCAACGGCATAGGTCTAATGAACAAAGTACTGAAAATGTTAAAAGAATCCAATGCTCATGACCAACCTCTTTACCATCTTCATCTACCCCAAATAGTTTTAGTAATACAAACATATTACAACCAGCAATTTGAATGATTTAAATTAACTCATTCAAAACATGAAATAAAAAGAATTAAAAAGTCATTAAAAAAGTAAATGAGGCTATCTTGTAAATTACCAAACGTTTTTAACTATATTTACGCTTAAAAAAATTAATTGGGATCTGAGTATGACTGAAGCTAGAAGAATGGGAAACAATTTATAGAACACCTGGAATATTTGTTTAATCCCATGGGAAAGACTGTAGGCAGTTGTGGTGTAAGATTTATCATCAAACAGCACCTAATTGCCAGGATAGATGCTTTCCAGCCGAAATGATGAGCTTTACAACCGAAAGCAGCCAGGAATATCCAGATCCACTCGCCTATTAACTATATAGAAATGTTGTACTATCCTATGAAATACAATTCTACAGCATCTCTGCAGGATCTTAATAAATGGTAATGATATGTGAAGCAAATTGATCACACTAGGGTATGCTTATATTGTTATTCCATTGCTTGCTACCTGTCCTGTACCTCCGATAGCAAGATGTGACAATTGTGGCATAGAGTGGCAAACAATAGAAGAGAGTGGAAAACAGATTTATAGTCCTTGAGTATATCATAAATAGTTGAATCTAATTGAAACTTAGATAGTTTTAAATAGAAATTATTAGTAATTTATTGTCAGCTCAAACAATTTGAAGATCTTGAATAAGGGCTTTGTTACTATTACACCTGCTGCTTATTTTTCGAGATATGGTGTTCTAAACATCTTATAAACTTGCAGAAATGAAGCTGATTAAAACATAAACATTGCCATGATTGGATGTAATTTTTTTTTTATTGCATACCTAAAAAAATATATGTAACAAAAAGCTGCTTTTAATATGTGTTAACCATTGAGGATATTTTTCTTATCACCAATTATGTACAAACATGTTTTGTGTGTTTCGCTATGAGCGAAGCATTGTGGCAAGAAGAATCTGAGAGCCTAGTATTAAAACATTGTTCCTATTAAAAAAATCCATTCCACACTTTTTGTCAAATTATCAAAGTATTCCACATAGGGGATGTTACCAAAACAAAAATAGGATAATATTAAATATTCCATTCCCTCGAGCAGGAATTGACTCTAGATCAACGTTTACAGTCATATGCTGGTGCCCCTGCATAACGAGGACATCAAATATGTATTAATAAGGATTTTTTCTTTACATTTTCAGGAACTGTTGTGAAGTGTCATACGAGCCGGTCTCAGGACGACAATAGGAAAACTGCTCGTGAAATGCTAGTGACAAAGTTGGATGAAATTCTAAATGGTGAAAATAGTGTAGCTGCCCAAAGAAAGAGACTAGATGAGCAGAAATATAAAAAAACTGAATATAAAAAGAAGAAACGAGCTCAATTGAAAGAAGAGTGGAAGAAACGGGAAGGCTTGCTTTAATATATGAATTTCAGTTGTTTTGTTCAAAGTAAAATGATTAGAAATGCTAACTGAATGAATGCTAAATAAATATATGGAAAAATAAAGATGTAACTATTGTAGAATACAAACACTTATAGTGATATCTCCGTTTCATAGTTTAGTAGATTTAAAAATGTGTTAATATTAGTAATATTAAAAGTCTAAAAGATATTTTTATTTTCTTTTTACAGTTGTGTGTCTGTAGATACTATTTTCATTTAAAAATTGTGTCGGTACGGTAAATATATTGGCGTAAAATATAATGTAAATAACAAGTACCTTTTTTATTGGACTGGGCATGACGTAGGCTAACTATGATGAGTATGTTTAATTGACATTAGTGACATTAGAAACAGGTTTTTCAGCCGAAGCCGAAACCGAAACTGAACTTCCAGCCTCACTGTTAGTGTCGGCCGAAACCGAAACCGAAACCGAAACTTACCTAAGCTTACTGAAATCCAATGTATTTTAATGTTTTTGTACAATTGTTTGCATATAGTATTGATTGTTAAATTCAAATCAAAGTATTCTTTATTCAATTAGTCCATTATAAGCATTATTCAATTGTTAAGTTGCATAGATATGTCTGTAGTTTAAATTGATGAGAACAGCCGGTAAAAAAATCAACAGTTGCTCTTTTTAAAGTATAACTAAAGTAAATGTATAACATAAGTAGCTTCCTGACTGAGTACCAATAGCATTTAATCAGACGAACTCTTATCATGGTAATAGTCTTGAATTGAATATATTTTTCACTTTCACTTTTAATTGTTGAAGTGGTGAACCTGAAATCACTTGTGGAATTTTATTATACATACGTGAACGATGTCCCATAAAAGATTTACTAAGTTTTTAAAGACGAAACCTAGGAGTGTTCAGCTTGTTTACTACTTCTACTTATTTCTTGTATTAATATCATCTCTATCACTTCTTCTTAAATAATTGTGAATATTTTTGCAAACAAGTAATATATTATTATATAATATATGTACCTACTTAAATGTAATCATATAAACATATTCCCAAGCACCCATGCTGCAAATGGGGCAAACTGCTCTTTTTTACTTACAAATATAGCTCTCCTGCAGCATTGCCCCAATGTAATATTTCAATATGCTATAAAATAACTAAACTAGCGGAGCAGTATCAACATCCGTAAGCTGTCTCACATTTCCAACAGCGTAAGCAGCGGAGCACAATTTGCCCGCAAGAGAAAACAGATGGGGCCCTCATTGAAATTTCGAATCTGGGGTTGACCCAAGAATATCGCAATGTTATAAAATTATAATCGCGAACCTGGATAAGTTGATAAATTTAATATAATTCCTCACATTTTTATTCATATTATAGCGAACTACTCGAGTGGCGGCGCACGGCCATTGTGGCTAAACACGATAATTGACGAATGCTCCAGTTTCGGTTTGGCCGAAAGTTTCGGCTATTTTCTGGCCGAAACCGAAACTATGGCCGAAACTAGAATTCTTGGCCGAAACTGGAAGAAACCGAAACCAAAACCGAACTTTCGGTGGGTCAATAATTGACATATAAAAATTGTGAAGTTGATTTCTCAAGATATAAAATTAATGATTTAAGAATTTTAAAATTTAAGGAATATATATTATAAAAAATGAAATTTCGTCCTATATCGTATAAGTAGATATATCTTATATCTTATTTTTTTTAAATGTGATTAAATATAACTTTATCAAATCTGTTGACATCGAAGTTTAATATTTCTTAATAGTTTTAAGGCTGTTAATTATCATAAATTTTGTACTTTTTTAAGAAAACTTATAAAATCAAATCCTGTGCCTCTTTGGAAACTGTTGAAGGGCTCTGACCAACTAAGCCATAAGTCCTTATCTAGGTCGAAATTCTTATAGGCTTATTACTCATTTATGATTTTTACAAATTTTATAAGACGCACTCTAAAAATGTTGTTTAAACATTTTTTTATAATTTAAATGAAGGAATTCAGTAATTATCGATGTAGATTGCATTTTTTGACTATAGTCATTTTTGAAGTGAAAAGAACTCTACAGGCAATTATATATTTTTTTATTTAACATTTTTTACCTCGGTTGACCTTCGAAAACACAGTATTGACGATACTGGAGGAAGGTCACGTAAAAAGCATGAGGACCCCGGAGGGTATGTATGAAGAGGTTGATGACAGTGGACGAGGCGAAAGAGGTATACCGAGACCGTAGTGTTTGGCGCTCCGTTCTCTCTACCTACCCCGCTAGGGATATAGCGTGAACCTAAGAAAGAAGAAAGAAATATTTTTTTTTTGTGTTTTATTGTTTTTTAAATTCGTACCGTACGTTCTTAGGATACAAAATTAAGTGACATTATGGTTAAGATTTTACATTTTTGGGTTACACACATGGGTGTATTTACCTTAGGGCCAGAAGGGCTATAGCCCGGGGCGGCAGGTCGCGAAGGGCGGCCCAGGGGCTGCCTGGGCTTCGGTATGCACGTTTGATAAAATACAAAAAATATTTTAGGACATAAGCCTAGAACGCCCCTGAACCACCTATCTACGTGTAAATTTCATATCTGAAGAATTCGAAATTCAATTGAAATATGCAAGCTGCCCTTTGTCCTGAATCGGTTGAACCGTCTATTTTTTTTCGCCTCGGTTTTCTTTTCACATTTAAAATTTTGTCCACAGAAAAATAATGTAAAATATAAAATCTATATTTTGTTTTGTGTTCTTTCATCGTTTTTATTTTTTTTCTTTCGATGGGGTAGTATTCTGTTGTCCCTGCGACCTCTACAGCGTCACCGGTTTTGTTAAAGGCCGAGCTGGAAGAGCTATGATCTTGAACTTGTCACCAGATTGAGTGACTCAAAGAGTAACTACGAAGTTGCAAGAGCGCCTCTTGCGAGACTCGAACCTCCAACTGCGAACTTCGTTTGTAGTGAGGCCCCCCTATAAAAACAAAGTTCGAAAGCCGAGCTTTGCTTCGCTTGGCCCGAGCTAGGCATACTGGGTAGGGCTGTGGATACCCTTTTAGAATTTATTTTTGGCACCCTCCTGCGCCTAGGCGCGCTTGGGCTGCTGTATAACTGGGACCTCGTCTCCTCCGGCGGAGACGGTATGTGTATCGTCCTACCTACTTGTTTCACTTTATTCGCGACTGTAATGGGGTCAGCTCTATCGAATAAAACATTGCGTGGTCTACGGTAGACCTTACGGAATAATTCCTTAGCTACGGGGAGCGGATAATCGCAGGCTTTTACCATCAGGGTGTTCGGATAGGCCGTGGCCTTTTCAAAGTAGCTACTGAACAGATTCCTGCAGTGCTCTTTTTTCGTTCTATGTTGCGCATAAACCAAGTAGCTCCTGTGACAATGCGCAAGATTTTGTTTTGCATAATTTGAAAACGACGAAGGCTAGTGTGTGCGAACACTACACTGGCATATATGAACATTGGCCTGATACAGGTGGTGTACAGGCGGATTTTATTTCAAAGGGACATTTTAAATTTGGCACAGAACAGCGGTTGTAGGCAAGAGAGTACGTACACGTACGGACTGGGCTCTTAGTCCATTGTTATTCAATGTAGTGTTAGATACTGTCGGCTCACATCCAAGACCAGCCTCCGTGGCTGATGATGTATGCCGATGACATATCACTCACTGACGAGAAACGGCTGATGCTAGAGCGTAAAGTGATTGTAAATGGTACGCTTGAGAACGGTGGTCTTAAACAAAATGTGTCGAAGACCAAGTACATGGCTTGCGGGAGACCGGACTCAAGCACTATCCATATAATCAAGCCAATCCAAAACCAGCCGCTAAGTCGGAAAAGTTCAGGTACCTCGGATCCGTTATGCACGTGTCTGGAGGCATCAATCACGATGTTCATGGTCGGATAAGCGCTGCCTGGGCCAAATGGCGAGACGTCACTGGTGTGGTCTGCGATCGCAGAATACCGACCAAACTCAAGAGGCTGATATACAAGAGCATCGTTCGACCTGTTATTTTATACGGCAGCGAATGCTAGCCAGTATTATCTCGACACACTCAGGAGCTTCATGTCACCGAAATGAAGATGCTGAGGTGGATGTGCGGCGTAAAGCGGCCTGACCGCATACGTAACACATCCATTCGAGGTAGTCTTGGAGTCCGTCGCATAGCGGATAAGCTCCAAGAGCGTCGCTTGAGATGGTATAGCCACGTTGCGCTCCGGCCTAAGAACCATGTCGGACGCAAGTGCCTTAATATGTCTGTCCCTGGAGTGAGACCTCCCGGACGCCCAAGAAAGTGCTGGTTGGATGTCGTGATGTTGGATATAAGAGCCAATGGTCTAACCACTGAGGACCTAAAATCATCCTATCATGCTAAGTGGAGTAGGCTTAGTAGGAAGGCAGACCCTGGCACAGCAAGCCGGGATTAATGCGAGGAAGTCGCTGGTACGTACGTCGCTTTCCGGCGTACGTATCTCATGTGCTCTTAGAAATTGAGTTTGTTATCCAGGATTACTCCTAGATATTTGGCACTCGTACTTGAGGTATGATTTTGCCTTGCAGAAGAACTGAGGCATGCCATTCGTTTGGGCGAATGGGAAAGAATACTGATGTACTCTTTTTAAGGCTAACTTCGATACACCATTTAGCCAGGTGCCCAGCCTATTGGTGGCCACCTGTAGGCGATCGGCTAACAGAACTGAATTGAGGCGCAGATGGCAGTGTCGTCCGCATAAAGGGCTAGGTTGGTCAGTGGAGCTTTTGGGATGTCATGTGTATACAAACTGTACAGAAGTGGCGAGAGTACAAAGCCCTGAGGAACACCGGTTCTTATAGGGCGTCTACTAAACAGGGTACCTTCGACCCGGAATCTGAAAGTGCGATTCGATAAGTAAGCTTGTATGATGTGCACGACTTTATCTGGCATCCCTTAACGTATGAGCTTGAAAATCAAGCCACTATGTCAGACTTTATCGAACGCCTTCGCAACATCTAGGAAGATTGCCGCAGACGGCATTTTGTGGTTGGAATGAGAGGTTCTATGATCCAGAATATATTCTGTGATCCTATGGACTTATTCATTTCTTGATAGGGCGGAAAGTTACAGTAGCCTGGGGGGCGCAATCTTAAAATACGCCCTTGGTTACACATGTGAGGCATCTACGGAGGAGGTTATCTACAGCATATTTATAATCATGGGTATCAACTCTGCTAGCATTTTAAACCGAAATATCTGTGTACTGTGTGTTGTTTAATAGAAATAAACTGACTGATTTGTCTTACTTATATTGTTTGATAATGCGTGTAGGCCAACCGGTCTCTTTGAAATGTTATTTCTTATTTACGAAAAAAAAATTAAGTTTTAAAAAATTAAGCGACTGCTTAATTTTAAGTTAATAAGGATTTCATTAAAATATCAAATACATTTTCATAATAGATAATTCTATAAAAAAAGAACTGTAGTAACTTTTTGGCGGCAGCGCACCGTTTTGTGTATCAACTAATCAATAAATGGTTGGCACGTGGAAAATCGACCCTCTTGCCTAGATATCTACTAAGTATGTATACACATTAATAATTCGAGTACTCTCTTACTCACTCAGTTTTACACACTCACTTACGCTGTATCCCTCTCGTGAAATGGGTAGATGGGAACGTATTAATAAGTTCCGTTGGTCACTGCGTTGTTACCAGAGCGAAGAAATTAAAATATTAAATATTTAAATTTAAAATATAAATATTTCATTTCTTCCAGTGTTATCGAACCAACAACCTGTTTGGAGTAACATGCTAGTGCCCTGCTGCGCCACGACGAGCCTGTAAATAAATTTGTTTTATATAATTGAAATACTTTTAAAATAAAATGTACATCTAATTTGTTTGGTTTTATTACCCAACAACAAAGTAATTTATACAAAGTACATGAATAGTTAATCAGTTCGAGGAAATTCCAAGCATTTCAATTAAGGTTTATTAGACGAAAGTTGGGTCGGCTTCTGAAGCAAAGAGAAGCAGTATATAGGTATATACATATATCCAAGGGCGACCAACTTTGACATGTCTTTGTAAAGGTAGAGCCGGTTTAAACGTAAAGTTATAGCTGCCTTATACTGTGTAATATAATACAGTGATTATTATATATCTATCCATATACGAGAACGAGAAAATCTTCAGAAAGTTAGGATTTTGTACTGAAACATATATTTTAGTTCTCTACAAATTAGTAGACTCGATATATTAATGTGCTTAGTAACCTCGACTAAAAACATCTTGTTAAAGTTAATACAGATTTTCTTGTGGTTATGTTAATAATAAATAACCAAGTGATAAAAACCATATTGTGAATATTATTTCATAAACTGTTATATAAAATTATTATAGATGTAGTCAATTAAGTAATTATTTATAAATTAAGCTAGTAAATTTTATTTTGGTGAAGCTTTTTATTTAGATAGAGCTTTAAATAATCTGTTCAAGTGTGAAAGAGTCACGTCATTTGATAAACAAACATTTAAACTTTGAAATATAACTCACAAAGTCACAACCCACATGAGTGTCCCTTGACAAAATGATCCCTTATTGATTCATGCTGCTGTCTTAAATGAAGATTGATGCTATTTTTTTTTTGTATCAAAAATATATTTAATAATGTACAGCAACAAAACTAATTATATATTCAGCGTTATCTGTTCATATTATATATTCACATACCCTCATCCTTTATTTTATTGCTAAGTTATAGTTTAAACTTTAAATCCTAAAGCTTTAGGTAATGTATAAAGTAGACGTGGGCTTGCTCCTCTTACGGCGGATATGTGTTTGAAGGGCTTAAGAAAATCTGTGAGACATCAATTTACGATTTAGAATATAAATAACATAACACACATCTTATATTTGAGGTAGCCCAAATATGCTACACTGTTACATTATTATATTATAAAAATAACACTGTTATATTATAAGAAATATTAAAAATATATACATACAATCAAACCGAACTTATAAATTTTAAATAGCTCCCGCCTAGAAAATCACCATTGTACCTGTGCAAAGCTCTTAAACTGCGAATCTGATGCTTTTCGTAAAACAGCCAAAACGCACCGCGATGAACGAGGCTTTTGATAAAAATACACTAAGCTACAGCACATGCTACAGCGCCACGGATAGAGAAATCAAACTTATAACACTTCCTTTTTGCGTCAGGGGGTAAAAATTTGTAAAATACAATTATATCGAGGTAAACATTTCATAAATAAACTTAACAACAAAAACAGGACATTATTATGTGAATATATAGATATCTATAAAATTACGCATCTTACCAGATAAAGCCGAGGTATAAAATAATAAATGAGGTATCACGTAAACAGAAACCAATAAATTACGATCAGAGAGAATGAATTAACAGGCCTACTCTTAATAATTGCACGACCAGTGCCTTGTTCGACCTTGACCTAAATATCAGGGTTCTCTGTGCTCTACAATATTCCCGGCTCGGATTCAAAATGCGATATAAGCTTAAAGAGGGTGGGTAATTACGGTAAAACGTTGTTGTCTCTGATGCATACGGTTCTATTCACTGAGAGTTCAGTAGTACTATAATATAGTACTTAATTAATGCAATTGCTCACGCTTATGGCCGTTGTGGCCCATTGAGAATAAATATATTGGCATCGTCTATTATGCGATAAGTTGCGGGTTTGTGTTACAATAAAGGTGTTAGGTCATTTCCATTTCAATATTTGAAATGGTAGAAAGATTTTTCTATACTTCTCATTCCAAATAAGGATATAATTTGCTGTTTTTAATCTCATTAATAGTTGAAGCAAATTAAGATTAACTTAAAGTAATTTTTTAATTTTTTTTTTCCATATTTTGGAAAGAATATTTATTATATGTAAGTTGGTACAGAAAGCTGAACTTTCGTACTGGGGTGAGTCATCACAAATAGTTTAGCTAAAAATGTTTTTTTTTAATAAATTCATTATTATTATTAATATATAAAACACATTAAAATCATTTTATGTTAATAATTAATTAATCTGATAATATAATATGAAGAAAATGTTGTTTTTTTTCTTTCACTATTACTGATTAAATATATTTTTCTTATACAATAATCGTGCCAACTTTTTCTTTCCATTTAAATTGATTGAAAAAAATAAATATTAAAATTAAAAGACATGACGTTGCTAACAGAACAAGATTATATCATATCAAGATTATTGTATTGACGTCAAATAAAGAATGCGCCACCCGTCAGACAAAAAGCAATACTACCCGGTTTAAGTTAAAGAAGAAAGAAATGTTGGTATATGGCAAGCTTCAAGCCGTCGCCAAAGTTGCACTATTTGTGTACACTCACAGAAATAAAAAGCTCAGCTGTTCCTCGTTGACTACATGTCATACAATATTTTTTTGCTCTTTTGTGTACAAATGACATATACAAGTTACGAGGAAGCCTTGAGACTCGTATATCTTTATTCCATGGTGTCTATAATATTACGTAATATGAATAATTTATGATTTTGACCCTTGACGCACCTACTACTCTATTTATGTTATCGTTTGCTCGCTGCGTTTGCCTTTATCATTTTAAGTATAATAACTTTAAATAATGTTAAGTATTTAACTGCAAACGCGATGGTTTTGAGTTCAATCTCTACTCGGTAAAATTAATCATGTTTATTTTCTGGCTTTGACATATTTACTTATTTTGTTACATAATAAGACAGGTACTTATATCATGTTAAATTTATGATTTCGATAATAATAATTATTGTTATTTATAATTCAACTTTTTTTTCCATAGCTACACCGTGAAACTATAAAATATTGTTGTTATTGACAATGATTTGCTTTTCAAAAATAGCATAAATTGATTATAATCATATTTATGATTTATACTAACCCACAGCCCTTTACAAACAATATACATGTTTATATATTTTCTTATTTTTGATTCATGTCATTATATTATATATTTTTTAATATTTTCTTCTCAACGTTGGTATCGCTGTGTAGTGTAGAAATAAGCTTGAGTCAGTATAAAAATAAATACAAAAGGAATTGAAGAAATGTTCTAAAAATAAGCTTTTGTAGAAGACTGCATCGACAAGGATTAGTGTATTCTCGGCACTTCAACGAATGGAAGTTCCAAGAAAATATAAATGTTATAGTTTTTCTTTCTGATTTCTGATCTCTGATGATCTTTAGTATCATCTAACTCAGTAATTCAGGTTTAAACATCGATTTTCATTTATTATAAAACATATGGAGATATAAAGTGTGTTAAAGTATTTAGTGATATTAAATCACTTTTAACGTAATTTCAAATGTGCACGAGAAACGATTGTCCATTTAATTTGAGACGAATAAACTTATAGGTATGATTGTTTGTGTTTACATGTGTATGCAGTTTAAACGCATGAAGAACGCTTCTTGCGTCTAAATTAGCTAAACAGTTATATTATAATTAATTTTCTCACCTTCACGCTGTATCCCGCACGAGGCAGGGTAGGCAGAGGGAACCCGGGAACCTAGTGTTAAGACACTCCGTTCCACTTCCGTTCCCCACTTTCCGCCGAATTTGAGGCACATTATATGTTGAGTGGCGGAACTCAACGCCGCGCTTTGCCTTATTACCAGAGCGAAGCTAAATGAAACATTAAATATATAAATTAAAAATATTAAATGTTTCATTTCCTCGACTGGGGATCGAACCCAGAACCTGTCGGTTACAGTCATACTCGTGTGCCGCTGCGCCACGACAGGCCTCAAAAAAAATATATATACTTATATAAGTACTAAAGTTATAGTAAAATTTACAATAACAATTTCATATTTTGTAGAAATGGAGAATTGAAATTATTATTATATTCTACTCAACTTATAGATAACAATAATATTACTCTATAGTAACTATGTAGAAGTAAAGTACAATCCATTCTGTAAAATATTTTATACCTTTTGTAGTTTAGTTTTTGCTTTACAATGATTGTTTTGTAGATTTATTTTTTATTTAACTTTCAATGTTGATAATTTATTTGAGGTTTTTCTTGTAAAAATATTTATTAAAAAAATACAAACCTAAATGAGTCACTAACAGCATAAGCGAAGTGTACTTAGAGTCAAGACTCTCCATTCTCCACTATCCGCATGGACTAGACATCCTCAAATAACACATTTTATAACGTAATGTACCGTAATACGTTTTTTCAATTTAACATAATGAACTGATCATGTTATCACTTTGTCTTACATTTATATTTTCTTTGTTCATCAGAAATAGTTTTTTTGCTGGAATATTCAAAAATAAATGTTTGACGGATTTGATCCGATTTACTTAATAGGATTCGCCATACTTCTAACTGAGAGCTTTGGTCTGTTACAATATTGCAATTCGCTTTTAAGCTTATTGGAATTCGTTTATACTCCGGCGAGCTCTTAACTTACAATGTTTGTGGTTTATTATGTTAAGATGTTTAAAATACAAAAATATATATATATTTTTTAATTTTACTATAAGTAAGTTTGATTAGCACGCGACAGGTTGTAGGTTCGATCCTGACTCGAGGAAATGAAATATGAGATATTTTTTTTTACTTTCTTCGCTAGTAACAAGCCTAAGTGGGGCGTTAAATTCCGCCACTCAATACGCAATACCTCGAATGCCGCAATGCCTCCGGCGGAACGTAGAGAACAAAAGTGTCTTCATGGAAACGGAGTGTCTAAACACTAGGTTCTCAAATTACTTACTTCGTGAAGCTAAAAAATAAGTTTCTTTAAATGGCCTGCAAAGTTCTATTTTAACTCTAATTTTTAAAAGTTTAATCTGAAGTGGGATAGTGCTCAGTCAGGTGGTCAGTGTTATCACTTTATAGCCAGAGGTGCCAAACCATATCTATATATAGGTCTATAAGTAAAATCATTTGTTTGTTCATTAGATTCATTATTACTTCTGACGACGAAAGTAATGATGGATCTTGGTGGTGGCTAATGGCCATGCGTCTTTAGATTTTTAAAGTAATATTTTTTATACTACAGAAAATAAAGTGAAATATGCATGGGATGTACTTGTACGCGATATACACAACTGATTTTAGATTTTTAGATTCAAAAAATTGAAAATAACATGAATTTTTGTCACGTTTGTTCTAAATCCATTTCCAGTACAATACCTGTTTCAATTTCAAACTCCAAATTGAAGTGAACTAGTAGAATTTCTATGTAGAAATAGTTTTAGTTTCAACTATGTATCAAACTAATTTCACAGTAAATACTATGAATGACATTTTGGATTTAGTCGTTAGTTAAAGGAGAAAGAATTTTGGTAATTTTACCTGTGTATGACTTTCATGAAATAAAGGCAATCGAGGATAATCATCAAAAAAATAAAAGCCTTGACCCGCGTTAATACAATAAAAATAAAAACAGCTTTATTCAAATATTTTTTTTATAAATTTAGTCGCTAAGACTTCCCGCTAAGTAATCTAAGATACTTGTGTTGCGAATGGCTCGCTTCTCCGTTGTATACATTTCGGCTTAACTTACTGTAAATAAAAATAAATACATAGTAAAAGTACACATTTATGACAAAAAATTACATTGGAAATTGATAAACTTATGTGATGTTAAAGGATATTATCAAATTTACTAAAAAGGAGTTACTTTAATACTGTTCTGTCTTCACCTACTTCGGACGAAGTTTTTTTAATTTACAATTTAAATAAGTAGTGTTTATTTAATCCAAAACTAATGACGTTTAACCAACAAGATTCAGAAAATAAAAAAAAATCATAAAAAAAACAATAAATCAATAATCTTTCTTTAATTTCTACATAAAATTGGGGACTAGTACGTTATAAAATCAAAGTGGTGTTGGTACGTTATCAGAGTGATGTTGGTACGCTATGTAGTCGATATTTTTTTAAAGTTATGTGACTAAAAATATATTGATTGTGGTATCTGTGTTTATTATTTATTTTCAATATAAATGTGCATCTAATAATATACTTGTTTTTGTCTTATTCAATATTTAAAAGATAATATCTAAAAAATTATAAGTTTTAAGATAGATTTATTATTTATTTATTTTTATCTACTTACTTAAAAGTTCTTTGAAATAAATAAAATATTTTAGGAACGAAAAAAACATAATATTTACTTTACAGCCGGAAAAAAATGCTGTTTTTTTACTTAAACAAAATTATAATGCTCTTTGATCTCTTTAGCGAAATTTTACTTCGAAAAATTCTTTGTTATACTTACCTTCCATGAGTTCCTTAAGTAATAAGATTTACGTAACCTCCAACGATATTTTTACTGTCTTTTAATTTTATTTAAAGAGGTAGGCTCATTAGTCTACATATACAGCTTCACAGCTGAATAGCAATGTGAAGTAAACATTTACCTTTAACAAGCAAAGGCATATTATATCTATTAAAAATAATCGAAATATTACATGTTAAACTACCTTTTCTTTATGTCAGATCTTAAAAATGTTAATCAATTAATTAATAAAATTACGGCAAAAATTTTAAACATATACAAATCACATTACATAGAATATTGTTTAGGCCGTATAAAAATTACAAAATTTTAGAGACGAGGAGAAGATTGTAAAAGAAATAATTATTTTTATATAGACGTGATCTATATTTACTGACGTAAGGCAAATATGTATATCGAATTCGAGAGAGGTAAGGTAGTTTCAAGGAATACAGAATCGAGATGTAAATTGCAGATGAAAAACAATATTTTTACCTTTAAAAAGCTACGTTATCACAACTTATATATTACTGAAACTTGTGACTATCATATTATATACTATCTTGTGACTATCTATATATTTATGAGTATTGTTTATTTGAGTATTAACGCTGCGTGTGTATCATTACGAATGAAATATTTTGATGTTATATTTATTAGTACCTACAATTATCGACACAATAAAGGACTTAAATAGTAACAGTTGGGAAAGGTAACTAAAAATTAAAGAACTTGACTTAAACGTAACGTATGTAACTTAGTTTGTTTTTTTATGACTTTTTTATTATGTTTTTTTATATATGCTTTGTAGAATATTACTCTGATGTCATATAAAACAAATCAAACGCTTTCCATGGGCCAAAACTTTTCTCAGACGCTTTAAAGGTCTAAGAAAAATAAATGAAGCTAATTTATTTTTATATGTCTTGATTTATATGTTATTAAGATAACTATTACAATTTTATATTTAGTCAGTCAGACAAATTGCAATGACCAAACATCCCCTAAACGTAGAGCACTATGCGCAGGCATATCGGAGTAAAATATCTTATTATTTGAAACATAATTACTGCTTTTATATCTATATGACTAAGATAAAATTTATAATTAAAGTAATAATTATTCATTTAATAAATTGCATGTTTATAGGGATTTTTTTTTGTAGCAGTTGTGTGTGATGAAATTGAAAATCGTCCATGCACTCTGATTTATTTTAATTCAACTCGCGTCTAATCAATGGGCGTATAATAGCGGAAATTACTTAAAATCTTCCTATAAAGATGCTAACAACATAAATAACAAGCGTAAAAGAACTGCGACGTACCTTGTTGAGAACGTATGACTTAGCGGTCAGAGCGTTAACATTTTTATACGTTTTCTAAATAAGTAATTGCGGATGTGGTTACCAAAAGCTTTTAAAAATTCAAATTAGTCTAAACTTTTTCAATCAAATTTTCGCAAAATTTGACACGTGCTTGTTGTAATATCACAAACTTTTTAATGGCAGTCCACGGGAATAATGTGTTGCACGATATTAAATGGGTAAAGGTACTCTAAACTTTACGAAAGCTAAATTAACTTAAAATTAACTGATTTAAAATTTCTGATTTTCTATTTAAGCTTTCAGTTTTATGTACGAGTAACTGTAAACTGTAACTGTAACTTTTTGTATAACAAATTTTAATTATACCTATACTAAGCCAAAATTATACAATTTATAAAATATAGAAATAAAATTTTTCTAGCTGTATTACATAATAACTATATAAAAAAAAAATATTATCATTCTTAATTTAAAGCAAGCCCTGCTCGAGGCTAATTGGGTTTGTTTCATTAGAAACGCGACTTTATGAATAATTATTATTACATTAAGAAGTTAAAGAAAAAATATGCCTCTGTAAAGTAATGGACACTGAACGCAATGTTAGTAGGTACATTCATATAACAAATTGGAAATCTAAAGAAAATCGGACTTACATCCTACTCTTGAAAATAATATTTTTTATTTATTTTAAACGCATATTATTTTTTCAGTTTCATGCTGAATCCTGCACGTCTCAGGGAAGGCAGAAGGAACTTAGGAACCCAATATTAAGACACTCCGTTACGTTACACAAAATTTAAGGCATTTTGTGGCAGAACTTAACGCCAGGCTTTGCGGTGTTGAGCGAAATGAAAACAATAATATTTAATTTAAAAATATTAATTATTTTATTTCCTCGAGTGTGTATCGAACCGAGGCGTCGAACATGGCGCTAGCACACGCTTGTGTGCTACCACACCTCATGCCATGTTAGGCCTCTAAATGTACAAATTACATTAAATATTATAAAATTAATGTTGTTATCTCCTTGATTAATACAGAATTGTTTTATTAATAGATATAATTTATGTTATTTATAAGGTATAATCGAGGTCGCTTCTAGTAACAATGTTTGCGTTAAGCAAGGTGAGCCTTTAGGCGTAGTACTAAGATAACAAAGATCGATTTTCCACAAATGGCTGCTGGGTTTACTGTAATTTATTCAGAGACAATTTGGCTTTAAATCTTTTGTACTAAAATACAATATCGACTGATAAAGCGAATTGAGATGTGACTGTTAGTAATTAAAATGAAATATTTATATTGTGATCCTCCTTTTTGGATTATCAACACTAAAATTACAAAAAAAAACAGACACATTTTTAATATTAAGTATATTTGTAGTTAGTAATTAATTATTTAATATATTAAGGAAAGGTTTAGTTGCTAAGGTTTTAAATTAAACAGCGGTTTAATATATTATATAACTGATAAAAATAGCTTATAATTTTAATGACATATTCACGTGATTTTAATTTAGAACGATTTTTTTTATTTGCTTTTTTTAAGGGGTAATTCTTGGTGCGTTATTTGTTAAATTTCAATACACGCTTTGTATCATTACATATAGAAATATCTCACTCACACGGACTATTCTTTTATAATTAAGGACCGTAAATCGGAATTAAGGAATAGTAATCAGTATGGGCTCCACAGGGTCCTATCCTTGGTCCTTTTTTTCTTTTTAATATAATCTATCTCTTTCTTATACATGATTTACCTTATTTAGTTGAAAGCAGCCATAAGATCGTGTTGTTTACTGATGATTCTTCATTGATTTTTTAAGTGCATATTAGACAAGAAGTATAGGAAAATGTAAACAATGTTCTCTCTAAAACATATATTGGTTTAGTGTGAACAACTTACTATTGAATAGTAAAAAAACAAAATGTATGATTAAATATCACAAATACACCAACACCTAATACGAAAATTGTGAAAGCCGATGTACTCTTGAATGGTGAAGCCGTGGTGCCTGTTAATTCTTCAGTAATTCTCGGTATCACCATTGATTCCAAATTATAGTGGGGACCTCATATTGATAGATTGGCGAATAAACTGAGCTTTCGCGGTAAAAAAATCAGATTATTAACTGACGAAGAAACGGCTCGCCTTGTTTACTTTAGCTTCTTCAATAGTATTATGTCTTACGGCATTTTACTTTGGGGTAATGCAGCTAGTATTATGTGAATCTTTGTCTTGCAGAAGCGAAATATTCGTGCAATCTATAACTTAGGCCCTAAGAATACTTTAGGTATGGAAACGTTTAAAAAAATTTAAAATATGAATAAATTTACTAAAATCGGTGATGAATGTAAGTAATGTGAATACTAGAAATAGGCTTAAACTAAGTGCGCCTGTAACTCGATTGCACCCAGTCCATAATACTTTTATGAGTCAGGGTGTACGCTTTTACAATGGGATCCTAGAAAACTCCAGGCTATTTCAACTGTATCGTTGTCACTTATAATAATATTATTTTAATTCTAAAAAAAACATGTCCCGCAGAATTTCTTGTGCTGGTTTTTCTGCTTTAACTTTGGGTCTGAGGCAGTAACTTTAGTGAACCGATGGTAAATTGTTCACCGTTCAAAAAAACGAAGCTTGTAACTTCTTATTTTGAATAAAAATATTTGAATTTGTATTTAAACAATCCGAATTATCTTTTAACTTCATTGTATAACAACTATAATGTTTAATATGATACAATTAATCACACAATATGATACAATTAATCGCACATGTAAATGCAAAATAATAGAAATTTCTCAATTTTTTTGTAAAATTGGGCATCCAGTCTCGTTGACCAGTGTTTGTAGTCTAAAGGATTTCATTATTTATGGATCTAAACAATTATGCAAACATGATAGAATGTTGAGAATCAAAATACATAATAATAGAATTTATTTATATAGTTTTATGTATAATTATATCTACTCATATGATAGAGACAGGACTTGAAAATTTATAAGTTGGTGCTCATTTCTTTTTAATTAAGTTTATACAACAAAATCTATTTTTTATACATGGATACTTAAAATGTTTTAAAGTATATATGAAGTAATTCGTAAAATCTATTCAACGTCCATTTCCGCTTTGTCCGCGTACAGTGAACGATGAATGCGGTTGTACATATCCACATAGATTTATTATTTTCAAAAGCTATATAAAGTATTTGGTTTAGACGGTTTATAAAATCAGACATCATTCATTTTCTTAATTTATCTATTTTCTTTTTACAATTTATTTATCTATTCTTTGCTTTATGAAAAAGGATATTTTTACTTTGCTTTTTACTTATTTATATTCCTGATATGAATCTCCAGTCCTACTAATTGCGAATGTCTGCCCCCATACTCAACCTACTCCACTTCGCACGATCTTTGACGTCATCGTTGGTTAGACAATTGGCTTTCATAATCCCAACCAGGATCTTATTGGGCGTCCAGGATGTTTCACTCATGGGACAGACATAGCAAGACACTTACGTCTGACACTTTTTAGATAAATCCCGTCTGGGGTACAAAGGCACTTAAAAGTTTGTGGGAGCACCTCTACCCGCAAAGAGCGAACGCAGCAACGGTTAACTTTAAGGAATTCCCATTCTGAAGCTCTTCAGAAATCACTACACATTTTTTAACTAAAGGTAAGGCGGTAAACCTGTCGAATGTTTCGGGACTTATTGCTCTTCGAGTAAGTTTCATAGAGGACAGCGCACTTGATCTGACGTCTCATGAGTACATCTGCGTGATTTTGCTAAGTGAAGTTTCCATCTACTTATAGGTACTTATGTCTATAGCCCGTACCTGTATTAACTATCCTGTTTCGTTTGTTTTTTGTTATTAAAACGGCGTTCCATTTTAAAATGCAATAACTGCCATTTGACTTCTTAAGCCTCCCTAATGGGGAAAAACCGATGGTAGCAACGAGAAGTACGATAAGTAGCAGCTAGGAAAAAAAGAATGGGCGTGAGGCATCACGTTTGTAGACTAGTCACTGGACTATTATAAAAAATAGTGGCTTGAGGATCCGGAGACGTCTAAGAAACATGATCGGATAAATCTGGCTTGTTACTTTATTTCTCATTACTAATTTTAAATACAGTCATTATTTATATTTTTATTTTTAATTTCTTTCCAATTTGAATTAAATGTAATTCCATTTTCACCTTCTGTCAATTGCAAGCTTTACTATTATTATATATATATATATGAAACCTTGAAATGCCTTCAAAGAAAGTAAAGAATAAAGTGTTTAAGAATGTTTTGAAACAGAGAGAGCCTTTACAATAAGGCACTTCATTCTCCATAATCGGTAGGTAGATAATACTCTGCATTAAAAAAGATTTTAGGGTTTCTTTTGTACAAATCACATTAACTAAATAAAGCTTTTTTATATAAAATTTTCGTATCACTCTATAATCCGCGACTGTCTGGGAATTACGGGCTATAAACCTAAAAGTACTAGTCATTGAACAGCGAGAGGTACTATATTCGAGTCGTTTGAAACGTTTAATGGCGGCACAGTAGCTTTTCCATTCAATAATCATAAGTTATGTTCTGAAGTTATTATACTATATTATATTAGATCCATTACGATATTATATTTAGATTAAACTATAAAGATGCGATGGAGATGGAATTGTGCCTCGTTCAGAATGAAGTGAAGAGTTTGAATGAGTCAGACTATTCATATCTATATAATCAAATCTATATAAGGAAATGCTGTATTCTATATTTTTTAAATAACCAAAACTGAAGAAAGTTTATATATATGTTCTTCAAACAATTTTTGAATATTTTTTGTTAAATTAACCAGAAGATGTGTGTAGGTATTGTGGCGTAGCCTACCTTTCTTATATATTTTTTATTTCTGTTTTTATTATTGTTAAGTTCTATGTGTGTGAACCGTGTTATTTAATTTAAGTGTGTATTTTATATGTTTAATTAATTTTATGATTTCAACGGACAGAATAAATCCGACCAGTTTATATATATGCAAGCTCGCGAGCAACGCTGTTAGACTCCGCCCTATTGCGGGGCGACTTCCACCCGCGAGCCCTCCGGCCGGTCAACCGTCGCAGGCGCTTGACAACAAAAATTATTATAATAATTCATTCCCCAGTACGCAAAAACTTCCGGGTCGAACTGCACGTCGCTCGTATGCTCGCTAGCCTACTACATACGTATGTCTGTTAACGTATAATTTAAAGTGTCTCATCGTTTGTTTAAAAAACTTAAAGTTAGTGTAATAGTTGGTGAATTTAATAAAAAACAAAATTTCGCAAATATCGTCGTTTACTTATCCTCAGTTCTCAGTAGTGATACCAACGAACATTAAACTGGTGACCCCGTAGAGCACGACGCTTATTCTCTTCTGATTGAATCCTGAAAGTGCCCTACACGATGACGACAGACGGAAAGAAAGATGGCGCCGAGCAAATAGCGGAGTCATGCCGAGTTGGCGTACGTGTGCCGCCATTTTATCCTGAAAAGCCGGCGCTCTGGTTTGCGCAATTGGAAGGTCAATTCGTCCTCGCCAACATCACCACCGACACGACGAAGTTTTACTACGCCATTGCGCAGCTCGAACCTCAATACGCAGCTGAAGTGGAGGACATTATTACCACACCTCCTAACACCGGAAAATACGATAAGTTGAAAGCGGAACTCATAAAGAGGCTTTCGGTATCCAGAGAAAAGAAGGTGCAACAGCTCCTTTTGCACGAGGAGCTCGGGGACCGAAAACCCTCTCACTTCGTACGCCACCTACAAAACTTAGCGGGACCCGGCGTTCCAGAGGAGTTCATAAGGACGATTTGGACCAGCCGACTGCCGCAGAGCACGCAGTCGATCATCGCGTCGCAACCTCGAGCATCACTAGAAGAACTTGCCGACCTAGCAGACCGGATTCATGACGTGGTCACGCCCAACTTGCAAGTGGCCTCCGCATCAAGCCCAGCTCCACCTGAAAGCAGTGTTGACGCCATGACTCGTCAAATCTCTGAACTCACCAGGCAAGTGGCGGAGCTAACGACGAGGGTGAGCAGGATGTCGCGATCCAGGCAGCGCGACCGTTCCGGGAGTCGCAGGCGGCAGTATTCCAGTTCCATGAAGTCTCAGTGCTGGTACCATACTAAATTCGGCGAGAAGGCGAAAAGGTGCATAAAACCGTGCGAATTCTCGGTAAACTCAACGGGCGGTCGTTAACGGCGACTGCCGATTGCCCGAGTATCGGTCGCCTATTCGTTACGGATGCGAAAACAAAAACGCAGTTCTTAGTGGACACTGGAAGTGACCTCTGTGTTTTTCCGCGGAGTGGTATTAGAGACTCTAAGACTAAGACAAATTATGATTTATGTGCTGCTAATGGTAGTAAAATAAATACATACGGGTACGTAAATTTAATCTTAAATATAGGCCTACGCCGCGACTTTCCCTGGCGATTTATTGTAGCCGATGTCACAAGGGCGATAATAGGCGTTGATTTTTTATCTTACTATCATTTAATTGTGGATTGCAGGAATCAACGTCTTATCGACAGCAACACAACGCTATATACCGTGGCTTTGCCTGCTTGTCCTGCTGACATTTCATCGGTAAAGGTGATCACTGGTGAGTCGGTTTACCATCACATACTACGGGAATATCCCGATATCACTCGTCCATCCGGTACTTTACATGCACCTAAACACAACACAGTACACCATATACGTACTACACCCGGGCCACCCGTATCATGTACACCACGTAGGCTGGCCCCCGACAAATTGAAGGTAGCTAAGGAGGAGTTTGCCACTATGCTTCAGATGGGCATAGCCAGACCCTCTGAGTCCCCGTGGTCATCACCACTCCACTTGGCGCCAAAGAAAGACAACAGCTGGCGCCCCTGTGGCGACTACAGGCAACTCAACGCCCGTACAATACCGGACAGGTACCCGATCCGCCATATACATGACTTTGCGCACACAATTGCCGGTTGCAAGGTTTACAGCACTATCGACCTCGTAAAGGCGTACCACCAGATACCTGTCGCCGCAGAAGATGTACCAAAAACTGCTATTACCACACCTTTCGGCATGTACGAGTTCCCATTCATGACGTTTGGACTCCGTAATGCCGGACAAACCTTTCAACGTTTTGTGGATGAAATGCTACGAGGATTGGACTTCTGTTACGCCTACCTGGACGATTTTCTAGTTTTCTCTGAAGATGAAGAAGCCCATAAAAGTCACTTGACGCAACTTTTCGCTAGGCTACAAGAATATGGCATGGTAATCAACACTTCCAAATGTATCTTTGGAGTACCAGAGGTGTCGTTTCTAGGATATCACATATCCACTAGCGGTACCAAGCCTTTACCTGCCAAAGTCCAGGCAATTCAAAACTTCCCAGTCCCAAAGAACGTCAAAGAACTGAGAAGATTCCTGGGCATGCTGAACTTTTACAGAATGTTTATACCGAACGCAGCTCAACACCAATCTCCGTTGAATGCACTTCTTGAAGGTTCTGTTAAAGGATCCCACCCCATAACCTTCACAGCGGTAGAACAAGAAGCTTTTAACGCCTGTAAACAAAGTTTATGTGACGCAACGCTATTGGCTCACCCAGACAGCCAAGCTAAATTAGCCATAGTGACGGACGCATCTGATGTGGTCATTGGAGCCGCTTTACAGCAGTTGACGAACGATGGTTGGCAACCACTCGCGTTTTACTCACATAAACTCAGTCCTGCTCAGCAAAAATATTCTCCGTATGAAAGAGAGCTGCTAGCAATATATGAAGCAATCAAATATTTCAGGCATATGGTTGAAGCAAAAGATTTTGTGGTATATACAGACCTTAAACCTTTGTGCTTCGCATTCAGTTCCCGTAAAGAAAATTGCTCACCAAGACAGTTCAGACACTTAGATTTCATATCGCAGTTTACTACGGATATAAGACACATATCAGGAAGGAACAACGTTGTCGCAGACACTCTCTCACGGATTGAGGAAGTTGCTAAACCGGTCGACTTTGAGCAGCTAGCACAATCTCAATCCACGGACGCCGAGCTGCAGAAGCTCCTTAACAACGACACTTCTTTATTCTTGAAAAAGATCAAACTGCCAGGTACACACTCTGAACTGTATTGCGATGAGAGTAGCAATAGCATACGCCCATATGTTCCGCAAGAATTTCGCCGGAGAATTTTTGAAAGTTTACACTGTCTTAGCCATCCAGGTACTAAATCAACAACCAGGATAATTTCAGAGAGGTATGTTTGGCCAGGTATTAGAAAGGATTGCAGAGAATGGACACGAGCCTGCCCAGCATGCCAACGGTCAAAAATCTCTCGCCATTGCTCGCCATCTGTTGGAACTTTCAAATTACCACGATCACGGTTTGCTCATATCCATATCGACCTCGTTGGTCCATTGCCATATTCACACGGTTATAGATATTGCCTCACCGCCGTCGACCGTTTCACCCGTTGGCCTGAGGCAATACCCTTACGCGACATAACCGCTGAGTCTGTGGCCAACGCATTACTATTCGGATGGATATCACGCTTCGGTTGTCCCATCGACATAGTCACCGATCGTGGCGCACAATTTGAATCTGCCCTATTTAAGCGTTTGTCAGACCTCATCGGCTTCAAGCACAAAAGAACGACCGCGTATCACCCAGCATGCAACGGAATGGTGGAAAGATTTCATAGGCAGCTTAAAGCCGCAATTGCTTGCCACGGAAACGAAAGCTGGGTCGAGTCTCTTCCGATAGTACTTTTGGGCATCCGAAGCGCTTATAAGGAAGACTTACGCGCCTCCTCAGCTGAGCTCGTCTACGGCGAAACACTTAGGCTGCCTGGGGAAATTCTTCATCCTCAAGCTGACGACTCAACCGACGTTGCAGATTACTTGACACGGATACGGACATTCACACGGAAACTCAAACCAATACCAGCGTCGCGTCATGGTAATAAATCCGTCTTTGTTTTCAAGGATTTGAAAACAGCTTCTCATGTCTATCTCAGAGAAGAGATTAACCGTGGATCCCTTAAGCCGGCCTATACTGGCCCTCATGAGGTACTCAAAAACAACGACAAAGTGCTTACCATTCTTTTTCACGGAAAACCTGTCACAGTATCCGCAGATCGTGTCAAACCAGCCTACGTACTTCACGACACACATAACACAAACACACACTCCCCACAACACAACACGAAACATAAACACTTAACACCACCACTACAGGGACCCACTCAGCCTGATGCCGAAGGTGTTAATGACGGAAGGACACGTTCAGGTCGTAAAGTTCGATTCCCGGACTATTATCGCCCGTAGGACGGTCTCTGGAGGGGGGTGATGTGGCGTAGCCTACCTTTCTTATATATTTTTTATTTCTGTTTTTATTATTGTTAAGTTCTATGTGTGTGAACCGTGTTATTTAATTTAAGTGTGTATTTTATATTTTTAATTAATTTTATGATTTCAACGGACAGAATAAATCCGACCAGTTTATATATATGCAAGCTCGCGAGCAACGCTGTTAGACTCCGCCCTATTGCGGGGCGACTTCCACCCGCGAGCCCTCCGGCCGGTCAACCGTCGCAGGCGCTTGACAACTAAAATTATTATAATAATTCATTCCCCAGTACGCAAAAACTTCCGGGTCGAACTGCACGTCGCTCGTATGCTCGCTAGCCTACTACATACGTATGTCTGTTAACGTATAATTTAAAGTGTCTCATCGTTTGTTTAAAAAACTTAAAGTTAGTGTAATAGTTGGTGAATTTAATAAAAAACAAAATTTCGCAAATATCGTCGTTTACTTATCCTCAGTTCTCAGTAGTGATACCAACGAACATTAAAGGTATCATAACAGTAGTGTCATTTTTTCACAAATAAATAATTCAAATATAATTGCTCCAAAAGTATGGATATAAAGGCTGGTGCCCCGCAAGGCTCTGTACTTGCCCCGATGCTGTTTATATTAATGATATGATATTTATAGTAATGCAGACGAAAGCACGGGAGACGCGCTATATTGTGAAGTAAATCGCGTTAGGGTAATTTAGTCTAATTCCACCCTTTCTGAGACATAGGTTTGTGCGATTACCACTAAGAATCTCTTTTGGTTACTCAATTACAAGATACGCCCCTTACAGTCTCGAAGAATATAGATATCCTTGGAGTCGACATATACAGTGAACCAGTTCCAAAGTCAAAAACTAAGTGTGCTAAACAGAGCGAAACGGTACTTCACCCCGGAGGAAAGACCGTTAATATAAAAATCGCAAGTCCCATATGGAGTACTGTTCCCATCTCTGGGCGGTAGCATCAGCATACCAGCTTGAGCCTTTTGACTCGGCCCAAAGGAGAGCTTGTCGGCGATCCTATACTTATGACCGGTATCGAGCCAAAACCTAAAAATCTTGCTTTGCTCTATTGCTTGTATAAAGGATCGACAGGGAGTTCACGCTCACAAGTTAGAGTTAAATAAATCCCGCACAGTTCGGTTTCGGAGGAAATTTCTCCCACGTACCACGTACCATAGGAAACAATATATGGTTTTTTTTTTATGGAAGAGACGGCAAACATGTGTATGGGTCACCTACTAAGTAATCACCGTCGCCCACGACCCCGTGTAACTCCAGAGGGGCTAAAGGAGCGTTGCCGTCTTTTAAGGTGGAAGGGCACCGGGGCCCGGCATTACCCAATGCGAAACGCAGTGGCCAATGCCACTACTTAACGCCGGTCTAAAATGCCGGGAATGGTAACAAACCGGTCGAGTCTGCCCATGCGTGTTGCCATTACTGGCAACGGGACTCTACCACACGCACTTTAGTCGCCTCTTACGACACCATCAGTACCAGGGTGATCCTATTCTAAGCCGGGATCACACGGCAGTTCTTTAAGAGGGGAATAAATATGTTTCTAAAGGGTCGGCGAGGTGGCATGTGATACCGCTGGTGTTGCAAGCGTCCATAGGCCACGGTAACCACTTACCATCGGATGGGCCGTGTGCTTTTCGCCACCATCGTAGTATAAATAAATATTATTGTATCGTAGGCTGTTGGCTGATTTACTAGAAGATATTTTTAAAATAGGTTAATCATCTGTAACGTAAACTTATAAACAAGTAGTATGAATGTCAGAAGAAACAAGTAAGTAAATATATTTTTAACGTGTGTCATAGTAAGTAAGAAGGCATTCAAAGTAGAACAGATTTAATTATAAAAAAGAACATTAATTAAGGCCATATAGAAAAGCAATAGATAATCCTAGCAAGTCACGAAAAAAGTGTACGGACTCAGCGTATATTCAAAGTGATTGATGACATTGAAACTTTGAAGAAGCGAAAATATACATTAAGATCGAAGCACTTAACCGAAATATGCTATATAAATGTAGTTTTTATATTAACATTTTAATTATCAATGCTGAAGTAGCGAAGAAAAGACATACATCACAAGACGTGCTCAGACAGACAAGTGTAATTTATATGTAACGGTTAAGCTGCAATATTTAAAATATAAACTTGTTTAAAATATTTTACTATATGTGGTCTAGGTGGTTATGCAAAGTTGGGTTCCGCCGGTTGACATATGTCCGAGACATCTGTCCGCAGGAAATACATTAAAATGTTATGTAAATTCGCTTTGCCTAACCCGTAGAATGATTCTAAATATTTTGTATCTGTCACTAGTCATGTAGCTGTTCGTAAAGCTTACTATTGGACATAGCGCATAGAATAGCTAACAAATTTAGATTTTGTCCTAAAAACTTTATGAAAAATCATGGTAGTAGGTAGTCCGAGGGAACTTGGGAACCTAGTGTTAAGATAATTCGTTACGTTCCCAATTTTCCGCTGAAGATTCCGACTGAGTGGTAGAATTCAACGTCGCGCTTTACCTTGTTACCATAGCGAAGAAAAAAAAACATTAAATATTTCTTGTAATTAAGAGAGGATCGAACCCACAACCTGTCACGTTTATAGTCTGACACTTGCGTCCCTGCGCCACGAAAGGCCTCAAAATTATTTGAGGAATTATTCTCAGATTGTATAACTTTTAATATTGATATTGAAATATGCTATCTAATGCTCATCAATCAGTTTTATAAACTACAAACTGAAACGATTTTTAAGATGATAGAATATATTTTTATATCATTAAATAAGTAACAAGTCATATAGTTTTAATTAGTAACAAAATATATTTTTGTTATTAGTTTTTTTTAGAATTTTTTGCAAAACTTTTAATTTCTTGATGAATACGCTCGATCACAGATTCTCATAAGTATATGTTTAATATTATGTTTAATTCATAGTTAGCGTTGCTCTTATTATCAACCGTCGCGTCATGGACATGGAGACATTTGAGGAAGAATTTAATGAGCAAATCTTGACTATAATTAGCGTTACTTAACCTAAATAATTTTGGAATACTGAATATTTTATGCTAACAAAAACATTAGGTAAATACATTTTTATTCCCAAATAAAATGTTTTTTACCGAATTTATATTTATTTTACTGGTTCTCTTCGTGAATAATAATATTGTTTAATAAAAAATAAATAGCCATCCATTAGAAGCGGACTACAGGCATACGAACAACAGGCCAACTATAACAAAACTTTCAAGGATGAAGGTGTTAATGGATTTTGTTAAGCTCAACTAATAACTTAAACTTTATATCTCTAGGTCCTTATTGAGTTGAAATTTAACGGTTAAACTACGTACATACATATATAAGATTTAATGTACAGCATACCACTTTCTATACTATGGATTTCATATTCCTTTACTTTAACTTAAGGTCGAAACTAATAAATTGCTAATATTCCAGTTCGAAAAAAAAATTTTTTTGAAAATTAAACTTAGCTATAAAACATTTTTTTAAATTTTGCTTAAAAGACTCTTTTTATATATTTCAGTGTGTTGCGAACTATTTTAATTATGGATCAGTCAGTATATTATTTTTTAAAGCTGCTGTTGAGTGATTTTACAATACAACCTTTCAGTATTGTGTTTAAACAGTTGATTAATTTTTTAAACGGCTGTCTTAGAATTCAAGATTATATTACTATTTATATCATTACCTACAATAGATCACTGACAATAGTATTAATAAAAATAATTTAGCTAACGCGAAACCGACGGTTTTTTTCATTTTTAAGCAAAAGTAATTAGTAAATCAATGAATAGGATTATTTAAAAGTATCATAATAATACAGCTATATACCCTTTGGTGGAAGGCTTGCTCGCAGCGACCCCTGCCAGCCCTCTAGAGGGCTGCAATGTTCCATCCGCTACAATGTGCACCACACGAGCGCGCACTGATAGGGCGGCCCCCCAAAATGAAGTGCACCAGTGCGTCGCCGCTGGTGTGATAAGTGGAGACAAATGCGGCGTTGGGGACCGCCACCCTGCACGCCATGTCCAGAACGACGGGCAGTGGAGGACGCAGCTACAAATAGCTACGGGGAATGTAGGAGGAGGAATGATAGAGAATGTAGGAGGAGGGATGATAGAGTACAAGGCGATCAATCCGAGGCTGCTTTGGGTGCGCTTCAAGCTGGGGATAACAAGAATTTTTTTGTGCCGGTATCCTCAGCTCCATTATGCGAACTCGAGGAGTATTGGGAGAGTGTCTGGGACGTTCTAGAGTGAGTGGTAAGACAGGGAGGGGAAGACCTCGGTTGACCTTCGAAAACACAGTATCGACGATACTGGAGGAAGGTCACGTAAAAAGCATAAGGACCCCCCGGAGGGCATGTATGAAGAGGCTGAGGGCAGTGGACGAGGCGAAAGAGGTATGCCGAGACCGTAGAATTTGGCGCTCAGTTCTCTCTGCCTACACCGCTAGGGATATAGCGTGAAGTAAGTAAGTAAGTAAGTAAGTAAGTAAGTAAGTAAGTAAGTAAGTAAGTAAGTAAGTAAGTAAGTAAGTAAGTAAGTAAGTAAGTAAGTAAGTAAGTAAGTAAGTAAGTAAGTAAGTAAGTAAGTAAGTAAGTAAGTAAGTAAGTAAGTAAGTAAGTAAGTAAGTAAGTAAGTAAGTAAGTAAGTAAGTAAGTAAGTAAGTAAGTAAGTAAGTAAGTAAGTAAGTAAGTAAGTAAGTAAGTAAGTAAGTAAGTAAGTAAGTAAGTAAGTAAGTAAGTAAGTAAGTAAGTAAGTAAGTAAGTAAGTAAGTAAGTAAGTAAGTAAGTAAGTAAGTAAGTAAGTAAGTAAGTAAGTAAGTAAGTAAGTAAGTAAGTAAGTAAGTAAGTAAGTAAGTAAGTAAGTAAGTAAGTAAGTAAGTAAGTAAGTAAGTAAGTAAGTAAGTAAGTAAGTAAGTAAGTAAGTAAGTAAGTAAGTAAGTAAGTAAGTAAGTAAGTAAGTAAGTAAGTAAGTAAGTAAGTAAGTAAGTAAGTAAGTAAGTAAGTAAGTAAGTAAGTAAGTAAGTAAGTAAGTAAGTAAGTAAGTAAGTAAGTAAGTAAGTAAGTAAGTAAGTAAGTAAGTAAGTAAGTAAGTAAGTAAGTAAGTAAGTAAGTAAGTAAGTAAGTAAGTAAGTAAGTAAGTAAGTAAGTAAGTAAGTAAGTAAGTAAGTAAGTAAGTAAGTAAGTAAGTAAGTAAGTAAGTAAGTAAGTAAGTAAGTAAGTAAGTAAGTAAGTAAGTAAGTAAGTAAGTAAGTAAGTAAGTAAGTAAGTAAGTAAGTAAGTAAGTAAGTAAGTAAGTAAGTAAGTAGTAAGTAAGTAAGTAAGTAAGTAAGTAAGTAAGTAAGTAAGTAAGTAAGTAAGTAAGTAAGTAAGTAAGTAAGTAAGTAAGTAAGTAAGTAAGTAAGTAAGTAAGTAAGTAAGTAAGTAAGTAAGTAAGTAAGTAGTAAGTAAGTAAGTAAGTAAGTAAGTAAGTAAGTAAGTAAGTAAGTAAGTAAGTAAGTAAGTAAGTAGTAAGTAAGTAAGTAAGTAAGTAAGTAAGTAAGTAAGTAAGTAAGTAAGTAAGTAAGTAAGTAAGTAAGTAAGTAAGTAAGTAAGTAAGTAAGTAAGTAAGTAAGTAAGTAAGTAAGTAAGTAAGTAAGTAAGTAAGTAAGTAAGTAAGTAAGTAAGTAAGTAAGTAAGTAAGTAAGTAAGTAAGTAAGTAAGTAAGTAAGTAAGTAAGTAAGTAAGTAAGTAAGTAAGTAAGTAAGTAAGTAAGTAAGTAAGTAAGTAAGTATATAACCTTAGAATGAAACAATAAATTTTAAGGTGAATGTGAAAATCTCATAGTTAGGATTCATGTAAACATAGCTTTTAATGGTTTCGACCACCGACCGCCTATCGACGTCTAGCGCAACAATTTGGATTTGCATCTGGCTTTTTTACTAATTATAATAAATATTGCAAAACTAGAATAGATTTTTTTAAAATTCATAAAGCAAAGTTATAACAATTTTTTGAGCAATTAAAGTATAAATTTTATGTTTTATAGGAAAATGAACTTTTGAAAAAACATTTTTTTTAATTAATTAAAATTTAAGTAATAGTAATAAACGTGAAGCAATGACAGAAGGAAGTTAGCGTAGAATATTTTTTTAATTAAGCATATGGCTTACACTCCCACGGGATCCATAAAAAAAAGCGAAGTCCATATATTTAATATATGGACTTCGCATTGTATATACTTATATTATTACGGTAATATATATTTTTCATATTATTACGGTAATGATAATTACGACATACCTTAATTAAATATTGATTGCTTTAATTTGATACCCATGTGGTAATTTTTTAAGAAAAAAAAATATTTCTCTATGACATCGCACTGCCATAATGATTAACATTACTTTAAAGTCATCTATTTATAAACACTTGGGCTATATATTTTTTAAATATTTGTATATATAGGTGCAGGCAGTAATTTTACTGGGTCCCTTTTTTACATGTTAATATATACAATTGTTCCTTTGTACTGATTAATTCCTTCCGTGCGTCTTCGCACTTCGTCTTTAACTGGCACGCTCGAAACACCATAATTGAAGAAATGAATGAATGAACACTAATCTAACGATTTTTCAATTATGTAAATCTGTTCAGGATTACATATATACAAGATATGCGCGAAAATCACAACCCTTCCTCTGCAATCGGGAAAAAGTAATAAATATTTAATGTTGTAAATTATAATGTAGATTCATCTAAAAGCTGACCTCATTTCTTAAAAAGGATCAATATCATATATAACTTGAATTTACATTCAAAGCTCGAACAGGAAGATGTTAATAAATCAGCTTACCAGTTACATCTCTCTATGGAATTAAAAATGCAATTTCAATACGAAACAAAATTATATAACTTTACAAGGAAATATAATTCAAAACAGGATCTAATGATAAGTTTCTAAGTAATAAATGGAATTAATCAATTATAGAGTGGTTTAATACATCTTCTGAAATATTAATTTTATTACACAGAAGCGTAGATATATTACGAGCTTAGATATTAATTTGTTCACTATTAAATGGGGAGATTTAACCAAACTTTGAACTTGAGCCAATACTCATTATACAATGTTCAAAGGCTTTGGTTAGTTGGATAACTTTAGGAATTATTGTCTGATTCTAAAACATAATCAGAGGATTGGGTAGTTAAACATGGCTTATGCCAGTTTGCATACTTAAATAATGTGTAAATATTCGTCTATTTTAAGGTATAAGTAAACACAAAAAACAGCAGTAACAAAGTTATAATTTTTTTATAAGAATTTTCAATATATTTTAGATAACATTCAAAAAGTTTCTATATCTGAAACATATAGCACAATTTATTTAAAATTTGTACTTTAGGGTTTCTTTTTTCTTTATAGGCTAAAAGCTACGCAGTCGTTGACCTCTAGGATAGGACGTCAATGTCCGACTAGAATTTAGATCAAATACTGAAATCATATATTATATATCACTCTCGATTTATACATTTTTTATGTACATTTTATTATATTTTAGAGTTTCGTACCTCTTAAGAAAATAACCGTCCGTGTCTGTACGTCCTTTAAGACCATTTAAATGAGATCGCGTGAAGATATCTAGCTGAAATTAATATGTATGAAATTCTTGGCGTAATCAAATCTATTGTGTACTTCCTGTAAATCTACAGTTATGAAATTTGGCATGAAATAAGAATTTACAATACAAATGATTGAAAAAAACAAATGACTGAAAACAAAATTAGTCCTCTTAAAGTAAAGTAACCAAATCATTCTTTTGCGACGTACTTTTCATGTAATGGATACGAATGATTTTTGTTAAGAAGCGAGTAACATTGACTGGAGTGCAGTAATTATAGTAGATACTATAATATTTTGAGTTGATATTTTCAATGCATTCTTCCCCTTATCTTAAGGCGCATGCTTTCTCCTTTCTTCAATTTTTATTAATTCTACTACTGATAATATATTTACTTTCTGTCATATGTGTGCATGTGATATTCAAATTTATTGTTAATGTATCTTTGATAACCGATCAGGAGCTGTGGGTGTTGTCAACGACCTTAATGCAATTTATGTGTGCATGCCCTTATGTAACTATGTGAAAATCTTAGAGTATATTTTATTGAAAGTTTGTCTGGTCAGTACACATTAACCACATAAAAAATAAAACAAATATCTCTCCGAATGCCACTGCCGAACTATAGCGTCAATTCAATTTACTAATAATTTATTAAAGTAATTTTTCACAAACATAACGCATAATTGAAACCAACATCGAAATACGCGCAATGAAATTTCAAGGTTGGTATCAAATTGAGCGTTTTAATGTTCATTTCATATTTATTGAGTACAGGCTGGTTCGCTCGTTGTCGTACGAACTATATATACATAGAATTCATTTAATCGCTCAGTGTTTGCATATATACAACCTTTTAACTTAAAAAAATATATATATGTCATATGATTGTTGTACATGAAATTATTTTTTGCAGCTTTACACTGCATCCTACATATATAGTTGAGTGCGCCAATACAATTTAGTAAAAGACACATTACCCGCTTTACTCTTTCCGTCAGAATAAGAGACAGTGTTTGTTTATTAAGCGATGGAGATCAATGTTCGCTTAACCATTTAATTTTGTAGTTTCTTACTTTTTTACACATATTTTATACAATTTTAAAGATACGCAGAATGAAATCATTAAAATTATAAAAGAAAATATTAAAATGGCCCACAATAAATCAATATTAAAAATAAAAAAAGACCTTTTTTATTAACAATGACAGAAATTATGTAAAATTAGTTCCAAAAAGATTAAAAATTACTTGATTATTAGTAATTTATATAAGTAAGAAGTAAAAAAATGTTTATAAGTAGTTCTGAAATAGCTTTTTGACTGGAACCATAAATATGCCATTTAAAAAGCCATAGCCAGTATTCAATATAACTGCGTAGGGGAGCTAGCCGTAAGTAAGGAGCGGCGCAGCCACAAGGCGCGGCAACGTCCGTTATATATTTTGTTCTTTTTTAGCCTCTTCCTGTAACCCGCACTTAGCAACCAAATACAACTAACCATCAGGTGTGGCCTTAAGGTTGGGTACTGGAGGACAGTGTAATATAAACAGTTCGTCTCGAAAGAGAAAGAGGGCATAGCCATCAACCATCAGGTGACCGTACGCTCGTCTTTTCTATAAAGAAAAACGTCAAAGTGAAATCCGAGGATATCGATAAAACTTATGAGAAGCATACAAGCTTCTTGCCTAGAACTCAATCAGTCAATTTTGAGACCTCTTTACCAGAGCGTGAAAATGATAATGATTTTCAGCTTCATGCTATATCTCGAACATAGCAGGGAAGAGTGAACTTAGGATTCTAGTTAAAGATACTCCATTCCGTTCTTAACTAGAAAATATTGTTAATACAAATATTTAATACTTTCATATTCTTGAGTGCGAATCGTACCCACAACCTGTCGCGATCACAGTCGCACGATTTCCCCTTGCAACACTACTGGTCTCTTAATGTTTTTAACCGTTAAATCTTTTTAATGGAATGTCCGATTTAAATAATTCACAATTTTAACTGCAGATACCGAATTGATTTATTTATTTGGACAAGGATAATCGTCTGATTATGGCCATGGTGATGATGACTAATATACAACTGGAAAAATATTAATATTGGCAAAAATACAATAGTAGGACAGATAATACAATAGTAGGACAGACAGAGAATTATAGTTTTATTTGTAAATATGTATATTTTATATTCATTTTAAGCAGTTTCTGTAGCGCGTGCGAAGACAGACATTTTATGCTAATTTTAATCCGTTACAATATTGAATTTTAGTAAAATTTGCTAAATAAATGTTACTCAGTTATATATAATGTAGCGTTATAATGGAGAAAGAATTTTTAAAATCATTTCTGTGTCTTTTCCTTTTTTACAATGTTAATATAGATAAGAGTAATATTACACTCTTATCTGTATATATTTCTTAATAATATATTAAATTTAAGAATACAGAAATCGGATTCTGAAATATCCGTAAGCCATTTCCAACCCATTTCAATTGTATGTGGAGTGCCATATGAAGGTTATACCATAAGCTTCAATATGAGCTTATGTTACTGTGTGTCAGTTGCGCCTTGACCCAGATCATCTGAATGCAATAAAACTTAGTCAAATAGGCTTTAATAGACTTTTAAATATAAGAGTGATATTGAAGTTTCATTAAGGTTATTGATTTGAATAAATTTTGTGATATAGAACAGTTCATTTTGAATAAAAGCTCAAGAGTAGTAAGCAACATGTAACAAAATAATATGTTCTGTTTACTGCGCTATAAAGATATTTAACATTTGATAATTATGTAAAATAAACGTTATGATGCATAGCACACGTTCGTCTACATATAAAGAAAAAGGTCACTCACTCACTCATAACGAAATATCATAAAGTGCATGCATAGGTACTCTCTTTACCTAAGAAGACATATTGCAAGTTTTCATCACTGAGGGACTTTGAGGTTGATAGTTTTTATTCTGATTGGTTACTACGAGTACCAAAAGTCTAAAATTATGTATAGGTATTCTTTTTACGACGCTCTTGCTATCTATCTAATAATATTTGTATATCAAAACGCTGTACATGGAAGAAATGCGAGAAAGCATATTGTCGATTTTATTTATTAATGAGGAAAATTTATCAAATAGTCCGAATGCAGTGAATTAAAATGTTTGTTTGTGTGTCGATGTATTGTGTATGCAAATGTTAGAAAAGTTTTAATCAATTTTAAATGCAATTTTCATTATTCAATTATAAGTTTTTCTCAACTTAAGTGTTTGTTTCATTTCAGTCTATTTATAATAAGTAACATATTTTAAATAAATAATAAAATATTTTCTTTGACAAAAATTGATACAAGATTACTTCTTTACTGAGTCAGCTGAAATTTTAGTTTTTAATTTATAGATATAGACTTTAAAATAATAATTAATAGAATAAAGATATTAGAACACTCTCTCTCAGCTTCACGCTTTATCCTGCGCATGCCAAGGTAGGGGGTAGAGGGAACTTAGGAACCTAGCTTTCAGACACTCAGTTTCTTTCCCCACTCACCGCTGAGACATTGTGTGTTAATTGGCGGAACGCAACAGCGGTAGAGCAAAGGCATGAAGATATGAAATATTAGAACACAATAGTAATTTAAGACTAGTATGTACATGGTTTTATGTAATCCAGGTGAGAGAAGCTAGCGAGCGGCGAGTGGGGTTAGTATAAGTAGTCGCGAGGGATAATATAAATATAGAATGTTTATTTAAAACTTATTGAATAAAATTATAGATCAGTAGATTTAAATAAATTAAAAAGATGAAATATCACATATATTTTAGAAAAGAAATGAAACAATCAGCAATATATAGATACTTATTCACTAGCATATAAAAATTTTATCTGAAAATACAAACTTCTGCATTCGTTGATTCTTTTGGGAATATAAATTACAAATATTTTTTTGGTTTATTTCTAGAATCATTGTACATTTCTAATAATTGATTGGAAATTCTATTTGTATTTAAAATACGTAGTGCAGTACAAGTGCATTGCATATTTAATTATACGGTCGATTAGAAAACAGAAAAAAACAAGTTTCTTCATAGAAGCGATGCAATAAAAAATACAAGCATTTAGGCATCATTTTTGCTGCATTTTGTATGAACTTCACTACGTAATCAAGATCTATAGATCACTTTCCGTGGGCCTGCAGATATGAAATTTAGCACAAAGTGAGAACTTGCAATACAAATAAAAAAACTCACTTAGTAATTACTCGGTTTTTTTCAAGTTGTCTTGTTTGTTTAGTCAAGTTGTCAATCTTAAATTTGTCAACTTAATTCGTCCCGCAATCAATACCTATAATTATACCATGAATTTAAAAAAATACAGAACATTATACGGAGACATTCATATTTTGTGTGAGAAATCACAGAGTTACTATCTAAAATATGGAAATAATTATTGTAACCTTAAAACAAAATTTTGTAGGAGATTAGGAATTACAAAAATAGGAACGCAATGTAAGGTTTCTTAAAAATTTAATATTTATATCTATGAAAAAGTGTAATTTCAAGGAGACCAACTTTTACACATAAAAAAGTAGAATGCCTTTTACCTTTTATACATTAACAACTTTTCTATTTTTTTTCAGCTTACCATCGCTTTATCTTGCGCTGGCAGGTTCCGTTATCTCCCCTTTTTTTTGGATATTGCATTTTAGTGCTTAAACTCCACGTCATGCTGTCTCGTATGTACCGGGGATAACCTTAAATATTTTTTCACTTTTTATACACTGGGAATCGAAACTATAATTTTTACATTTACAATTAAAATCTTTACCACTGCACAGCTGTCCTATACAATGTTATCTAGGGTGTTTTGTTTATGTTGATGTTAACAATTTAATATTATCTTATCTTAAATATTATTAAAACTAAATTTAAGCTCGTAGATATTAAATTTTGAATAATGGTTTATATGTCTGTGGTAAATACTTTATAATTGTGAAAATTAAACTGTTAAACCTTAGAATATAATAAATATGGATTCAATTAGAAAGTGACTTGGTTTAAATGCTTAACCCGGTTTCCACAGCGAACGGAGCGAGCCCTTTGAGGAATACGTACGTACTAACTCACTAGAGTAATCTGGTAACTAGAGTAAATTGATCGGGCGGAAAGAAGAAACGAAACGTCTCAGTTCTAACTAATGAACTATTGTTATAAAAATAAATTTAATTTAAAAAAGTATTAAAAAATGTGTCCGTTCCACCAAAGTATAGTACATAGTATGGAAAGGAGTAAAGTGTCGGTAGAAGCTTAATGTAAATGTAAAAATAATTATAATTTAATTATGATATGCTTGAATCTTGAAGTGTAGTCAATAGTGTTAAGTCCCAGTATCGCTCTAACTGGTGAAATGTCATTCAAAGTATACAATGTTGGTACGCCAGGATATTATGACATGATCGCGCTTAACCAGTTCAACTAAACTTCAATTGTACTTGATGTCGGTAGTAATTATTAATTATTCTCACTGTACTATTTTTTAATAAAAAAATATTTTGAGATTATTTGCTTTTGTTTCCGTTTTTCAAAGAACTACTTTAATTTTGTCAATACATCTTTAAACATAACAAAGAATTACTTTAATTTTGTCAAATAATATTTATTTAAAATAATGTAGAATGGAGAATTATTATGTAAAATTACTTATCTAATCAATTGAAATCAACCCTTAAATCTGTCGACGGTCGATTTTCAACATTATGTATTGGGTAGCGGAAATTTATAAAAATCTTCTTACAGAGATGCTAACAACATAAATAACTTGTGAAAGCCGTATAAGAATTTCGACGTAGCTTGATGAGAACATATGGCTTAGCTGGTAAGATAACTTGGCCAGTTTCCAAGAGGCACGTGTTCAAATCTCGCTACGTTCAAATTTTTACGTTTTCAAAATTAGTATAAAATGTACACTACAGAGGTCGCTTCAAGTTCATATAGAGGGTAGTAGTGAGCTAACGACCAGACAGAAATTATTGAAGCCATTAAACTGTGAGGGGTGTTAATATACGGGTCGTATATCGAAAGCCGTTCCAAAGACTTTAATATGCGTTCCCGTAGCTCTTTCACTTTATTATACCACAAAACGGCAATATCATGAAAAATAGCGTAAATAAAACGTATTTACGTTTATGCGTCGCAGACGTTCCATTGCTCAATGGGGTTATTTGTTTATTAGCCTAGAGTTATAATTTTAAACTTATATAAGCGTCATTTTGAATCAATTAATAAGGTATATTGCATTTAGTTATCTATATTATAATAAATAAGGAATTTATTCAGTGAACATTTACAAAAATACAAAAGAAACAAGAATCTCTCAGATTTAGATCTAGATTTTTGTCTGTGCGTCTGTACATCCGTTTGTTAACTATTAGATTATTGAGCTTTAGGCTATATTTGATTTTAAGGATTGGCAAATACATTTAACAAAAGTAATGGAGAGTGTTACTACAATGAAATTTAATCAATGAATGTCGATTAAATAATATATAATTATTAAACAGTAATGTCATTATTATATATATATATATATATATATATATATATATATATATATATATATATATATATATATACATATATATATATATATATATATATATATATATATATATATATATATATATATAATTACTATATATAAAAAACTATAATAGTCTAGCTATATTAAAAATAATGAAATAACACCTTAGTAATAGATGTTTAACGTGTCAGGCATTTTCCACATATAACATTTAAAGATCTGATAAAAAGCTTTACCAGACAAAATAAATTATATAAAAACATATAAAATACCGTCTTAACAAATGTTATAGAGTAGTATGATGGACAGTTTTAGAAAGCAAATGACAAATATATATAAAAATCTAATTGAGGCTTGTCGTTGCACAGGAGCACAAGCAAGCGTGCGACTGTAAGTGCGACAGATTGTGGATTTGATCCCCACTCGACCAAATCAGTATTAAATATTTTCTTTTCCTCCGCTCTGGTCACAAGATAAAGCGCCACTCAAGATGCAATGCTTCAAATTCAGCGGATGGTTTAAACCGATGTTACCTTAGTGAGAACGGAGTGTCATAACACTAGGTTCCTTATTTTCCTTTGTTTAGCCAGGTATGTGCAGGATACAGCGTAAGCGTAAAGATAACAAATTAATTTAAAATATTTGCCGTAGCATTGTGCTCAGCTTATTGGTCGTAGCATTGTGAGACAGCTGTGATTGTGATGGTTATCAATCAAGCAAGGGCGAAGTCCACAAAAACTACTTACGTAATGTAACATCGACATTTAATGGATTTATAGATTTGGGTTTTAATGGTTTATTAATGGTATTCAAACTCTTACTCCCCAGAGTACAATATAGTTTTTAAGTCAAATATATTTTTTATTATACAATATATTTTTTAAATCAAACTAACGCTCATTTCAAAATTGCCTAATTGGCACGTGATATATTGTTTTGTATCTGACCGTATTTCTTAAAATTTTAGGAGTGAATTTAAAATGAACATTAAGGTTCCTTAACCTTTAAAGAAAGAAAAAGAACTTTATTATCAACAAAGACATTACATTGTCACTTATGTGATAACAATAAATCAATGTATTCACCAACAATTAAGAGTCGCAGCCGTTTTATGTACTACATATTATTACAATTTGCAATAACCGAAAATATTCTTAAATCGAAAATCACATGAAAAATTAAAAGAACAAACAAATACTCGTAATTTTGAAGTTTATACCACCTCATACACCCAATAAAACTTTTATGAACATTTCCCATATCTTATGAAGTTGAAAGTTTTCATTATAACTTAATTAATATTTAAAATATGTCGATTATTTTAGATAAACCTAAATATCACATACATATATATAAATGACCTGAATAAGCTAGTTATTATTTATAGCTTTATTCAGCAGAGCTCAGTCATTAATCTCAGTTTACGCTTCCACCTTCATTCGTTGGTTTTCTTAATCAAGACGAGCGTGGTGCTTTTTTGTGAGCCATTAGGCTCAACCCAACATATATATTTTTATTAGATTTTTCAATCTAGGCTTAGCTATAATTAAATATAAAAAAAAACTATTAATGTTATAGAGATGAGAAATATGTTGGAAAAAACGTGAAAAGAACACTTTTTTCAAGAATACTAATATAAAATATTATAAGATATACCTATAAAAATATAGCTACAATTTTATAAAATAGCATTATAAAATAACATTTATTAAAAAGGTCGTTATATTTTTTTTATAATACATAGCTTTAACTAGAACAATGTTTATGTTTTATAATAATATGTGACTATTATCTACTATATTTATATCTGTATCTATTGGTATATTGATTACTAAGCGGCTTCACGTTTCGTTTCGCTTTCTACAAAGATTAAGGTTCAAGATATGACAATCGAACCCACAAGCGTTGTGTTACAGACACATGCTTATTATTTTATTATTAATTAAAAAAAATTATAATTAAATGTAATTTGCCTCGTCATCATATTAACTGATATATTATAGTAATAAAAGATTTTGTTTGAGACTTTTGGTCAATATAATCTTTGCTAGTACATATTTGCTTAAACAATATTAGTAAGCAGTTTTTATCCCATTGAATATTCTTCTAGTGCCTCGAAAGGAGGCTTCCCATTTTATATGCCAAAATGCTGAGGAGAGTTTTGGTGCTGCTCGTGAATCAACTTATAATGGAAGCGATTCACTTATGTATGATTGCATAAAGATCATCTATTTTGCCTATTTCCTCTAAATATGAGAAAAACATTATATTTACTATTGTGTCTAAATACGTTTACCTCAGCCTATTCCTCAATTTTTTATAATATTTGTTTAAGCCCGCTAACTGAGGGATTCCACAAAAGGATATCATCTGCATAACTAAATTATTCATAGAATTGTTATCGACTCAACACTCTGTTAAGTGCCTCAGTTAGGTAATTTATGCAATATATTAATAACCTAGGCGGTATACAAATTAAACAACCTAGCGAGCGATGTAAGGCACACACACACTAAGCAAGCATTTCTCTCCTTAAATACATACATTTGTCTTATTTTCAAATCAATATTTGTGTAAATAAATTAAGTTCAGCACTTTCTGTTGAAAGTTTAGGCCTCATCTAAATTGTGCATTGCGTAATTATGAAATTTATTGTTGTAATTGGAATTTATGTTTGATTGTTGCCGATTATATCAGCCTTTAATTCGATCTATCCGCCATATGCCTGTCCCATATTTAATACATCTATCTGTACGAAACATAAGATCTATCTAAGAGATACAGGAAAGGTTATAAAATAATTTGGGGACTCTAGTTAGATGTACACTAACGAATTTCAGACGCTTTATGTTCAAGCCACCGTGACCTTGTGATTCTCACCGATTCACACCGTGATTTACTACTTTAATTTCATCAAGAATACACAAGTTTTTATCACTGTTCACGATGTCTTTTATGTAATTCCTATATAATTTTGGTACTTTCAATGTTGCAATTTCTTAATAAATACATTTCTTAAATATTATCATCTACTCGTATATCAATACTGACTATATTGATTCTATATCAATATTAATATAACTAATATAATTGTTAGCAATAAGGTAAATGGATACTGTTGGTACCTCTATTTATAATTAGAGATATATCGAAAAATTATTCAACTGAGCAATTTTTATAAAAATATCCTTCTACACTAGCATAGTTTTCTTGTACCAGTTGCGGCGTTCGTGCCGCAGAAGTCACTTCAAACCTTATAATAGTTGCCTGTGAAAGTAATTACAGTAACGACTCAAGTCCATTTGCAACGCATTTAAATTTACGTGAAATGTACCTTGAAACGGCAGAGGGCTGAAATTAGAAGAAATTCAAGATGGAGTTTCAACTGTACTTGCACAAGTTATTACGGTGAATATTTTCTGTTTGTATATTTACGTTATGCATATAATAAAAAAAAAAAAACATGAATATAAATTAAAATTCTATTTCCATTTTATGACAATTTAAAAATATTATTTTTACATTTAACAAAAATGACCGTCATTTTGTTATTTTCTTTTAGGTTTATCCTTCATAAGACATGCACACAAAATAAGTGGAATTGAACGTTAAACAACCAGTAGAAAACATGTTTGTTTGTCTTTTTATGGCATATAAAAAAAGGGCGCTCGCCTATAATATAAAAAAACACATTTTCTGTTATAAACATTTGAGTTATTATCCTGATCATTGCAAGTCGGCGTTGACGAGCGAAGTGAGCAGGGGGCGAGGCCTCTTAATTTAATTATAATATAATATTTTTATTTTTTATTTTAATAAGATACTTATTATAAGCCCAAAAGTGATAGGTATTTAATCTTTTTTGACATTCAATCTGAAATTGATAATTTATTGTTGTAGTTCGTAACGACATAATGACAAAATCACCAGCATACTTATTTAGACTAACTTTAAAGTTAATTTTCAATTTATGTAAATATTTTTTTTAGCTTGGCTTGTTTGTTGAAAATCTAAAGCTATAAAACATTTTGTTTCTCCTCATCATAATGATGTACCACATATCCTTGCCTCTCTTTGTTTTACCGAGTAGTGGCCAATATCATTATTTTATTGTATTGACCATGTATCTTTGCAGTTTGTATTTGTAATAGCAAACGAGTATCATATATTACAAATGTGTATGAATATTTATTATTCAGCTTTACGTTGTATTACGTTGTAGAGGCCTGTCATGGCGCAGCGGCACAAGAATGTGACTGTAACCGACAGGTTCTAGGTTCGATCCCCAGTTGAGGAAATGAAATATTTAATATTTTCAATTTAAATAGTTAATGTTTCATTTCTTCGCTCTGGTAATAAGGCAAAAGCGCGGCGTTGAATTCCGCCACTCAACACGCAATGCCTCAAATTCGGCGGAAAGTGGGGAACGGAAGTGGAACGGAGTGTCTTAACTGCCTCGTGCGGGATACAGCGTGAAGCTATGTATGTATGTATGTACGTTGTATTAGGCATATGTCAGGGTAGGCAGAGAAAACTTCCCGCTGAATTCTCGAGGCAATACGTGTTGAGTGGCTTGACTCTCCGCCGCGTTTTGTTTTGTTATTAAAGTGAGAAAATGAACATTTATAATATTTAAGTCCTGGGGACTTAAATATTATAATTCGACGTAAATTACCTTATATATATATGTATACCGGAATAACGTAATACCCGTATAATGTATCTACAACCGCCATACTTGTGCCTATCATAAATGTTATCAAAAATTGTATTAAGATAAAATTTATGTGTATAGCAGCGTATAATGTGAGTTTGTGTCCTAAGCTTAAGTGCGTTTTCTTGTGTTTTGGAGATTCAAAGATATATTTTTTGCTACTAAACTTAGAAATAGGTACTGTAGTATGTATTTTGTATTATTTATAGGACATCTTACTATGAAAAAAGATATAATTATTTTAGATCTTTTATCTAAAAATATATATATAAAAGAGAAAATAGTCACAGTGAGGGGAACTCTCTATATAATTATGCAAAGTAACAAAATTTATGGGCAGACGTGACGTAGAACAAGCGAGCAAATAAAATTAACAAATCATCTCTTTAAAGAGAATTATGTTTTTTTCCAATTTTTGTACTAAAAATATAATGTAACTGCATTGACAATCAAAACAAATATGTTGAAAGAAAGAATATTTACAAAAGATATATGTATAAGGTCATTCAGATGTTTTACATTCAAAAGATATCCTCAATTTCATTTCGCTATGGCCGCCGTAATGGCGGGATAAGAGCCCGATCCTGACTTTCAATTAAAAACGAGATTGGTTGTTCAGATGCGGTATTACAGGTCTTATTTACTATACTTAGAAAATAATTGGACAATGTTTTTAATGTTGAGAAAGAAAGAGAGAATAAATATATATATATATATATATATATATATATATATATATATATATATATATATATATATATATATATATATATATATATATATATATATATATGTAAAAATGTTTTAACCATTCTAGATGGCTTTTGATGTTGGGCCGGGGTGTGCTTAGAGTGCCCTTCACCTTAAAAGGGCCACCCCTGTTTGACCTGTTCACGCTCTGATGATTTTGCCGTTTTTGGAGAACATCTACGACAAAAGCAGATATCTATTTGATCGCTTTTATAACTTTTATAAAATTCTAACCAAAATGTGTGTTTGTTGCGTTCCTACATGTTTTATTTTAAAGTAAACTTTTAGTACAGCTAGATCACTTATTATATTGAATACTAATTCGTTTATGCTTCACGCTGTATACCTCACCTGGTAATATAGGCAGAGAAAACTCGGGAACCTAGGGTTAAGACAGTCCTATCCACATCCCACTTTCCTGTCGTATTTAACTTATTCATTTGGGTTGTATGTGGCCTTACTCGATGCCTTGTTTGCTTACCAGAGCAATGAAATGAAAATATTAAACATTTATGTTTCTCAAGTAGAGATCGAACTCATAACTTGTCACGTTTTCAATCGCGTGTTTGTTCCCCATTAACAATTAGTTATTTGTTTTCAAATAAACTGCTAAGTCGCATATTTCGAACAAAATTATCAATTGAAATATTCATTAACACAGTCAATGACTAAGAATAATAATAATAACAAACATATTAAGTCACATAAAATTTAATATATTCGTTACCACTGGAAATTAATTACAGTGTCATATGAGAAAGTTCATGGTCGATATTAACTAGTGCTAGTGAATAATGTAATTCCATATTTCTGTACTACTGACGCGGGACCATTAGCTTGTAATGTGGCGGAAAATTTAATGATCTGACGACCGACGCTCATCGATTTTTGACCACAGGCTTTTGAGAGTAGTAAATTGTTTGTAACCGTGTTTGTAAAGAAAATAATATCATATATATTTTTTAAGTAATTAATATCATTTTGTAGCACCTACTTTAAGCATTTGTTAATGTTATATTTAAATGTATATTGAGTATAAATATAAGTATGTATTTTATTGCTCTACAAATTTCGCCCATGTATTTATTAGTATTCAGTGAATGGATAAAAAAGAAATCTTTCAGTGTTGCTTGTTGATGATAATCAGGACTAATCCATGATTATAAAAATATATATGCTCAGCGTCACGCTGTATCAGAGTAGGCAGAGGGAACTTGGGAACCTAGTGTTAGGACACTCCGTTCCACTTCTGTTCCCCACTTTCCGCCGAATTTAGAGGCATAGCGTGTTGAGTGGCGGAACTCAACGCCGCGTTTTGCCTTGTAATAGAGCGAGGAAACGACAATATTAAATATTTAAATTGAAAATATTAAATATTTCGCTTCCTCGAGTAGGGATCGCACCCACAAACCATTGGTTACAGTCACACGTTTTGTGCCGCCGCGCCACGATTTTGTGCCGCCGCGCCACGACAGGCCTCAAATATATTATGTAAGTATAATAGACATTAAAGTAACTATTGAGAAATTATTATTATAAATTTTTACGTATCTCATATTTCTACTTTTTACGATGAGAAAACTTTTTTACAGGAACTTGCTTTAGTGTTGAACAAACTGTGTTAGTAGAACAAAATGTGTTTAACTTACTGGTCTATATAGGTGCTGCAACTAATTACTAAAATCTTGGCTACCAGCGACTCTTCCTAACATTTTTTTTTTTTCATTTATTTGGGTAAACAAACAGTGCACAAAAATATAAAATAAACAAAAAGACAGTATAACAAAATATATAAATGTTACACCAACACCGCTTACCACAGATTACTATAACAATTAAATATACGTAAGTATGCCAAAAACAAATTATTTGAGCAGCGAAAGCACTAATTTCTTGAACTGGCTAGGACGCGTTGCTGCAATATCAATAGAATTAAAGTTATTATTATATGAGTTGACCATTTTGTACAGTGGACGACGTTTACCTGCGTTTGTACGACAGCGACTGGTTGCAAACAATCGGCATGGATTGCGGCAATGCGTCCTAGTTGGTATACAGTAACAAATTTCATTAACAAGACTAGGACAATCATAACAATTGTGGCACAAACCATACAAAAACAATGCTTCAAGCAGCTTACGTCTTGCTTCTAAAGTAATGAGCTTATGTTCGTTAAGTAATTCAACATACGGTACTTGATTGCCATAACACCTGTATTGCATGGCACGTAAGTATTTTATCTGAATATTTTCAAGCAATACTTTGTATTTATTATATAATGAATTCCAAATAGGCACAGCGTACTCAACCTGGGAGCAAATTAAAGATTTATAAAGAGTAAGGTATGAAGAAGGGCGCTTGAAATTTTTGGTAGACCTCATAACGAAGTCATATATCTTAAAAGCTTTATTTCTAATTCTTTCAATATGTAAGTCAAGATGGAGCTTATCATCCAATAAGACCCCAAGATCTCTGACGGACTTAACGGTTTCAAGTTGTACATCGCATAACTTATGCGAATAGTGGCTATAGTTTTTCTTTTTTGTGAAGATGATATGTTTACATTTATTTATATTTAAATCAAGTTTATTATTTTTACAATATGTCGAGAAATTATTAAGATCTTCTTGAAACTTGAAGTGGTCATTGTGAATGTCTATAGTAATGATAAATTTTTAGATCATCCGCGTATAGTAGAATATTACAAAATTTGAAACATATATTTATATCGTTGATAAATAATAAAAATAATAGGGGACCCAATACGGAGCCCTGAGGAACGCCAGAAGTTATGGGAACAAAAACTGATTCGTAACCACTTAAAGCTACCTTTTGAGTACGATTAGTTATGTATGACTTGAACCAACGCCATAAATTACCACGGATTCCATTAAAGGCGAGCTTTTCCAATAGAATTTTGTGATCTACCCTGTCAAAAGCTTTACGAAAGTCTGTATAAACACTATCCACTTGCTTGTTATTGTCAATACTTTCAAATAAATAATTTTTGTTAACTAATAGGTTAGTGCTGGTCGAGCGAAGTTGGACAAAGCCATGTTGTTCAGGAATTATGATCTTATGTAACGAAGGATATATAGCATTGTGGACTAGTCTTTCAAACACTTTAGATAGTGCTGGTAATATCGGTATGGGACGGTGATTTTCTACAATTGATTTATCACCATTCTTGAAAACTGGTGTTATTCGTGCCGATTTCCATATTGAAGGAAAAACGCCTTGTCTGAGACATAAATTAAACAAGTAATGTAAAGGTTGGCATAAAGCTGAAGCACAAGATCTTAGGAGGATTGGCGGTATGTTATCTAAGCCCTGAGTAATAGAAATATCTAACGTTCGTAGTCCATTTAGAATTTCAGTTTCAGATATATTCAAACTTGTCAAATTAAGATCCGAAATTGAGTCCATATCAGAAATGCTATCTATATCATAATCTGGAGGAACACAATTCGGTTCAAAAACCGACTTAAAATATTGGGAGAATAGATCGCAAATATTAACTGGATTACTTGTATTTATATTGTTATATGTTATTAATTTAGGAATGTTTAAGTTGTTTGTTAAATTATGAATATACTTCCAGAAATATTTACTGTTTTTAATAATATTGTTTTCAGCTGTATTTATATAATGATCATAGCTACTTCTTGATATGTCCTTAAATCTATCTTTGTATAAAGCAAACTTCTCATAGTCAGATATATTAACATTGTGTGTAGACAATGTGTTTATGAGCAGTGCCACTCTATTTTTGACAAGACACTTTCTTCTCGAAATATTAAGCGTATGATATAACTGAAAATTAATAAGAAACGGTCATTCTATTCATTCATAAAGTTATTATATTTTTAGCTTCACGCTGTACCTGCTAGCCCCACACACGAAAGGGTAGGACAGAGGTATGGACTTACTAGGTTGTAAGACGCTCGATTCCGTTCTTTACTTTCCGCTGAATTTGAGGCATTGCGTGTTGATTGACTCAATGTTGCGCTTTGCCTTGTTACCAGGGCGAAAAAATTAAAACATTTTTTTAAATTGAAAATAATTCATTTCCTTGAGTGGGTATCGAACCCACAACCTGTCGTTTACAGTCATACGCTTGTGCTACTGCGCCACAACAGGCCTCAATAAAATAAATTTATTATTTTTGATGTAAAAAAATAAACAATTCGCATACATGCAGTATTTATGTAGAAATCGTATAAAAAAATGAACGTAGCGGGATTGGAACCCTTAGAAATCTTGGAATCCTCATCAAAGTAAAAATACTTATTTCTAATTTTCATCAAAGTGACAATACTTAGAAAACATAATAGAAAATAGAAAAAATATACGTTTTCTAAATGATTATTTTTCTATCTTATAATATTTTTTATTAATAACTTAGAAAATAATAAATATATGTAATTAATATATCTTTCAATTAGCAAGTAGCTCCATTTATTTTTATTAGATTCAGTACGTAATTTTAATTCTGTTTTACATTGGGGCTTTTGTAACATTAAATTAACTTAATTAAATTTTATCACGTTAAGCTCATCTTAGTTGTTGTCAAGTACCCGTAGTACTAGCTAAACAAAAGGTGATGATAAAGATATACTCATAAGATATTCAAATTATATAAAATTAACGATGTCATTAAGTCTCACTCCTACTCATAACATATTCCAAAACTTCGAGGCGGAATCGAATCTGTAATCTCTGCTTACTAACTAGCTAACAACGGCACAACAGAGGGCAAGTTACCCTCACTAAAATTTTGATTGCAAAAACATCTATAAAGATATAACGTTCTAGAATGTATTAAAAGATTTATGAGAAGGCTTCTCAAATACGGTTTTTTGTGTGACTTCCCAAACATTTACATTCGCCGATTGCGTTCCTAAATAAACAAATGTTACTTCTATAGAAAAACAGTTACTATGCCTGCAAAAACATCATTTTTTTTTCAACTTCACGCTGTATCCCTCAGATGGCATGGCAGGAAGAGGGAACTTGGGAACTTAGTGTTTAGTGACAGGCTATACGGTTCGCTACTTTCCCCGGATATTGAGCATTATATGAGTAGGTTGAGTGGCGGAAGTCAACACCGCGATTGTGCCTTATTATCATTTTATTTGAAAATATTAAATATTTCATTTCTTCCATTGGCCGCGTTTGCTGTACAGCGGTGCGAATTCGGCTTAGAATAGGATCACCCTGGTACTGATGGTGTCGTAAGAGGCGACTAAAGTACGTGTTGGAGAGTCACGTTGTCAAAAATGGCAACACGCACGGGCCAGACTCGACCGGACCATTAGCATCCCCGGCATTTAAAACCGGCGTTAAATAGTGGCTTCGGCCACTGCTGGGTAGTGCCGGGCCCCGGTGCCTATCCACCTTAAAGATCGTGGGCGGCGGTGATCACTTACCATCAGGTGAACCGTACGCTCGCTCAGTCTTATCCATAAAAAAAAATTGGGCATCCAACCTACAACCTGTCGAGCTTACAGTCTTCCCATGTACAAATGTAAATAGTTCATATTAAAAAATATTTAAAAAGTTTATGAATTTAATATTTTTCCCATGTAAATCCCGATGTCACAAATTAAATGTTGCCTACATGTTGCTCCTCAACTTTCTCTATCGTGAAAGTGCTTTAAAAATTGTTTCAGCTATTTTCACTTAAAGATAAAAAGTCAAACTAAAAGATAAAAAGTTAAAATTTTAAGTCTTTGTTTTTATTTTGGAATCGTGTATATAGTTCTATGCACTTGAAAAAACGCAATTGTTTTGAAATCACAGACAAACATTTGAATTGTAGTTATATGTATAGACGATGTACAAAGAGGACATATAAAAAATTCATCACAATACGTACGTATATTGTATAAGAATATAAAATATTTATAAATCATATACATATATGGCTGAATGCCTGAAATGTTTGACATACATTTTTTACTGTCTTCATAATAATTTTAGCTTCACGCTTTATCTCGAATAGGCAGAGGGCGCCCAGTATTGACAATCTATTCCCCACTTTCCGCCCAATTTGCGTGCTGAGTGTCAGAATTGAACGCCGTGCTTTGCAGTAGATCGAGGACATAAAAATGATTCTACGACCGTTGGTTGCTATTAGAATCTAGCACTGTGATACTGCAGCAGGATGACCTCATTTCCATCTAGTTTTTATAAAAAATATACAAGCAATATTTTTTATATGTTACAAGTATTTATAAAAAGTTAATTTACTCATAAATAATTAATGAGATTCTTTAATTAATAATATCTAGCTATCTATTATGTTAAGCACTTTACGAGTAAAGTATAAGTATTCATTGACTTAACGAAAACTTGATACACATATATTTAACGTATTAACATTTTATCATTCCAAAATAGTTGTTTTTATGTTATTTTAGTAAAGATTTCGTTGTTTCTAAATTATAAAGAGCCTGACATACTTTGGTATCTGTTTATTTACCAAGTCATATAACACGAATGTAATGATTGATTGACGTTGTTTATTTGAAGTCAGGGATGTGGCAACGAAACGTATTATAGTAAAAAGATAAGAAGTTTCAAAATGATACTTAAAAATATTAACAAAATAATAAGTAACATAAATAATCTCTTTAGTTTAAATCTGTTTAAGCATTATCCTTTGTTTTAATTTAGCTCCCAAGTGATTTCTTTCTTTATAGTTGTCGCGGTAGAAATATAACGACGTTAAATTAATTTTAAATTTAGTATTGAATTTAACATTAAATTAATACCTAAATGACCATTACATTTTAATTTAACATAAAAATTCTTTTATAGCACATGGTCATGTATATATATATGTACATAATAACACTTTTATCTTACTTATTGTGTAATCTATTTTTGTGAATTTTATTATTTTGAGTAAATTCTATTCTATTTATTTTCTCGAAGAGAGAAAAGTTACCTATTTATGTGGATTGTCTTATGTTAGGAATCATGTGGAAAAAGAATCAAGACCCTAAGATATAGAAATAACTAATGTGAGACAAGAATAGTATGACACATAACACACTGTAAGAGCCCGGTACCTCTGATTGTAAATTTTTTTACTAAGAAGTAATATTATGCGGTTAGACAATTCGGCGGCAGGTAAGTGCGGTAGACAACACACTGTGAGGATACGTCTCTACGTAAAGCCAAAGTATCAAGCCCCTCAAAGATCATTGGGTCCCCAACGATTCGACTCTACATTTTATGCGATCAAATGGTTCAAGCTGATACTGAGGGGCACCAGCACAGGGGTAAGAATAGTATTCCACATGATTCGAACTTTGTACAGGGCCAAATGGTGTTTTGGCGTGATGTCATGTCTCGTTCTGCTGATGACCCCCAATTTCTTCGAGGCCTACTTGGCCTTGCTTTCCAGATGAACGTGATACTGTCAGTCGCTCGTAAAGCTGGGGCCCAATATACTAATGCTGGGCACGACTTTAATTTAGATTGTCCGAGAAAGACTTCCACGGCCGGAGTGTACAGCGTTTACAGTGCTATCATCTGCATAACAACCTATGTTAGAGTCCTCCAACATATTATTGATATGCAGAAGAAATAACGTAGGGGACAGCACGCAGCCTTAGGGGACACCGGTGTTCACATGCATGTACTTGGAGCAATATCAAAGTTAGACTCGGCCCACTATGGTGGAGTCGGAAAGTACTCATGTACAAAATGTTCGTGAGTTCTAATCCTGGGTAGTTAGTGCATTAAATCACTAGTTAGCGCATTATTCCTCACAACATAAATTGTTACGATATTGGCGTACCGGATAGGTTTATTGGACATGCAAATCCAATCTTAAGTTTCATGAAAATTTATAATTATTTTCTACGAATAAAATTATTTGTTTTACAGTAGAATATAGGTATTTGAATATTTAAATTTCATATCAATTTATTAATATGAAATTAAATTATAAATTATAATAAAAACCTAGTCAAGTGCGAGTGGGATTTGTTCTGTACATGTTTTGTATTTTAGGATTGTTGATCAACGGCAAGTACAATTTATAAAGGTTTATTAGCTTTAGTATGCACTCATTTTGTATGAAATGAACTACAATTACTAATTTGTTACCATTTCATTCTGTAATATAAATATTTATTATCCGCATTTCGAATTATTTCGTGTATTTCTATTGCAATATTGTTCCTATAAAAATTATGGGTTTTTATTACAGGACGAATAAAGTTGAATACTTAAATTTGCTAGAATATCACTCATTTCATATGAAAATAACGTTTACATATTATTTTTTTTTATTATTAAATATAATAATTTTATTTTAAATATAATAATTAAATATAAAATTATTTTATATTAAATATAATAATTAAATATAAAAATTAATTTTATTATTAAATATAATTAATAAATTTATGTAATGTACACTTTTTCGATTGATTCAGGGAACGGAAATATCGTATAGATTTTAAATATACGATGAAATTCGAATGAAAAGACGAAAACAATACGTATGTTCGTATATTTTAATTGTGTTAACTTAGAAGGTTGTTTTTTATCTGTGTCAAGATAAAAAAAAACAAGCTTTTAAGTCAACACAATCACAATCATTAAGTAATGGACCCCTTTTGTAATTTAGACATATTTACGAAACATAGTTGATAAAAAATAAATTATTATTGCATAACCATAACATAATAAATATTTGCTATCAAAAAATTTTAGGACAACAAAAGAGAGAGAGTTATAGTAAGTGAATAAAACATAAAGTTACTTTACATGCGCATCAATCATCTGTAACCATTATTAAATACAATTTAAATAAATACAATAAATTATGAGTCTCTAAGGAAGTATTGTTCTACGTTCCCTTTGCAATCCTTCCTTTTTACTATTTCTCCTAATAAGCTTTGGAGACAAAGGCTGATTAAATGTCCCAGAGCACTCAGCAGCTTACGCTTTGTACTTGATTATAAATGATTTACTAGTGCTTTACTCTAACGTTTACAAAATATACGTAACGTATACACGTTATAGAATTATAAATACATTATGGCTTGATATACATTAAGTAATTGTATAATAATTGACGCTTTATTATAGATATATTAAATATATGACAAAGTTAAGAAGATTTTAGTTTAAAAAATAGCTTAAACATCGTAAAGTTTAATAATAATAATAATAATAATTCTTTATTGTACACTCAGAAAAAATAAAAATAAATAATAAACAGCGCAGAAACACAATAACAAGAACAATATACATGTACAAAAACCTACCTTATTGCTTAATAGCAATTTCTGCCAACCAACCTTGAGGCAAAGGAAATAGCAAATTAAGACTGGGATAGGGCGAAAAATTGGACAGTTTATAAAATAAATAAAAACTGTAATATAAATAACACATGAACCACTCGTTCTATTATACTATAATTAATTACATACAAATATGCATACATATATCTATAAATACATACATACATACATTCACATATGACTTAGCTTCACGCTGTATCCTGTACATGGCATGGTAAGCAGAGGAAACTTGGGAATCTAGTGTTTAAGACTCTCCGTTCCCCACCGCCGTTCCGTTCCGTTCCGTTGAGTTTTCATTTTTTAAAATATTAAAAATTTAAATTGAAAATATTAATTAAAAAATATTAAGGTAAGGAGGGGAGAGATTCGATTGGACAGAAGGATGAATAATAATTATAAAGTTTTATTGGGAAAATGTTTGATATAAATTGGACATAACAATAGGGAATATGCACGATTTTATTTATTCCTTGAATTAATCATTCATATTGACTTAAAAATGTGGGAATTATTTTAAAAAGTTAAGCTTAAAATGTTTACCGCTGAGTGTTTTAGTACATCTGCATATATATTTTCAATAAAATTTGTCAATCAAATCATGAAAAACACTAAAAACCATTTTACAATTTGTGTAATATCGTACCGAAGTCCAAACGAAATAATATAAATTCTAAGCGATGCGAGCGATACGAACACAACGCAATGGTGTAGAATTATAATAATTTTAAAAACACACTCGAAGATGAAATTTATTTTCTATAACTCGAATATATATATACACATATTTGTAGCTTAGTATGGTAATTTAAAGACAAGTTTATATTATGAAAATATTTACCAGTGATGGAAAGGCTGATGTGAAAATGAGATTACCAGCGTTTTCATAATATTACTTATACGTCTACAAGATACAACGTAAGCAATATCTTCGCAAACACTCTCCTTTTGAAATTAATAAATAAAAAACTTCTTTAAAAAATTGTGTACAAATTTAAGTAATAATTAAATTAAAATGATGAAATGAAAAAGATTACTACAATTTGAGAGGAAAATACAGTTAAATTTCTATCCAATATAGATAATATGGATATAAAAATGCTAAATAGTTGTTTTGTTTTACTTCATTATTAAGAAGGCTTTTTTATACTACAATGTTTTGTGGATAGAAACAGAAATGAGAACACCAGTATGAAAACTAAAGTAACTGTCTTCGTTCAAAGAACTGCTAAGCACTGCTGAGACAGTCCACAGCAAGGAGAATCAATAGTAGATGGAAAGGTTCTAGTATGGCAGCAACGAACTGGAGGGCACTCTGTGGCTAGGTGGATCAACGATCTGGTAGAGGTCGCCAGACCAGCTGTAGACCGTAGAGACTATCGGTGTGATCCTCATATTTGGTAGGGGCCTTATCGACACTACTTGAATATATTTATCAAATATTTACGTTGTTTGTCTTAGGTGGTACTACTTGGGCATATTTAAAATACAGTTTATTAAAAAATGGCATATGCTAAATAAGCTTGGTCCAATATAAGCCTTCGAATCTTCCGCTGTTTCAAATAAAGAGCATGTTTAAATAGCCGTAAACTAAATTAAATATTTATTAAGTAAATATCTGAGTGGTCGTGCCTATAAAAGTGTTATTTCACCGTTAATTGATATTTTATAAAAATTACTAAAGTACAGTATTAAATTTAATGTTGTATATTAGTAATTCTCAAAAAATATGAATTTATTCAGTATTTTAATATTAACTACATTATTATATACATAGTAAATTACATCCATATGGTGCCCTTGACATATATCTGTTTCATATATGTTTTTTGGCATACGGGTACGTGACCTCGGATCCTCGAGCTACAACTATTATACCTCTATCAAGTCCATAAAAGTGGCGTCCTTCCCTCCTAATTATCCTTCCCCCATTTCCACCAATCCTATCCCTCTTTACTGCGGTTTTTTTTTCTGTAAAGGGGTTTTGGAGGTCAGATGGAAGTCGCTCCACTTAAAAACCGTCAACCGCCACTTTAATGGATAGGAAAAATACGAGACTGGGTATGGTTAAGGCGTCGCCGCTGACCGACGCGCAGACACATCGCCCTACACCTGTGACAAATGGGCCAGAGCTACCGTGTCTACTACGGGCACGGCTAAAGACGCTAGTACCGAAGTAATCCTAGTTGGAGGGGACTTAAACGGCCACGTCGGTAAGGCTGCAGAGACGTATGAACGTGTTTACGGTGGTTTTGGACACGGTCTTCGTAATACAGAGGGAGAAAATATTCTAAGAACCTGTATTTCTTTTGATCTGGCCGTCGTGAATAATTTCTTCCAAAAGAATCCTCAGCACCTTAACACGTATCAAAGTAGGTCCCACTGAACTCAAATTGATTACTTGTTGACCAGACGGTGTAATAGGGGCAGGGTTACTAACTGTAAGGTCAGGCTAGGCAGGCAGGCAGGCTTTCGGCTGACGGCCCAACATCGTCTTCTCGTCATAGTTTTATACTTTAACGTCACTCCAAAGAGGAAAGTAGCAGAGAAACGTAGGCCTCGGATCAAGTGGTGGTTGCTGAATGGACCGATGCAGATCGACTTTCTGGCAGAAGTAAAAAGCTGAAATCTTACGACTAACACTGAAACTGCTTGGATGCTTGAGATCGAGCCCAGTCGGCAATCATTGCGGTGGACAGACGACTTCTTGGTGTTTCTAAGGGAGGACGTGTCATCGACAGGGAGACATGGTGGTGGAATGACTAGGTACAGAAGGTGACTCGTGAAAAGAAGGCTGCCTTTAAGGAGTGGCAGAAATCCAACTCTCCTGAAGACAGACTGGAGTACATAGTAGCAAAACGAGCCAGCAAAAGAGCTGTAGCCAGAGCCCGCAGTGAAAGTTTATGACCATTATATGATAAGCTTGATACTGTGGAGGGGCAGAAGCTCATAAACAAACTGGCATGTGCCCGGGATAAAGCGACGAAATGTCATTGCGTCAAAGATTCCCAGTACTTTGCTCTGTAATCACGCTTCTGTGAAGGAGACATGGGGAAGCTACTTCCAGGAGCTGCTAAAAACTCAGGCTTAGTTTCTTTACCCCCATATACAAGGGAAGGGGCAGTGTTCAAGATTGTTGTAGTTAGGTGTAGTTAGGTGTTGGAACACAGCCTTAAACCAATAAACGCCTTTATATGGAACGCATCCATACCTTGTCACAGGCGCCCTCTAGACGCGTTTCCTTTTGTATATATATAGTCTCTTGCCTAGTCATCTTGTATTCTGTTCGTTAACCGCTCTCTCTGTATTAATATCTTATTTCTAATAATTACTTTGTTACACACAACTCTGTTTTATTTACTACAGGTTATGGGCCATTAAAAGTAAAAAGTTGTCCGATCGTACAAAGTAACCAAAATACTTCTGCGTGATTTCTCGATTTTTAGATTAGCCGTTATAGCATATAAATTTGAATTTGCACCGAAGAAATTTTAAATAATGGCTATGTCTAATGTTCAAATAGACAAATTATTGGGACGTGAGAACTACAGCACTTGGAAATTCGCAGTGCAAACGTATTTGGAGCATGAGGATCTGTGGAGCTGCGTAGAACCCGATGGAGAATCAGTAAACCCGAAGCTTGATTTGAAAGCAAAGTCTAAGATAATTTTACTCGTAGATCCGGTAAATTACATACATGTACACGATGCAAAGACATCGGCCGAAGTATGGAAAAATCTACAAAATGCGTTCGAAGACTCTGGCTTAACAAGAAAAGTGGGATTACTCCGTGATCTAGTCAATACCACATTAGACTGCTGTTCAACTATTGAAGAATATGTGAACAAAATAGTAACTACAGCTCATAAGTTACGTAATATTGGCTTTAATGTGGATGACGAATGCCTAGGGACGTTAATGTTGGCTGGTTTGCCGGAACAATACAAGCCTATGATTATGGGGCTAGAGAGCTCTGGTGTAAAGATAAGTACAGACTCAATAAAAATGAAGTTACTTCAGGAGGTTAAAGAGTCAAATGTCTCTGTTCTTTATACAAAACATCAAAACAAAAGTACCTCCAAAAATAAGTTTAATAAAAACTTCAAGCCACAACCACGCTGTTACAATTGCAATGAGTATGGTCATATCAGTAAGTTTTGTAGCAACAAGAAGAAGACTAATACAAAAGGCTTTGCTGCAGTTTTTTCAACAACTTATGAACAAGCGAACAATATGGAATGGTATGTGGATTCCGGGGCTTCTTCACATATGACAAATGTGCCTGATGGGATGTATGATATCCGGGCAGCTCCGATAAATAATATAATAGTTGCTAATAATACATCTATTCCCGTACAGCAGATGGGTAATGTAAATTTGAATTTATATGGTGAAGATGGTAAGCTTAATCACATACAGGTGAGAGATATTCTATATGTTCCAAAACTAAGTACTAATCTATTATCTGTCAGTCAACTGGTTAAGAATGGCTGTAAAGTGATTTTCAATAAAACTGGTTGTAAGATTTATAATAAGCTAAACCAATTAATAAAAACAGCTAGACTGACAAATAATATGTATAAATTAAACATCTTTTGTGAAAATGCATTTATGTCACTAACAGACTCTCAAAGTATTGATCTGTGGCATCGGAGAATGGGGCATCTGAATTATAATGATGTCAGAAGGCTCCCATTATGCACAGAAGGAGTAAATTTTTAAAAAAAAAACAATAATCCAAATAATTGTGAAAATTGTATTCCATGTCTGAAAGGTAAACAGACCAGATTTCCTTTTAATAAAGTTGGCTCAAGAGCGAATGCACCATTAGAAATAATTCATTCTGATCTGTGTGGCCCTATGGAGACACCTTCCATGGGAGGAGCCAGGTATTTCATTACTTTTACTGATGATTACTCGCGCTATGTCAATGTTTATTTTTTAAAAAATAAAACAAATGTAAAGGAAGTCTTTGAAATGTATAAAAATGAAATGGAAACTCAATTTGATAAGAAAATAAAAATTCTGCGAACCGATAATGGCTTAGAGTATATGAATAATACTTTTGAAAAATTTTTAACAGGTTTTGGTATCAAGCACCAGACAACTGCTCCATACACACCGGAGCAAAATGGGCTAGCAGAGCGCCTGAACCGTACACTCTCAGAGCGTGCTAGGTGCATGCTATTCGATGCAGGGCTACCAAAGATGTATTGGGCAGAGGCAGTGGAGACAGCTGGGTACATTATTAATCGATCTCCGACCAGAGTCCTTGACTATACAACACCACTGGAAAAGCTATCAGGTATGAAACCGAAAATCTCACACCTCCGAGTTTTTGGCTGTAAGGCCATGGTGCACATACCAAAAGAAAAGAGACTGAAATGGGACCCAAAAGCCAAAGAAATGATTTTTCTGGGTTATTGTCAAAATACAAAAGGGTACAGATTGATGGATCCACACACTAAAAGGGTCACTAAAAGCAGAAATGTAACATTTCAGGAAGGCTGCCATACTAATGAAACCTATTTACAGAAACCTGTTCCGATACCTATACCATTGAATGAAAGTGATAATATTTTAACACAGAATCGCAGCTCTGACAATGATTCAATTACATCTGAAGGGAGTTATAGCTCTATAAAAGATTCCTCAAATCATGATTTGACTTATATACCAAGCACAGATTGCACTATTGATTCAAACTATTCCATAAACCTAAGACCCCGAGGAGGTCAGAAATATTATGAAGATGATGATGATGACATTTGCAATTATGCATGTTTGGCACTAAATAATGACCCCGCTACTTTGGAGGAAGCTTTGTCTTGCTCAGAATCCAGTCATTGGCAGAAAGCTATGGAAGAAGAATTTATGTCATTACAGAAAAATAATACTTGGGTATTATGTGATTTACCCACAGGAAAGAAAGCTATAGCATGTAAATGGGTGTATAAGACAAAAATGAATGAAGTTAGTGATATAGTTAAATATAAAGCAAGGCTAGTTATCAAGGGCTGTGCCCAAAGAAAAGGATCAGATTACAATGAAGTTTATTCACCGGTAATCCGATACTCATCTCTTCGATATTTGTTCTCATTGGCTGTGAAATATAACCTCGATATTGATCAAATGGATGCTGTATCTGCCTTTCTACAAGGTGATATAGAAGAAGATATCTACATGGCTCAACCTCCAAACTTTGAAGAAAATAAAACTCAAGTATGCCTATTGAAGAAATCTTTATATGGATTGAAGCAAGCTAGTAGGCAGTGGAACCTAAAAGTTAGTCATACATTGAAGGAAATTGGTTTGACACAGTCTCAATTGGATCCCTGCATTTATTATAAAGTACAAAAGGAAGATATTTCATTTCTAGCTGTATATGTTGATGATCTGATTTTATTTTCAAGTTGCACTGAAACTAAAAACCATATAAAAGGAGAATTATTTAGAAAATTTGAGATGAAAGATTTGGGCGAACTGAAATACTGCCTTGGTCTCCATGTATACAGAGACAGAAATAAAGGACAAACATTATGTATTGGACAACAAAAATATATACGAGACATATTAGAAAAATATGGAATGTCCAATTGTAAAACTGTAAAAACACCCATTGATCCAAAGATGAAATATGTTGTGAAAGAAAATGTAGATTCAATTGCAGATATTTATCCATATCAAGAAGTTATAGGATGTCTACTGTATCTGTCACAGGGAACCCGTCCAGATATCTCATATGCTGTGAACACTCTTAGTAAATACAATAGTAGACCTGAAATGCAGCACTGGGTTGCTGTGAAACGTATACTGCGATATTTGAAATACACAGAAAATTATGTTTTATCATTTAAAAATAATAATGAAACCTCTATAGTTGGTTATTGTGATGCTGACTGGGCTAGCGATGAGGGTGATAGAAGGTCCTGTACTGGCTATGTATTTTTACATCAAGGTGGCGCAATCACGTGGAATTCACGCCGGCAGCCTACTGTTGCACTCTCCACCACGGAAGCAGAATATATGTCTCTGTCAAGTTGCACGCAGGAAGCTATGTGGCTTAGACAAATGCAGGAAGAGTTCTGGCCTAATTTATCCACTTTACCTATAACTGTTATGTGTGATAACCAAAGCGCTATTAAACTTGCAAATACCGAAAATTATCTTTCCAGGTCCAAACATATAGACATACGACATCATTTTGTTCGAGATAAGCTGCGCCTCAAGAAAATCGTCATTGAGTATGTTCGAACTAATGAGATGGTTGCTGATGTGTTGACGAAAGGCACTCCCCAGTTAATGCTCGAGTACTGCTCTTCGAAGATGGGTTTACGGCTAAGGGAGGATGTTGGAACACAGCCATAAACCAATAAACGCCTTTATATGGAACGCATCCATACCTTGTCACAGGCGCCCTCTAGACGCGTTTCCTTTTGTATATATATAGTCTCTTGCCTAGTCATCTTGTATTCTGTTCGTTAACCGCTCTCTCTGTATTAATATCTTATTTCTAATAATTACTTTGTTACACACAACTCTGTTTTATTTACTACATTAGGATTGTGATAGGGGCATTAAGCTTATGAGTCACACCATGAAGGTCTTCGAGCGCATGATCGACATCAGGCTCCACCGAGAGTGTACTGACTCTGAGACTCAATATGGATTTCAGCCAGGATCAGGTACCATGGATGCCATTTTCGCTCTCAGGACTTTAATGGAGGCATATAGGAAAAAGAGGAGAGCTCTGCATGTGGCTTTTTAGATTTGCAGAAAATCTTTGACTGTCTGCCTCGTTAGTGTACTTGGTGGGCGTTGGGTTCCAAAGGGATCCCTGTGGCCTATATTGAGGTCGAGATTACAGTAGGGGTTCACCAGGGCTCGGCTCTTAGTTCATTTTTATTCTATGTAGTGCTAGATACTGTCTCGGCTCACATCCAAGCCTCCGTGGCTGATGATGTATGCTGACGACATAGCACTCATTGACGAGAATCGGCTGATGCTATAGGGTAAAGTGAACCTCTGGAATGGTACGCTTGAGAACGGCGGTCATAAACTAAATGTGTAGAAGACCGAAGTACATGGCTTGCGGGAAACCGGACTTGAGCACTATCCATGTAGGTACTGAAGCAGTCGTTAAGTCGGAAAAGTTCAGGTACCTCGGATCCGTTATGCACGAGTCTGATGGCATCGATCACGATGTTCATGGTCGGATAAGTGCCACCTGGGGCAAATGACGGGAGACCTCCCGTCATTTGCCTGGTGTGGTTTGCGAAGGCAAAATACCGACCAAACTCAAGAGGTTGTTATTCAAGAGCATCGTTCGACCGGTTCTTTTATACGGCAGCGAATGCTGGCCAGTACTATCACGGCACACTCAGGAGCTTTATGTCTCGGAAACGAAGATGCTGAGGTGAATGTGCGGCGTAAATCGGTCTGACCGCATATGTAACACATTTGTTAGGTAGTTAGGTAGTCTTGGAGTTCTCGATATAGCGGATTAGCTCCAAGAGCGTCACATGAGATGGTATGGCCACGTTGCGCGCCGGCCTAGAACTATGTCAGACGCATGTGCCTTGATTTGTCTGTCCCTGGAGTAAGACCTCCCGGACGCACAGGGAAGTGCTGGTTGGATGTCATGATGCAGGACATGAGAGCCACGTCCTGCATCATGACATGACACATGAGGACAGGTTTAAGCACCGAGGACGTTAAAGATCATGCAAAGTGGAATAGGTTTAGCAGGAAGGCAGACCCTGGCACAGCAAGCCGGGAATAATGTAGGAAGAAAGAAGAAGAAGAAGAAGATAGTATACCATGAGGTCTTATACAAGGAGAGCTTGCCTCGTACCCAGCGGGTACTAAAGCATTTTGGTCGCTCGCGAAGGCAGTCGAAGCGAACTTCTGTCGATCCTCTTTGCCGCCCTTGCAGAGGCCAGATGGTGCGCTTGCTCACACTGCGGTAGAGAAAGCCAACTTGTTCGCTTCTCTTTTTGCAGAAAATTCGCGTCTAGATGACGCAGGTAAATCACCACCATCTTTGCCGTACGCCGACTGCTCTATGGCACCTTTCCGCATTCACCAAAAAGAGATACACGTGGCCCTGCAAAATCTAGACGTGAATAAGGCGAGCGGGCCATACGGCATTCCTGCATTTGTACTGCGTAACTGTGCGCCTGAACTGTCTCCGGTTCTGACACGCCTGTTTCGACTCTTACTAGAGACTGGAGTAGTGCCCAAATCATAAATTTTTGAAATAAAAAAAATATATGTCATAATAATAGTACATAATCGCAAATGCATTTCAAATGTGTTCAAAGAGATATTTGAACATTATTATTATATGACTGCACAATAAATTTACTATTAATGCGAAGTGCAGTCTATTATGCGACTATTTATTGAAACATAAACTATGCAGGTGAAATACCTTTCCATTCAGCAGAAATCGTCGACGCGTGCTTTGCATGGACACTAGAATTAAGAGCATTCCATTACCAATACAACAACAACGTTATTGTTTCTAGAATTCCAACATGAAAATAATATTCGCACCGTAGAGTATTTGTTAGTACTAAATTTATATTTCTTTTATTTAATGATACTTTCATTTGTTATATATATATATATATATATATATATATATATATATATATATATATATATATATATATATATATATATATATATATATATATATATATATATATATATATATATATTTAACATCACGCTGTAATCCCCACAGGGCAGGGTAAGCAGGGGGAACTTGGTAACCTAGTGTTAAGAAACTCCGTTCCACTTCCGTTTTCCACTTTCCCCCGAATAAAAATAAAAACATTAAATATTTCAATTGAAAATATTAAATATTTCATTTCCTCGAGTGGGGATCGAACCCAGAACCTGTCGGTTACGTCACACGCTTGTGCCACTTGCCACACACTCCACGACAGGCCTCATTTTGATATTACAATAATGTTGTTATAAACAAGATACTTTTTTAACTATATAAAATTTTTAAATGTCTTAGAGTAATTAAAAATGCTAAATAAATTACATTCTAAAGACTTATAGAAAGAAATGTAAGTAAACATTGTTATTAATTATATACTAAAAGAGAAGAGAAAAATAGAATAAATAATGTATAAATATAATATTATAATTTGGTTTCACGTCTCTCATCAAGTGCTCATGTTATTATAATTAAAGCAATTTGTATAAGTAGGTTAGGTTGAATATTAGTGTTAATTTTACGAGGTTGACTTAAGCCCGCTTTTGAATTAGCTTTTACAATATACATAAAATGAGTACTCTGATTATATATTTATATTACGCGTTCCACTTTCCGCAGAATCTGAGGTATTATATTTTCAGTGGGCGGAACTCAACGCCAAGCTTTTTTAACACAGCAAAGAAATGAATAAAATCAATATTTAATTTAAAAAAATAAATATTTCATTTCTCGAGTGGGCCTATGTCATGTAATTTAAAACATGACATAGTTCCTAAAGCCTACAAGAGACGCCATGGCCATTAGACCAACTGAAAATATAAAAAGAATAGGCTGGTATAATTAAAAACAATTACAAGAAAAGGAAAAAAATATGACCATTTTTTTTAATGGATAAGGGCATTTTTAAAACTGGGCAATATTATAATAAACAAAATAACCAAATTTATGCTGTCATGTCTAAAGAAATTCTCAATTAGTCGACTGAATAACGTGGGCATTATCCGACTTCAGTGATGGTTCGGTATTGCTAGCTATGAGCCATATATCTGTGTCTGAAAAAGGTGTTAACAAATCGGCACGAATAAAAAAAAAGTTACCCAATCATGGTTAAAAACGAACTTTTCGGACTTCATTAGAGCTGAAAACTAGCCGTCACCTAGTACTGATCTCATTTAACCGAATTATGATTCATGATTGTTTTTAGAGAGTAATGCTTGCTCCCAACGTCATACGACTCCATGAAACAATACTCACTGCTATTTATAACAGGTCAAATGACTGTATTCCAGCCAATGGTGAAGTCTTAATAAGGATATATTAACTGTAATAATAACAAATACAATACAAGTTAATTTAGGTTACATTTCAAATTTGCCATTCTTTCCATATAGTTCAACATTGATTTCTGCCGCCTGCAGACACATGAAATCAGTAAAATCCAGCAACAGCCACTACTTATTTCTTCAATATGTATAGCAATCAGTTGCTTTTTAAAAAAAAATATACTTTGGTATACACGCATTTATATAAGTATAGATATTATTTAGTACAACACCATGTTATAAATAAAAAAAACTAATCTTTATTTTTTTTTTCGTTTTATTCGAGTAAAACGCAAATCCAAAAATATTATCTAATATAACTCAATTACTGTTAATGCGGTAAGCTTTCAATTTTATCTACCGCTGTGCCTGCACGACGACGCTCAAAGCTTAATAACGTTTAAAGTGCTGATGCCGACCAATAATCGAGGCCGTCGTTGCTAAAACGTCGTCATTTTAAAATATATTTGGCGTTTACCGCAAGTATAATGAAGACTGATTTTATATTATTGATTTCATTGTGAAATCAAAGGGATATTTAACTGTATTCTGTAATATTATTTTTCAATTTCGGCAAATCAATATTCAAAGATTTCATTGTAGGTCTGAAAAAACATTTCAATACAGTACTTTAAACACGTATTAGGTTACAATTAACTGAATAACAGAATAAAAAAACAGGTTACTCTGTCAATGAATTGGTGAAGAAAGACTACGTTATGTTTAATTTACTTTATTTAAGGGTACTCAAAAGAAATAATATTTACATATATCGATACATACAACAAAAATAAAGAAGCACCCGTTTTCTGTACAAGAAAAAATATTATTGGGGGTATCAATATATTAGAATATAATGGTATTGAATTTATGTCAGTATGTCTGTTCAATTAACAGCGTTCAAATCGGCAAAGCCACGAGCAGCTCGCTAGTGTAAGCATATATTTTTAACGAGTGAAACACTCGCACGTACTCAGGCGTTAAATTAATTAATTAATATTGACTATAATTATGTTAAAGTCCACACACGGCACTCCCTTCGTCGGTAACAGTTTATAATTAACATATGTATGATGAGTAATATCAAATTAAATAGTAACTTAATATGCGTTATATATACTGTAATATGTATGTTATTTTAATATTAGGTATACATAAAAGCTATATACAAAAATCTTAATTAGTAATGATTGTATGTAGGTTGTGCATTTTCAGCTGAAACGTAATCCAGAAAAATAAAGCAAGTTTACTTATAATATAGATGTGCGGCTCTTGTCTACCTTAAATAGAAAGCATTTAGTTGACATTTGTAAGATGATAAATTTAATTGATATTTTTAAAAGAGCAACTGTTGAGTTTCTTGCCGGCTCCTCATAGCAGAACCGCCTTCCGAGCCGGTGGTAGCTTCCTGTAAGACTGATACTTCTATGTAACTTGAATTCAAAAAAAAACAGAGTATTGTATTATATTAAAATTGTGTTATATATATGTATATATATATATATATATATATATATATATATATATATATATATATATATATATATATATATATATATATATATATATATATATATAAAATTATATAAAAATATTACTATTGTAACTAAATATATAAAAAATATATATTTAATAAATAACCAATAAATATCCCAGAGTGAAGTACGTAATGCATATTATTACTATAGTCATAGTCAAGTGCTAGAGGCGTAGGATACCATCATAGGTTTATGATGGCGGGTAGTTAGCTATTAGTAACTTAATTTATTCTCGCCAAGTCGTCAATCTTGAAGGATCTTAAGCTTATATAGACTTAGAATATACATATATCATGGCTTACAGTAAAAATTACATATAAATAACGGTTTTTATTATTATATTGGTAAGTACAGACGATTACGGGTAGATCAAATCGTATTCCAAAATATTTTATAATATTAATCTTTCTTTCTTTCTTCTTTCTATTACAAATGGTAGACAAAGTATATTGTTAGATTATACAAATGGTTCTTATATTATAGATAAGGATAAATAGGATAACATAATAAATTTAATATTAGTAGTTTGAAAAAATCTACATAAATAAATTAATATTTCTTCTTTTTATAAGCTCTGTATAAATTATTGTTTCCTATAGCACACTTTTTTCTGGATACCTGCCAGCTAGACAGTATGAAACAAAATCCTAAGTATCAAAACATTCCATGCCGAAATTCTGGGCATTGCATGTTGATTGGCGAAACACAATCCGCTTTGTCTTGCCACTGAAGAGAAATGAGATAACTCATTCACCACACTAGGGATTGAATCTACGACCATCGCGTTTTAAGTCAAACGCTGTATCATGCGCTGCCATAAGTATTTATAGAATACTTTTGTAACGTATAAATACAAAGTAGATTTACATAATTAATTATAGATTATAAAGATAAAAATAAATTTTTTATACAAATTCACTTTCATACATAATTTTAAATATATATTTCAATAAGTGTATAATCCCGTTGTTATTGTGAGTCTACGAGCTACAAGCTACGAGACTAAGCTACGATTTTGCTGTTTTCATTATAAAATATGAGTTACATAAATCAATATATTTTTACGTTTTATTATACTAACAATTTGTAAATCAAAACTTTAATCATGATATTATACATTATTGATAGCGTTAGGCAAAAATAATGTAAAAACTTTTTGAATTTCAGTACGGTTAAATATAAAAATATAATTATATCTCCTGTTGTAGCGCTGGGGCACAAGCGTGTAATTGGGGACGCGACAGGATGGGGCTCGATTCCGCGACTCCATATGCGTCAAATTTGGCGAAAAGTGGGGAACGGAATGGAGTATCTTTACACTAGGTTCTCAAGTTGTCTGTATCTACCCTGCCGTTTATGGAACAGAGAGTGAAGCTCAAAAAAAATGTAATTCTTTTTTTTTTAAATGATAACTCAGTTATCAACCCTTAGTTTGTAAAAGTCCCGTAGTCTGCTACGAGATTATGCTCCTATTGAAATAGGTTTATTTTAAAGGATATTTTAAAGTAAATTAAATACATGAAAACTAAATGGAATGTATAAGAGCTATACACAATATATATATATATATATATATATATATATATATATATATATATATATATATATATATATATATATATATATATATATATATATATATATATATATATATATATATATATATATTGTGTATAGCTCTTATACATTCCATTTAGTTTTCATGTATTTAATTTACTTTAAAATATCCTTTAAAATAAACCTATTTCAATAGGAGCATAATCTCGTAGCAGACTACGGGACTTTTACAAACTAAGGGTTGATAACTGAGTTATCATTTAAAAAAAAAAGAATTACATTTTTTTTTGAGCTTCACTCTCTGTTCCATTAACGGCAGGGTTGATACAGACAACTTGAGAACCTAGTGTAAAGATACTCCATTCCGTTCCCCACTTTTCGCCAAATTTGACGCATATGGAGTAGCGGAATCGAGCCCCATCCTGTCGCGTCCCCAATTACACGCTTGTGCCCCAGCGCTACAACAGGAGATATAATTATATTTTTATATTTTACCATACTGAAATTCAAAAAGTTTTTACATTATTTTTACCTAACGCTATCAATAAATTATAATATCATGATTAAAGTTTTGATTTACAAATTCTTAGTATAATAAAACGTAAAAATATATTGATTTATGTAACTCATATTTTATAATGAAAACAGCAAAATCGTAGCTTAGTCTCGTAGCTTGTAGCTCGTAGACTCACAATAACAACGGGATTATACACTTATTGAAATATATATTTAAAATTATGTATGAAAGTGAATTTGTATAAAAAATTTAATTTTATCTATATAATCTATAATTAATTATGTAAATCTACTTTGTATTTATACGTTACAAAATTATTCTATAAATACTTATGGCAGCGCATGATACAGCGTTTGACTTAAAACGGGATGATCGTAGATTCAATCCCTAATCTGGTGAATGAGTTATCTCATTTCTCTTCAGTGGCAAGACAAAGCGGATTGTGTTTCGCCAATCAACATGCAATGCCCAGAATTTCGGCATGGAATGTTTTGATACTTAGGATTTTGTTTCATACTGTCTAGCTGGTAGGCAGGTATTCAGAAAAAAGTGTGCTATAGGAAACAATAATTTATACAGAGCTTATAAAAAGAAGAAATATTAATTTATTTATGTAGATTTTTTCAAACTACTAATATTAAATTTATTATGTTATCCTATTTATCCTTATCTATAATATAAGAACCATTTGTATAATCTAACAATATACTTTGTCTACCATTTGTAATAGAAAGAAGAAAGAAAGAAAGATTAATATTATAAAATATTTTGGAATACGATTTGATCTACCCTTAATCGTCTGTACTTACCAATATAATAATAAAAACCGTTATTTATATGTCAATTTTACTGTAAGCCATGATACATGTATATTCTAAGTCTATATAAGCTTAAGATCCTTCAAGATTGACGACTTGGCGAGAATAAATTAAGTTACTAATAGCTAACTACCCGCCATCATAAACCTATGATGGTATCCTACGCCTCTAGCACTTAACTATGACTATAGTAATAATATGCATTACGTACTTCACTCTGGGATATTTATTGGTTATTTATTAAATATATATTTTTTATATATTCAGTTACAATAGTAATATTTTTTATATAATTTTATAAATATAATATAAATAAAATTGAACGAAGAAGTGTCTGTTTGTGATGTCATAAAAACCGTGTTTTTTCAAGTACAGGTTCAGTCAGTTTCTGTACAAGTTATACTTATTTTAACAATTTGTTAACAGTTTGTCTCTTATAAAATATGGAATAACCAACAAATATTTTCGAAACATTTCAGCCTTCTTGAGTCTCACATGTCATGAATTTGAAATGTTGCGTGTTGAGTGGCGACGCTAAACATCGCCATTTGTCTTGTTTCCAGCGCGAAGAAATGAAAACATTAAATATTTAATCCAAAAATATTAAATATTTTATTTCCGCACCAAGTCTTGACAGGCCTCACGTTTTAAAAAAAATAAATAACCAGTGGAAACTGCACTTGTCATCTTAACAGAAAATCAATATAATTTCGCGTAGGTAAGTATACGCTGTATATCAAAAGTATAAATCATACATCACTCATGCGATGGAATATATATTACACAGAATATTTAATAACCTCTACGATATTTGAATATAATATATATGACGGGTAAGTATCATTAATATACATATAATATACTGACAATTTTGTAATTTACATCCAAGTTATATGAATGGTTGTAAATTAGTTATATTTAAGATACAAATTATCTCGCTTCCTTTGTACCCATGTTTGACGTAGGTATTGTCTTAATGCAAGAATTGTGCGGGTGAGTTATAATTCTATACCAGAGATCGGTAATATTTACAGAAATAAAATTTATGCCTGAAAGAGGCTGTGAAATATTTTGTAATTATTTGACTTTATTTCTTAGCTTGTAATAGCAGAAGAAACTGGGAGGAAACTAAGGAACCGAGTGTAAGGAGACTCCTTTCCCTATAAAAACCATTCATTACCCACTAAGATACTGTGTCATCCGTTGTCAACTTCCTCTGAGCTTTTGGGGCATTGCTTATTAAGTAATGGCTCAACGCCACGCTTTGCTGAGCGTTAGAGCGCTAACTTGATGTCAACTAAACATCTGCTAATAGAAATGAGTTAATACCAAGTAAAGAGAAATGAGTAGTCAATCACTGTTCGTGCCAACTTATTATAAATATAAATTCAATACGATTATATAAAACCGCATGTAATATAATAGTTTTAACATGTAAAAAAATGCTAAATTTATTTGGAAGTGATTTGATTTGTACAACTACTGTAAACCAGAATAAATAAAATTTAAATACCTTCAAAATGTTAAATTTTACCTTTAAAATGTGGTAAACATTTATCATCAAATAATATTTTGTACTTATATCATTAAATATCTTAAAAACAATGTTTTTAACATGCTAAAATCTAATCAATAGTCTTATTTCATAAATTGTATTATATATTACTGCTATTGAAAGCAAGGGAGTGGGCCTGTCAGTTAGTCTGGACTTGGTGAAGGCCTTCAATAGAGTGAGGCACGGGATGCTGATGCTAGAGTATATTAAAATATTTATTTTTACACACAACGTTAACGAGCTTACCAATGGGAAACTGTATACAAAATGTGTTGTTTTGTCGATGTGCATGGTTTTTAAAAGCTAAAACAATTAACTAAACAGACCATGGTTGTTCATGAGACAGCATTCGACTAAAAGCATGACTAAAAGCATGAAGCGAGGTAGGGTAGGCAGAGGGAACCCGGAAACCTAGTCTAAAGACACTCCGTTCCACTTCCGTTGCCCACTTTCCGCCGAATTTGCGGCATTGCGTGTTGAGTGGAGGAACTCAACGCCGCGCTTTGTCTTATTACCAGAGCAAAGAAATGAAACATCAAATATTTAAATTGTAAATATTAAATATTTCATTTCCTCACTGGGGATCGAACCCAGAACCTGTCGGTTACAGTCACACTCATGTGCCGCTGCGCCACGACAGGCCTCTCGACAAGCATATCGATTCTGAATTCGATCCTCGCTTGGAAGCAGCACAAAAGCTCCTTAACATATATATATTTTAATTTGTAATTTTTAACCTCAACCCTCAACATTATTTAGAAGATAGATCAAAGTCAAAGTGATCTAAATATGTTCCTTCTATTGTAACCTAATATTTCTAATGTAATATACGAAATAAAGCTTTAAATTTTGTAGTCTGTTTCACAATATAGATAGAAAATAAATTATATTTACATTCCTAAATAAATGAGGCTACAACAAAGCCCTGTATCTCGCTCCGAATCCACTTGTAAGCATCACTTGTAACTACTTCTTCAGCCACACTCATACTCACCCCTCCACGCCCGGTGACACTGTAAAGACCATTCCGGGTCAACAAAAAAAAACGCACCCTTATCAGTTGCTCATCAGAAGTTGACCTGTAAACGGTTCCGTAAGATACGATTACCAACTTGCTGCGACTCTGAACTCAAGACCAAAAGAAGTCGCTTAAGTTGTACCTTTGGTACAACAGGGCATTAGCCAAAAGCATAGTTCGTCGACTAAATCTGTGCTAATCTGTTTTATCCAGGGTTCTAAGAGACAAATTCTTACTCTAAAAGGCCAGATAACAGTTAGCGGTGGCATAATTCTGAGACGACGAACGTTTTTCGTTCTACAATTCTCAAAAATCGCCATCTCACGTGTTATTGTGCAGCGATCGAAAAGTCGCTGTTAGTCAATGGACGGCTAAAACCTGACTTCAAAATACCAGAGGCCCCAAATTGACCACAGTTCACCGACAAGTTCGCTTTGTATTTGCTTGTGAACACATCGGTTGAATGGCTGAATAATAGCGATCGGTTTTGTTCACTGACGAGTGCAGTGTGTCTGCACTGTAGCGACAGGAGAGCTCCAGTCTACCGACGTCCAGGTGAGCGATTATCACAATGTTATTTCGCCAAAACAGTATTCTATGGCGGTGTTTCATGTATGATTTGCGCTGATCCCTGGCAGAGACGGACCAGGCTAACGAATATGTGGAAGACGCTCTCTATGATCACCTGTTTCTGAATGAATACTTCATACATAATTCCACTTAATCCTGCTCCGTTCAAAATTTTTGTACACTTTTTAAATTTAAATTTAGTAAGTTCACTTTATTTAATGCTCACTACTCAATTGAGTAATGTCGTAGCCACTACGAGCTACGCCGTAGACTTAACAACATCACTATATGATTTTAAAATGTAATATATAACATTTATAGATATAAAATATAGCATAAAATATTATATAATATTTAAGATCTTTTTTAAGTCTTTTATCATTATGTACTTACTTTAGAGTAGACAGAAAGAGAATATTAATTTTGTATTAAAATTAATGTAAAGTAGCTTATCATTAAACAGAGTTTTTCCTCGAATCCATTGCTTTTAACATTATAACTGAACAGTTACTTTCAGATGCTGTTTACATAGAAAAAAAAAAAAAAAGTAAAATATTATAAAGACATTTTTGTCAGTTTTAGTAATGTAAGTTCTCACTTCGTGCCACATTTCATAAGTGTAGGTTCAAGTGAAGTACTCTATATGTTTTGATTAATTGATGTGGCGAATTTCAAATGAATGCAGCAATTTGTGCGTCCATAAATGTCCGATGTCGTTCGATTGCGATGTAATATAATTTTTGGTATTAATTTCAGCATGATACTATCGTGATCTCGAGATAAATGGTCTTGGCAGTTAGACCGGCTATTTATCCATCGTACAACAAGGTAATATCCTATCAAGCTTATGTGTTTTCATTTTGAAGTAAAAAATAATATTTATAGCATCTTGCATCTCAAAGTCCTTGCTCTTAGAACAGCACGCAATGAAGTACCTGAAAACCAGTCTTCCTTTTTCTATACCCACGTATACGGCATAAAATTTATTCTATGAAATGAAAAGAAACTTCACTATAACAAGGCATAAGTTTTGAAAAAGAGAAATTTGCATTTGGGGCCTGTCGTAGCGCAGCGGCACTAGCGGGTGACTGTAAACGGAAATAACATTTTTAATATTTTCTATTTAAATATTTAATGTTTTTATTTCGTCGTTCTGGTACAAGGCAAAACGCGTCGTGGAGTTCCGCCACTCAACAAGCAATGCCTCAAATTTGGCGGAAAATAGGGAACGGAAGTGGAACAAATTGTTTTAACACTAATTTCCCAAGTTCTCTCTGCCCTCCCTGCCATGTACGGGAAACAGCTTCAAGCTGAGTAAATTTGCATTACAAAAAACAAAATTATTTTCAAGTAATAGAATGATTTTTATTTATGGATCATATTTAGTATACACGTAAAATCTTAATTGTTCTAAAAACCATATTATTACATACTTGAAGCTACAATTACTATTGATAAATCTCTTACATTTAACATTACCCTTATCCTGTGAATCGGAAGTGTATTACTAAAAATATTATTACTGATAGAAGTATGAGTATCATTCTACTATACTGTTTTTAAATACTCAACTCCACTCTGTAACCTGCACATGGTTGGGTAGGCAGAGAAAACTTGGGAACCTAGTGTTAAGACACTCCGTTCCACTTCCGTTCCCCATTTTCCGGCGAATTTGAGACAATGCGTATTGAGTGGCGGAACATAACGCCGCGTTTTGCCTTGTACCGGAGCGAAGAAATGAAAACGTTAAATATTTAAATTGTAAATATGAAATAATGAATTTCCTCGAGGGGGGATCAAACCCACTACTTGTCGCAGTCGCTGCGCCACGATTTATTTTATAATTTTATATATCTTAATATTCTTTTTGGGAATATTTCCATTACCATAAATTGACTAGAGCGACGTTGCTCAAATAGATAGAGGATAAGCACACAAAGGCTATAAGGATTAAATCAAAAGCGCGTCGCTAATCCCTTTAACGATATTCCCAGCTTAGGCTATCAAGAATTCTCTGTGCGCGAAAAACAAAGGCAATTATTAAAGATAAACGTTTTTGTTTCTAAGTACTACGAAATATGTTATTTTACATTTACATTGTTCATTTAATGATGAATAAGTAAGAAATATGCTAAGCAAGAGTCTTTTTAAATTATTTTGGGAAGCACAAAATTTATCTTTTACACATGTAGGTACTACTCGTAAATCAATTATCATGGTGCATACAATATTTGCTAAAGAAGTGAGCTTGCAATGTACAATGTTAAGACCAATGACCCAATAGATTTTTTTAGCTTCTCTTTGTACATCGCACATACTGCTATGTGCGTTGTACTAAGAGAATTAGGCATAGGAAACTGAATGTATTAGCACAAGGACCCAGCCCAGTGCTAAAGCTGAGACACTCAGTTTCGTGTCAGTTCCTCGCACACAAAATTCTTAAGGCATTGCGTGTTGAGTGACAAACTCAATGGAGTACTTTGATCTTACCGGAAGAAATTATATTTTTTTTTTTTTTTTTCCGCGAATAGAAATCTAACACGTAACCATCACGTTAACAGTCACACGCTCCCCTCGCCTCGTGAAAATCAAAACTCAATATATAATCCAAAAAATTAGAATCGGCCTACATACGTTTCATTAAAAC